>OY755038.1:163520816-164020316 GCA_963576565.1 Aspidapion aeneum | reverse complement strand
ATTTTTCAATTTCAATTTTTTTAACAAAATCAACGATTTTCCGCAATTTTTTTTTAGAAATCACTATAAAATGGTCTAAAATTATCATTATTCAAAAAACTTCGTAGTTTTAAGAAAGGTGGTAAAACGTACCAGACCCCTGAAATGTGTTGCAGTTCAGGACAACTGGGCGCCGCCAAATCGGCGCCACCAACTGGGCGGCAGGCCAACTGGGCGCCAGGCCAACTGGACGCCGAGCCAACTGGGCGCCGGACTAAAATATTTTTTCTTGATAAAATGTGCAGATGAAAAACAAACTTAAAAAAATTAAAATGGCGGATCCAAAATGTCGGACTTTCTTATTTATGCATCGATATGTATCAAATATGGAACTTAGCGGTGTTTCAAGTCGCAGAACACTATACCTACCAAATTTCAATACTCGACTCAATAGATGTTGAAATTTTTGTATAAATAACATATTTATTTTGTTTTTTATCTGCACACTTTATTTTTATTATTATATGGCCCGGCTCCCATTAGGCCCGGCGTGGCGCCCTGTTGGCGGCGCCGAGTTGGCCCGGCGCCCAGTTGTCCCATTGCGAATTGAAATTTTTAGTTCCGAAATTTCATCTGACTCGAGCATAACTTGTAGTCCACCCAAGAAGAGAAGAGTTGAAGAAGACCCTTGTTCAAAGAAAGAAAATATTTTACCTGGAAGGTACAACATTTGTAAAGTTCTAAGATGAAAACAATAATTTTAATACATCCACTGCACTTAGCATGTTTAGAAATTCTTTTCACTCTTTTTTTTTTACTGAAGAGAATTTTGTAAACACAGTATACACAAATAAGTATTCATGAAATATTTATTATTCGAAAGAAAATTGTTGATAAAAAAATTCTAGTGGAATTCAAAATTTTTAATTTGCGCCGCCACTGCCCTTTTTTATCCAAGACAAGCAAATAGAATATTTTTGCGATGTTGCATGTTTCCGGACTTACCAAACCGAAATTCTATTTTCATCCCTATTTTGCTCATTAAATTCTTACTTGTATTTGGTCAATTGCGATAAAAGCTTGATATAATGGCAATTTAGGCCCATGCCGGGTCGACCCGTAGGGTATAGAAGTCAATGGTTATATTAGTATTCTGTACCGGATACCCTTCAATTGTCAAATGAGCTATCTAAATGTCAATAAACAAAAATTTTACCTTATACTAGATAAGACCAGAGACCCTAGTATTTATGACATATTTTAAAGAAATAGAGACGCGGCGCACCCATCAAAGTCACTCAAACTCACATTTTTTGTTCATGTTATTTTCTTGCCAAGTTCATTGGCGTTTTAATAAAATAATTTATGTTGTCAGCGATGAGTGATATCAATCATCACATAAACAAACAGGTTTGTCCGCCATCCCCTGTAAATATTTGTCAAAATTCGTTTATTTTTATTTTCCGACACTTATGAATTAACAAGGACGGCAGGTGTGTCTCTTTCTAAACAAGGCTAGAGTATAGAGGACCATATGACTTAAATAAATTTGACTAATTCTTTAAAATATGTCATACACACAGGGTCTCTAGATATGACTAACCTCAATTTAACAAAATTAAAGACTATTTGACCATTGCGTAGAACCACTTCATAAATCCACGTTTACATCATTCAACATTTTTTTATACATTTTTATAACTGTAATTTTTTGCAATTTTCAAAGTTCTGCGCAATCTATTTTGTTGCGCAAAAAATTGCCACGTTTTTTTATTTAATTAAGTTTTTGGTGTACAGCGTGTCCCATTTTCGATGGGATTAAATGAAAAACTCTGTTATTATTAAAGATATTGATTTTATGATGGCACCTTACCGTGCTCTTTTTTTGAGCCCTTAAAAATGGTGTAATCAGATTTTTGCTATACCCCGTAGTTTCGCTAATACAGGGAGTTTTTGAAAAAATTGTATTTTTAATAATCCCTTATATCTCGCTTATTTTGCGAGATATTTTTATTCTGTAAAAACCTTTTCATGGCAACTTTTTTAGAAGAAAATAATGACGTTGTCAACTTTTTAAAATATTGTTTAGTTTTTGACATATGGTATTTATCATAAAAAAATTAAATACGGACCTGGATTTTTTTTATTACTATTTTGATTGGTTTCATGCTAGTATTATCACAAAATAATAAAAATTTAAAAACTTTTTGTTTTAAGGTAAAAAAAATATTTAATATTTAAAAAAAAATTGTCCGAACCTGGATATTTCCAACATAAATATAAATTAAAAATTGCTAGATAAACAATTTTTAGTTTAACTGTTTTGATACTTAACATATTAAAATGGTTTTACGTTAATTTACAGATTTATTTGAAAGAAAGTCTACAAAAAATACAAAAAAAACAAATTACAAAAAATAACTAATTTTTCTGATACCATTATGTGTAAGAGATTGTTGGCATTTTTTAGTCATTTTTCTTAACGCATTTTCCATAAAAATATTTCTGCCATTTAAATATTGGGATTTTGTGGCTTGAATGAAGTAGTCAAACGTATCACATTTTTCAAAATCTGGATATGGTCGATTTCTAGCCAGTTTAAAATAATTGTAAGCCATTCACAAAAATGACAAGTAAAATGACAATGTCAGTTCCACGCTTGTGTTTTGTAAATTTCACGATCTGCTGTGCTTCCATCAAATAATTAGTATGATATTTTTTTGTAACTTTTTAACGTTTTTTACTTTATTTATAAATCTTTTAATTATCATTTCAAAACAGATAAACTAAAAATGGTTCAACTAGTGTGTCTTGCAATTTTTAATTTATAATTACGTTGGAAATTTCCAGGTTCGGACTATAATTTTTTTTCAAATATTAAATAGTTTTTTTTTTAACCTTAAATTAAAAAAATATTAAAGTTTTATCATTTTAAGGTAATGATAGCTTGGAACCAATCAAAATAGTAATAAAAAAAATCCAGGTCCGTATTTAATTTTTTTATAATAAATACCATATCTCAAAAACTAAACAATATTTAAAAAAATTGACAACGTCATTATTTTGCTCTAAAAAAGTTGCCATAGAAAGGTTTTTACAGAATAAAAATATCTTGCAAAATATGCGAGATACAAGGAATTAATTAAAATGCAATTTTTTCATAAACTCCCTGTATTAGCGGAACCACGGGGTATAGCAAAAATCTTATTACACCATTTTTAAGGACTCCAAAAAAGAGCACGGTAAGGTGCAATCAGAAAATCGATATCTTTAATAATAACAGAGTTTCCCATTTAATCCCATCGAAAATGGGACACGCTGTACGGTTAAAATGAACCCTGCATTCGGATTCAGCACACCGAAGAACTTATATAGATAGGTAGGTCTGATCAAAGGTATAGACCACTTTTTTATTTCGTGTGCCGGCGTAAGCTTTCATAGATTTTAAAAATTTTAAGTTTTTAAAACAAAAATATGTTCAATTTTTGTTCAGTATTAATACTTTCGTCTGTTTTATGGCGAAATGGTCTAATAACCTAACGTGTTACTTTTTTACATGGAACATTCGATTTCTAGAAGCTTAACTTTATATCATTGTGTACTGTTTTACTATGTGCGCTATTTTCCGTGTGCGCTTTATTCCAGGTGCGCTTTTTGACGTGTGCGCTCTTTGCCTAAGGTCTTTCATGCGTGCTTTTGTCATAAAAGCTTTTTAATTTATAGTCACCGCGTGACCATTACCCCCCCCCCAGACTTTGGCTCCAGAACCGCCCTTTAACTGTTATTTGAAAATTTGTGATTTGCTAGGGGCACCCACCCCAAATCATCATTGTTTTTGAGCTATGGGCTAAAAATATTTAAATATATATACATATTCTGCTAACACCTACCTATGCTTTTTCAGTCGCGTATATAGAAAAAAGTTTCAAAGTGGGCCGGAGACAGTTTGGGGGGGGGGGGGCGAGACCCCATGAGGCCGTACTTTATGCTATTTTGTGTTTGTATTTATGAAATATGTGTAAAATATCTTAAAAAATCTTAGCTTTGGGGGGGGGGTCCGACCGGGCTTCTATAGGCCACTGTGCTTTTTGTTAAAAACTGGGAGTAACACCAAAAAAAAATTGCTTAGGCAGTGAGCCTGCAATGGGCTTTTGCATTACAGACTGATGACAGCTCGGGCCTTGAATATATCATAAGCAAACGTAAATTTTAATATTATTTATTTTACCCCCCAAGTAACACAGAATGGACAATTTAGTTCCTGCAGGAACCTTTTTGCTATAAAAACATTGGGGCAACACTGAATTTGCTGGCAATCAGCATGGCTGCCTTTCACCGGTATTTTGTGCTCTAAAATTATCGGGGCAACGAATTGGTATGGCAAAATTGCCATTTTAACTAAAATATATAATTTTCCTGCTTAAAGAAAAACGAAATCATAAAACAAGTTAAAATTTGATTACTGTTAAATAACTGCCCTTTTAGCAGGTTTTAGTAAAATATGATTGGCTCCCATTTCAAAATGCAGCAAAATTAATATCTAAAATCTGATTGTGGAAAAATAGCTGCCCTTCTGGCGTGGTTGGTTAAATATAGCTAAAAAAATTGCTAAGCCATAGTTATAGCAAAAATAGTGTGTAAACTGGTCACCATTTTTCCAATGGAAATAACCAAACGTTTTTTGGTGTTGGTGTTGTTTATTCTTATTTTGCCTATTTTCTAAAAAGCTTAGGTTTATACTGTTCCGTGTTGAATACTTTGGGTTTTGTATTACTTGGGATGTGAGTTGGTTTCGAGTAAGGTACCACAAGTAGTGTTGCCGCCGAGACGAGAGATTCTCGCCTCTCGTCTCGTCTCGCCCTCTCTCGGCGAGACGAGAGATATATTTTTTCTCGAATGAAAGCTCGAGAGGAGACGAGAACAAGACCCTCTCTTGTCGAGAGATTCTTGTTTCTCTCATTCTCTCGAGATAAAAAGGTTTTATAAATTTTTATGATTTATCATCTGTACATATTGACCTATTGAGTTAAGCTGATATTTATGTATTGTTTTTTTTTAACAAAAGGGATACAAAAATTGTCATATATTCCTTCCTTGACAACATGTACTGTGTGTGTGTACTTTCGTATACTTGAAATCAGATGTAGAAAATCCAAAAGTGTAATTAAATTATACTGTTGCTGTTGATGTTTATTAACGTACTTGTAAAATAATACTAACAAAGGGCGAGAGAAGTGTCAGACGGACGATAGTACAGTTTATTTCACTATAAAGTCACTTTAGCTAGCTAATTAATCAAAGTTTATCAGACGCGTGTCACGACGCACGTAAAGCCGAGATAAGTGAGCGATCCCGCGCAATGCGCTTGTGCGCGTAGATATGTGGGCATTGAACAGCTGATTTTTCAATACGTTACAAATCGCTCCACATTAAGATTTGTTCCACATAATTTTGAGACACTTAATTTACAAACATTTAGCTTAGACGGCCCTAACACACTGTAAAACACGCGAAAATGTTTTTAGTCAATCTCTAGTGTGTAATCTTTTAGCCTGATTGGGGAACATGTTTATTTTGTCTTTTGCTGCGTCTAGGATTTTGTCCACTGCAGCTCGGTTCTGTCATCCCAGGTTGAGTGTTCATATGAATCTTAACACTCTGAGCATTTTCTGTGGAGCTCGCCGCTAGACCTGTGTTCAGTCTCTTTAAAGCACCGAAATTGTTCATTTTTTCATGAGGGCTCTGAGGTTCCCACTCTTTGTATGTGTCTTGCACTGTCTCAACTACTGGCTCTTCAATCTCTGAATTTTGTAATTCAAAGTTTTGATTTGGCGTCAAAGGACTTCTCGGTGTGCTTGTTACCCTTTGACCCATTTTTCTTTCAGGCACATTGTGTTCTTACTATTTTTAGTCTTGCCAGCACCTCTTCTCGGATAACATCTTGTTCCTGTTCCGATCTTTTGAGAATTTGGTTCGTGTGACGCTTCCATAGCTAATTAGTTCTTAAACGATACAGATATACTGTCCTACCCACTCTTTTCTCTATGGATGCCTCAGTCCAGTTTATTTTATTAATTACTCTGTAGACTCTTACCATGACTCCGTCTCCCACTTTAAACTCTCTGCTTCTTTCACCTTTATTGCTTCTTGCACTTCTTGTGCTTTTTTCATATTTTCACATGCTACTGGATTTTCTACTTTGTCTTCTGGTGTTGGTTTTACTAAGTCCAGTAGAGTTTTTCTGTCAAAAATTAGCTCGTTTGGTGGAAACTTGGTGCTGCAATGAGGAGTATTCCGGTAACTAAGCAAGAATCTAGAAACCAAAACATCTAAACCAATGTTTTTGTTTTTTGGATCTTCCATTGCCGCTGTAATTTTTCTCTTAAACGTCCTGACAGCGTTTTCAGCTGCTTCGTTTTTACTATTGTAAGGAGGACTCATCACATGTTTTATTCCATTTTTCTGAAAGAAAAGCCTTGTTTTTTGAGAACTGAAGGTGGTTCCGTTGTCTGAAACCACTAATTCTGGTAGTCCAAATATTGAAAAGATTCTTCTTAAATGTCTAATCAATTTTATGGAAGTGAAGCTTGTCACTTGAATTGCCTCGGGCCACATGCTATGAGAATCTGTCAGGATCAAAAAAAATTTGCCTCTTAACTCCAAGTAATCGAGATGGATACGTTGAAATGGGCAAGTGGCAACTGGCCAACTTGTTAATTATGTTCTGGGTGGAGCTGAGGCTGTTTTTAAACATGGTATATATGCCTGAATTTTTCTTTCTATCTCAGCGTCCATGCCAGGCCACCATAGGTATAACCTTGCCAGTTGTTTGCTCTTTACGATGCCCAAATGACTAACGTGAATAAGGTCTAACATTTCCTTTTATAAAGATCATTTTTTAATCTGAAATATTGCATCATTTGTCCTTTTGGGCCATTCCTGTTTACAGAATTTAAGTACTTGGTTGAGAATTTTATCTTTTTTAGTTTCTTCTTCTACTTTTTTATTGTCAATTGGTCACTCTGACTTCGTCGCTGCAAAATTTATGTAATTATCCACTGTCTCCCCTACAACATCAGGAGAACATTTATTTTTGCTGTCTCAAAGTATGTTTTCCCAGCTATATGTTCTAGCTTATAGTCGAAAAGAGACATAAAAACTGCCCAGCGTTGCAATCTGTCCCTACTTCTGATTGGTATTCCCTTGTTTTCGCTAAAAATGCCTAGTAACTGCTTGTGATCACACCTAATTGTAAATCGAATACCAATAAAGTACTGGGAAAAATATTTTAAATCAAATATGATTGCGGCAGCCTCTCGATCAATACTCGCCATTGATTTTTCTAACTGTGTTAAAGTCCTTGACGCACACCCAAATGGTCGCTCTGTGCCTTGCTTATTTTTGCCCAAAAGCACTGCTGATAAACCTGTATTTAAAGCATCTGTCACTAAAATTATTTCTTCCTCTGTGTTGAAGTGAGCCAAGGTAGTATCTTCTTTAATAAATTCCTTAATCTTCTGAAAAGCTTTCTTACACTTTTCTGTCCAATCTATTTTTTTACTGTCAGACTTCTTTAGGAGATCGTAAATAGGTGTCATTATTGTTGCCAAGTCTTTAATAAATCTAGTATAATATTGTACAAGACCACAAAATGATCTGATTTGTGTTATCGATTCTGGTCTTTCAGCGTTTACTATGGAATGGAATGAACCTTTTTGTCACATTTAAGCAGTCCTGCCTTTGAGATGTTAAACCCAGGTATTCTATCTCTTTAGCGAAGAAAGTACACTTGCCTGGGCGTACTGTAAGTCCCGCCCCTTTTAGACGTTGTAAAACTGACTCTATATGACGCATGTGTGTCTCTAAATTCACTCCAGTTACAGCTATATCATCTATCCACACTGCAACTCCCTCTAAGCCTTGCAACAGTTGCTCAATCTTTTGCTGAAAACAACTACTTGCTGGTGATACCCCGAATAACATTATTTTTGGCTTAAACAGGCCCATATGCGTAGTAAGTGTCATTAACTCTTGAGTTTCGTATTCTAAAAGAAACTGCAAATATGCTTGATTTAGGTCTAGTTTTGTAAACAATTCACCCTTATTTAGTTGAGCAAAAATCTCATTAATACGGGGTAGAGGATAATGAGTTGGTCTTTCTAAAAATCTGTCTATAGAAACCGAGAAATCTGCGCAAACTCGAACAGAACCGTCTGCCTTTCTAACTGGCACAATTGGTGTTGCCCACTCAGATGTTAAAACTGGCTCCAAAACATCTTCTTTAACCATCATGTTAATCTGCTCCTCAACCTGCTTTTAATATGCCAAAGGTAGGGGTCGATGTTTTAAAAAAAACTGGCCTAGTTCCTTCTTTCACACTGAGTGACACTTTACCATATTTAAAAGTTCCCAATTTAGTCGTAAATACATCTGAGTATATTTTTTAATAAGTGTTCTTTTATGTCAGATAGATTATGCATTTCATTTAAATTTAACCCAACGTTAAACTGGCTTAAAAACGATCTGCCAAGTACATAGTGGTCATGGTGGTCCAGTTGTGTTTACTACATAATATCTGAATGATTTTTTAAAGTTTCTAAATCTAGTATTTGCCTCAAAATATCCTATGGGTTTCACAATAGCCCCTAAATACCCCTTTATTAATAAGCTATCTTCATGCAATTTAAAATTTTTAAAGCTTTTTTGATACATTTCTAAGCTTAGGGCACTTACTGAAGCCCCTGTGTCAATCTGCATGTGTGTGTCAATCAAGTCGTTATCACTAGGTCCCGATTCGCGTACCTTTTCTCGATTTCTCGGCGAATTTTCGACATATTTTTCTTCGAAAAAGTTTTGCCGCTGCACTCTGTTTCTTACATCAGTCTACATCGACAGTGGCGAAGCGTGGGAGGGGGGGCGGGGGGGTTTGTCGCCCCCCGACCCGAGGGTACTGGCGCCCCATGGGTGCCCGAAGCGCCCTAGGTTTTATTAAGGAGTAGGGCCCTTTGCCAGCTAAAGTAATGATGACCTTTTTTTTGTTCTTTTTTGGTCATAATATTTTTGAGGGCGCCCTTTTTAGCTCTCGGCCCCCCTCGCCTCGTCAGGCATGCTACGCCGCTGTACATCGATAGTTTTTATACCGGCACGTACCCCTAATTACGTGAACTTTACCGCAAACGTCTAACCAAGGTTTTGTAATCATCCGAAACAACACAATTTTCTCTAAAGAAATTAAAACTGTAGTTACTTTTACTACTACTTTTAGATAACTTCTTTGTGATAATTTGTTTGTCTTTAAAATTTGTAAGATAGAGCACACCAACTGTTCCTGTTTTTATCATGTAAGATGAAACATACTAATTATTGTCACTCTAAAATGTAGCTTTTGATCTAAAAGTTTGACGCAGTTTTGGCTTATAAAAAAAATAATAATTTATGAACTTTTAAACCCTATAATTAGGTAACATTGACAGATCAGGTTAGGGTTAAATACTTTAACGAATTTTAATATTCTACCGGTGTTTTTTTATTTCCGATTATAAATGTGCAAAATATACAGGACTCGCCGCGGGCCGTAATCAAAAACAGAATAATACCGTCCAAAAATTACAGCACATGGTTAAAATCCTATTACCTGGCAATACCGTTCAAGGCTTTTTACCGCACAATCACAAAAACCGCGGAATTAAAGCAGAGGGCAAACAGATACAGTAAAAGGTGTCTTTCGCGAAAAATAAAAAATCGTCCCGCTTTTAATTGCGCAGAAATTAAAGCGTAAGTTATTAAACAGCACAGCCCATTACCGCGCAAAAAAAAAATCCGGGCAGCCCAATATTATACAAAAAATATACCGCGCACGGTATTAACCACGCAAATACGAAAACCGCGCAAAAAATACAGCGCAAAAACAAAAACCGCGCAGCCCATTGCTACGCCAAAAAGACAAATTTATATCCAATACGGACACCGACAAGCGTTTTTAAATCAAGATCTGCTTTTACCTAGGACATAAAGAAAAAAATAATAATTTAATGAACAAAAAAATTTACTATTTGTTGGAACTCAACTCTTGTCCTTTACATCCTCTCTGCATTGTCAGGTATCTGCTTACGTAATTTTCCGAAACAGATGTGTAATTGTCCGAAACATCTAAGTGAACCTACTTTCTTGTCTATTATGATGCCGTAATTAGTATATTTGTAAATATATTTATATCTTATCGGATTTAGTAGATATCAAGAAGTCAACTATAAATATTTTTTAATCAGATTCCAAAGTCTGGTTCAAATAAAGAAAAAATATCACAAATAATCCAAATATTATCAATTTTCTTTTATGTTTTTTGGCTAATACTTATAGGTTTATTTAAAAAATTCAGCAAATCTGAGGGCACGGCAGTGACTCGCCATGTTCGCGCTGCCATCTTTTCTTGAAACATTTCAGCCCATATTTGACCTATCTAAAACTCTACTTCCGAATGAGCTACGAATCCCAAACTTTGCACAGTCGCAGATCTTCATAGAGTTAACCCCTCCAAGTTTCATGGACTTCCATAAAGTAGTAAGGTAGTTAAGAAATTTCAAAAAACGTCGAAATTGCCACTAAGGTAAGGTAGTTACGAAATTTCAAAAAACGTCGAAATTGCCACTCACTGACTCACTCACTCATGTATAGATCATCAAAATTCTACTGTATTTCCACACATGCTAGAAAGCTGAAATTTGGCAGACTCATAGAAATTATGACCAAACCCCTGTAAAAAAAAACCCAAAATACTAATGTACTCCCCTCCCCTATACATGTAAATTTATGTAAGAGTCATTTATAGCCGTAATAGCAAAGATTAAAAAAAGATTTCCAAACCAGTAAGAACCTTTTATTTTGAAATTTGTATTGGAGAACTTGGCTTTACTTTTATCTCAATTTTTTTTTGCGGAATGCCATTTTCGCGTACTTGGCTTTTTTTACATGAAATGTTTTTGTTATAATTGAATTTTATTTAAAATAATAGGAGTTCAATTATATTTTAAATACTTGCAGAAGACTAAATTTTCATTTATTATTTTTCTACGGCAGAATATAGAGGTGTTTCGGATAATTACCAGAAAAAAGACAATCATGTTCTCAAAAAACCGCTTCTTCCCTAAAAACAGCAAATAGCTATTGAGGGCCTTTGGTTAATTAGTAAAGTTAAAGCCTCAGAACACCTGATAACATCTTTAAATTTGCTTGATTTTAATTTTAATTTTTTAAAAACAAATTTTGGAATTTGGACGTTTAAAAAAAACACCCATATTATTAGTCAGTTTATAGTATCTGACTTTAAACTGACGTGATTCTTTTGGGTGAACATTTGACATAACTGCTCTCTTGCTTTGCAATAGGGGAACTTTTAAGTGAAATTTTTATTGAAAAGGCTTACAAACACATGTCATTACTATCAAATTAATGTCTTATATAGAGCAATGGTAACCCTGAATTAATGTGAACTTTCACTTCCGGGAGAGTATATACAATATAAAGGCCTTAATTTTTTGTGCTGATTATTTGCAGCCAGAATATAAGTCAATGGACTAGTTTTTATAGCCAATGCTTTTAATGACTTTTTAGTTTTTAGAGATATATGCATAACAATAAAAACAAGATTTTATAAAGATTTTTTTTTGGTTATATTTTTGCTTTTAATGATTGATATATAAATAATCTATAAATAATACATAAATGACTGAACAACATGGGAAAAAGCATGGAAAGATATATGAATCTCTATTTAGGGGTCAGTTTTAACAGGTTCCGCGTTGACTTCACTTTTCTTCCACTCAAAATATCGTTTCCTATAACTGCCGGAGGGATCGTATTTTTCCTGCAAAGGATCCCAATATTCTGGCTTGTTATCGATAAGGTATCGAATAATAGTCTCAGAGCCCTCTCTCTGTTTGTCACTACATTTACTGCAATCCGTTGCTATAGCATCTGGCATGTTTTCTAAAATTAAAAAAAAAACTAGTTTACACGCTGCAATGATCATCAAAAAGTGGGTAAATATGATTTTGACGTTGCGGACTTTCGTCCCCCATTTTGGCGAATTTGGTGTTTTATACAGATGATTAAGCCACTTAGTTTTTAAAAGAACATTTTATACGGATTTCGGAAATCGAATTGGAGGATCATTTTATAATAATAACATATTAGGTAAATATGTAATATCTGAGAAACCAAAGGCGATAGCTGATATTTAGTTTGACCATTGGGTTCTTCTATAGACCAAACTATACAAAAATATTTCAAAAACTAAAAGTGGCAAATGAGAAATTTTATTAAAAAACAAAAAAAATTAAGTCAAATTGATCTCCTCTAGCATAGAAATACCCAAAACCCTCCAAAAGACACCTGGTACACCGTTAAACTTTTAGGGCCCAAATCCGATTTAGCCATAGGGTAAACTACCCAGTCCCCAGCACTCTAACCAGTTATTGTCACTTTGGTTTTTAATGCGATTTATTTCAGGTAAGAATAATAATAGTTTTATTATATTATATATTATAATTATTATTATTTCCCGCGTAATTAAAATACGAAAACATAACCTCTATTAAATCAGTTTACTGTATGCTGCGGCGGTGCACGCGTCGAAAAAAAAATGGTGCTAAACAGGTGCATATTTTAGAACAAGGTGATTTTTGTTTAAAACGCTAATAGTTCGGGGCCTAAGAGGGGAATTTTGGGGTTTGTCTGCATTTTCGCGTACCGTAATGAGATTTGGCACAGAAGTAGCAGACACCTACAGATGCCATTTTAGAAGAGGTGCTCCGATGGAACCCAGTGCAGGGCCTAGATACATGGGCGTACTTGATGTGGGACAGGAAAAATGTATAAATTAAATAATAAACTTATTTCGCGTACAGTTTTTTTTGTTTTGCCTTATAGCATGTAAGTCCAAAAATGTACAAAAAATAAAGTTAAACAAAAACGGTTTTTTAAGGGGTGGGGGGGATCAAAAGGAAGAAGGATACATTGTTAAAATCTTATTGAGTCAATACGTCAAACTGTTCACATAATATGTCAAAAACTGACACCTTAAATGTACGCTTAGATCTACGCCAGAGAATATTAAAAATACCTGACCAAGCCTAACTTAATAAAATTTGATAAATTAAGTAAAAGTGGACTCTATTTTCTAGAATTTTCGAATTTAAACATACATGGTGTACTTACTTACTGATTACAATGGTTGTATGCACAAGACATACACCCTTTCGATAGCTTTAGGCGCTGGTTAAACTTTTAACGCATTAAAGATAAAAATGGAAAATAACGCGAGAACCATACAAAATGTCGATTGACACCGACCTTGCTATTTCTCGGCGGTACAAATTCCATTCACTGGGCGCCCAGGCTTCTACCAGAGTTCTTGAGTTGATCGAAATCACTGTGAGGAGTTGAGGTAACGGATTGGAATGATTTTAGAATTGATTGGCACTAATTGCAATTGATTGAATTGTAGTTTTTGGAAACCGAGTAAAACACGCCGGTTTCAATATGGAGGCTACGATGATCTCTCTCTCATCGTGCCGGTAATTGCGCACTTTCTATCCGCGCACCTTGCGGTGTCACGTGACAACCTGTATGGTTCAGTGCAACGGAATAATTAATATTTAGGAAAATTAACTAAGTATTATTTGTCTTGCACGTACATTTTCCCGGCCGCCCTAAAATACTATTTTAGAACCAGGAAAAATAATATGTATTATAACTAGGGAATAACAATTATTATTTCCAAAAAAAAATTAAAAAAAATTGCGACAAAATGTTATTCTATTTTTTGCCGCGATAAAACAAAAAAATATATTTCCCGAAAAGGAATAAAATAAAAAAAAGAGAATAATTCTATGACGACACTGACATAGAATGAACATTGCTTGAGTGTTCAGTTAAAAGGCAAAGGGCACAATTTAACAATTGGACGTTTAAATAGCCCTTGTTGAGTCCTAATCGTGACAACTCTAACATGTCCATCTGAACCAGGATGTAAATCTACAATCCTGCCTAAAAACCACTGCAAGGGTGGTTTGTTTTCATTTTTTATGACTACTAAAGTATTTAACTCGACTTTAGTAGGTTTTTCTGTCCACTTGGACCTCTGCTGTAGAGTATGTAGGTACTCCTCTTTCCATCGGGATCAAAAGTCAGTGTTCAATCGCTGAACAAGTTGCCACCGAGAAAGAGTGTTTAGTTTTAATTGTGATAAGTCTGGGTCTGGGACAGAGTTTAAAGGTTCCATGGTAAGGAAATGTCCGGGAGTAAGTGGACAAAAATCATTGGGATCGGATGATTGCGCAGAGATTGGGCGACTATTTAGCAATGCCTTGATCTGCACAAGCAAAGTATTTAGTTCTTCGTATGTAAGCTTCTGATTTCCGATCACTCGGTAAAGATGTGTTTTTACTGATTTAACACCAGCCTCTGATAAGCCATTGAAATGAGGACTAGCACTAGGAAAAAAATGCCATTTGATCTGAAGATGTTCAGAGGAAGCTTCGAAGAGCTTTTTAAGCTCAGAGTTTGCTCCTTGAAAATTGGAGCCTCCGTCGCTGTATAAAAAATTACAACGACCCCTTCTAGCTACAAACCTTCTGAATGCGGCTATAAAGCATTCAGAAGTAAGGTCTGACGCAACTTCTGTGTGGATAGCGCGAGTACTTGCGCACACGAAAATGCAGATATAGGCTTTTAATTCTTTGGTACCCCGGTACCAACGACCTGGTGAAATTTTTATAGGACCAGCATAGTCCAAAGTTGCATGAGAAAAGCACTTTAGTTGTGAAATTCTATTCACCTTGATAAGGGATGTAAGCCTTTGGTCTAAGGCGATAACATCTTATGCATCGAGATAAAACTGACTGAATAGCTCTGCGGTAAGTTCCAGAATTGTTGTCTTAGTAAGTACTGAACTGTATTTAGCCCTGGATGGCTATTTTCCTTATGAATATGTTCAATGATGAGGTCAGACAACCTGCCTGATCTGAGAAGCAATAGAGGATGTTTTGCATCAAAAGGTATAGAATTCGTATGCCTAAGACGACCACCTACCCTTATCAGTCCGGTAGTGTCCAAAAAGGGTGCAATTTTTCGAAAAGCTTTGGGTAAAAGTTCGTTGTGTTTTAGTTGTTTTAGGAGGTCAGAGAAATGTAATTCTTGGCTTCTTCGAACCACGAGTGTTAAAGCATACTGAATTTCAAAAATAGAAATAGGACCTGTAAGTGGTTCCTTTTTGTTTTTAAAATTATAAAATATTCGTCGAATCTGACAAATTAATTTTTGAATGTGAAAAAGGGATGAATATTTATTTACAAGGAAGTCTAGAATATGATAATCGATCTTTGTAGTAAGTGTTATTTTTTCAGGCTTTTCTTCATTTAAAATTTGCTGAAAATCGGTTTCTGAGTTTTGGAGTAATGCGGGATTTTTTAAGTCCCATGTAGTACATGGTTGACTAAGCCAGGAAGACCCTGTAAACCACAAGGGGTGGTTTATAAAATTAGAAGGAGTTGTGCCACGACTGGCGACATCCGCAGGGTTTTTTTGTGATTTTACATGATACCAGTTTACATTAGAAAGTTTTTCTTGTACTTGGCTAACTCTGTTAGCAACAAAAGGGCGCCATCTATGAGTTGAGCTACAAAGCCAAAAGAGGACGACTTGAGAATCTGTATAAGCGTAAGTTTTATCTATTGAAATTAAAGGGGAATAAGTTTTTATAACAAAACTAAGAAGTTCAGTAAGAAGAACAGTACCTAAAAGTTCTAGTCTCGGGAGACTAATAGTTTCTAAGGGACTGACCCTTGATTTGCCCATAATTAAGGAAGTTTTTATGCTTTGATCTGACAGCTCGATACGTAAATAAACGCAAGCTGCGTAGCCTAATTCTGATGCGTCCGAAAATGCATGCAGTTGACAAGATATTATATCTTTAGAAAAAATGTGCCTAGGAAATTTAATATCTGATAAGCACTTAAGTTCATTTTGAAATTGTGTCCAATGCTGAAGAATAGATTTGTCCACGGGATCGTCCCATCCTATCTTGGAAATCCATAATTTTTGCATAAGACATTTTGCAAAAAATGAAATTGGAGAAAGCATCCCTAAAGGATCAAAAATAGAAGCAATAGCGCTTAGAATATTTCTTTTTGTGCATCGTTTTTCCGATGGCTGACAAGAGAAAAACATATTGTCTGATTTTGTGTCCCACTGGAGTCCAAGAACCTTTATGGATATAGGATTTTCCTTGTCAAAAGAAAAGGGAATTTGGCATTCGTCTGGTGATAGAGAGGATAGTAGTTTTGGGTGATTACTAGCCCATTTTTTAAGCTCAAAACAGCCTGATTTTAGAAGAGCGATTAAATCTCGCTGTCGAGCTAGAGCCGACTCTATAGAGTTTGCGCCTGCATCGACAAAAATGTCTTCCAGGAGCACTCTAGAAGCTTCTGGGTAGTTTTTTTCTTGGATTTTGGCTAACTCTTGAATAGTTCTGATGGCCAAAAAAGGACTAGATGTGATACCAAATGTGACAGTATTAAGTCTGTATTCTTGAATAGGATCGCTTGAAGTGAAACGCCACAGAAGACGTTGATAATCACGATCTTCCGGAGCTAATTTTATTTGTAAAAACATTTGCGTAATATCCGAGAGCATGGCCATTTCATGAAATCTGAATTTTAACAGAATTGAGTTGATGTCAGTTTGTAATTTGGGCCCTGGGAGAAGGGTAGAATTAAGGGATATACCTTTTGAACCCGCTGTTGCCGAGCCATTAAAAACTACTCGAACGCGTGAACTTGATTTATCGGGGCGTACAACGCAGTGGTGGGGTAAATAATTTATGAATTGATTTTTTGATTCTGATTCTAGAATTAAACTAATATGATCGTTTTTTAAGTAGTTATTCATAAATTCGGAATACTGTGAATATAGTTCGGGATTTTTTATCAGTCTAGACTCAAGAGATAAAAAACATTTGTAAGCATGTGAGTAGGTATCTCCTAAAATAGGTCTAGAGTGACGAAATAGCAATGAAACTTGAAAACGTCCCGAACTATCTTTCGTGACAGTTTTTTGATAAAATTATTCACATTTTTCCTCGTCAGGAGAGAGGAACTTCTTTGTTGGGAGAGACTCAACTTCCCAAAACTTAGTCATCGTTTGATCTAGTAAATTATTTTGTAAAGAAGTAAAGTGACATGAATATGAAGTTGAATTGTATGTAGGTTGATTTGATATTTCCGTATTTCCCAGGAGCACCCAGCCGAACAAGGTTTCCAGTGCTATTGGCTGCCCCGGTTCCCCAGGAATAATGTTAGGTTGAATTATTTGAGAATAAACATGTGCTCCTAAAAGCATGTCTACAGGTGCGGGAATATTGAAAGTATTATCTCCTAAATTTAAATTAGAGATATGATGCCAATTGTGAGGATGAACTTGAAAAGATGGCAAATTTGCACTTACCTTTGGCAAAACATAGACATCAAGAGAAAGTGTTGGATTATTTTGGCCAACAGGCTTAATTGTGCAATTTGTTATGCCATTGGTGGTTGAAGTAGATTGATTGATGCCTCGTATGGGGTCTATGAATTTTTTCCTAGATAATCCTAGGCGATTATTGGCCTCTGACGCATTGTCGAGGACAACCCGTATAGTTTGATAGTATCGACGACTATCTAGGATGTCTACTTTTATTGTAGAAAGTAAAATAGTACTTTGAGGTTTTTGAGTGGTGAGTGAGGTGCACCCACAATTAATGTAATCAATGCCCTCATTGGGTGTTTCATTTTGTGTTTGATTGGGGTTTTGGGAAGATTGAATTGAATTTTGATTTAAGTTTGGGGTTGGTTGTACATTTGTAAAATACGCGTTTTGTGAATTTGATTGAGTAGTTTGCGAGTTATTACAAATACTCGTATGGTGACGCTGGCCACAGATACGGCAAGAAAAAGTAGATTGACATAAATTTAAGGGATGCGATCTTAAACAATTGCTATACGCATTATTTTG
Source organism: Aspidapion aeneum (assembly GCA_963576565.1). Classification (NCBI taxonomy): domain Eukaryota; kingdom Metazoa; phylum Arthropoda; class Insecta; order Coleoptera; family Brentidae; genus Aspidapion; species Aspidapion aeneum. The sequence goes on along the minus strand of OY755038.1, from coordinate 164,002,289 downwards.
CCTAACGTAGGCATTACGCTCCTGTATAGTTTTTGATGGCACTGTGAAAGATTGTGAAATTGATTATTTGTACATAAACGACATTTGTATTTATTTTGAAACAGATTCGAACTAAATTGTAAATTCGAATTATTTAATTGTTGTTGTCTATTTGAATTTGAGTTGAATTGATTTGTATTTGAATTTGAGTTGTTTTGAGTTTCTGGAGTGAAACTAAAACTATATTGATTTCGTTGTTGATTTGAATTAAAGAATTTAGATTGATTTGGTTGGAATTGCGAATTATTGCTAAATGAAGTTATTTCTGAGTTTTGAGGATTTTGAGTTGTATTTGCCACGTAAACTTGTGGTTGATATGGTTTTGAGTAACTGTTGTAATTATTATTTGAATTGAATTGTCGCTTAGGTGGTTTTGGATTTGATTTTTGTAAATTGTCTGATTGCATAGTTGAATAAAAAATATTTTGCATGATTTGAACTGATTCTAAAGCCCTACAATGGTTTTTGAGGAACTCTGTAAGGTTTTCGTAGGTAGGAAGCTCCATTTTACTATATTCTATCTCAAAAGAAGTTCGTATTGAGGTAGTTAAACGCGAAAGAAGCATGTTGAAAAGTATGAAATCCCAATGTTGAGTTGGAAAACCTAATAATTTTAAAGCAGAGATATTTTCATTAAAACTATCGAGTAAAGTTCTAAGATCCTTGGAAGAGCAATTACTTTTTAAGGGAACCGTACTATTTACGGTGTTCCAGTAGCTTGTTGCCAAAAGTCTTTTGTTTTGATATCGATCTACTAGTGTTTGAAAAGCAATATTGTAATTATTATCATTAATAGGCAAGTGTTTTATTAAACTGAGTGGTTCATCTCTTAAATATGAAATTAAATGTCTAAATTTCCTTACTGGATGCATATTAGTGTTGTGCACTAATGAGCAAAACATATCATAAAAATTGACCCACTTTAATAAAGTGCCATCGTAACATGGGACATCCAATTTTAATAGATCCTTGTATTCATGACTGTTTGTTTGATTTTAAAGAGATACAAAATTGCCTTGTAAAGAATTTTGTTCTGGAAAAAGTTGATTGAAAATACTTTTAGTTTGAAAAATGTCTTCTCGTACCTTATCTTGCACTTTATATTCGTCATCGTTCTCCACTAGGCTAATGACGTCATTATGCAGTTTTTTAAACTCATCATAAAACTCTTCCACGTTCTCATACCTTGTTTTGAAAATAGATTTGTGTGTATGTTTCGGTAATCCGCGTAACATAAACTGTGCGTTTTTGCACTGCCTTGTCCAGGCCGGTTTTTGTCATTTTAATTGATTAATTAGTAATAAGTATTATCACAGAACACTAAAACGTTTTTCACAATTTCTTATTATTTTATTTTATTTTGTACACAAAGTTTTTATATTGACCTTCGTCGACTCGCCCGTAGGTAAACAAAAAACAGTTGTTTGTCGACCGCGATTTTTAAAATTAGACTGCAGAAAAATCGATAAAATTTTTAAACATGTGTGAGGAAAGTGGGTGGAGACAAAGGCGAGTCGCTTCGTCACTGATAAAGCCTGCCCCCCGTTGGTCCTTAATGGCGTCGTAAAATTTTAAATTTTTGGTTTTTGAAGAATGTATTTTGATTTTTTGTTGTATTTTTTTGAATATTTGGATCGACGCACCATAAAAATGTATGCACAAGACATACACCCTTTCGATAGCTTTAGGCGCTGGTTAAACTTTTAACGCATTAAGGATAAAAATGGAAAATAACGCGAGAACCATACAAAATGTCGATTGACACCTACCTTGCTATTTCTCGGCGGTACAAATTCCATTCACTGGGCGCCCAGGCTTCTACCAGAGTTCTTGAGTTGATCGAAATCACTGTGAGGAGTTGAGGTAACGGATTGGAATGATTTTAGAATTGATTGGCACTAATTGCAATTGATTGAATTGTAGTTTTTGGAAACCGAGTAAAATACGCCGGTTTCAATATGTAGGCTACGATGATCTCTCTCTCATCTTGCCGGTAATTGCGCACTTTCTATCCGCGCACCTTGCGGTGTCACGTGACAACCTGTATGGTTCAGTGCAACGGAATAATTAATATTTAGGAAAATTAACTAAGTATTATTTGTCTTGCACGTACAATGGTGACGAAGGAAAAGAAAATCAAATGACGCGTAGATGAGTTATGATAAAAAACACATTTTTTTAAATGGGACACCCGATATACAGACTTTTTCTCTTAAAGTCAAAAATAACGAAGCTATTAACAAGTTTCCTGATCATAGGGGATATAGGCTGTGGTTTTAAATATGTCTTCCTTTGTTTAGAAAATCGTTAATATCTTTTTGTATTTTTTTCTTTAGAAGAAAAAGTTTAAGGACAACTTTTGTTTGCTATTAAATTTTCTATGCATAACGGGTATCACAGTGATTTTTTTTTAAAACTTTTTTTTTCGGCTTTTCTTTTGTTTTCACCACCGTTATCAGCCGAAAAAATATAACGAAGTTAACAATACTTTCGGCTTTAAACTGTATACCGGGTATATTTTTAAAATAATATTTTTTTCCACTATTACTCACCTACGCGTCGTTTCATTTTCTTCTTGTTCCACCAATTTAGTTAGCGAAAAAAATATTAAAATTTTGCCTAATTACTTAACCTACCTTGTAGTTTGGATAATAGCGAAGTTAACAATATTACCGAGTTTAATTTGAATACCCTGTATTTTTTAAAGTCTCTAACTAACAGCAGCATAGGTGTTTAATTAAAATTTAACTTTCTACTGTACATTTTTTAATTTATTTAGTGCTGGGAATTATGTAGAAATAAAATATATACATTTTCCAAATATATTATTAAATATATTCTAATTTTTTGGTAATTTTAACACATAATTCAAGGTTCACTATCATCAAATATTTAGGGGGTGTTACTAATGGTTCAAAAATGTTATGTCTTAGTGCACTTAAATAAAGCCAAAAAAAAAAATTTCAGTGTTTAAAAAAAATTATATATTGACAAAAGGAACACCCTGTATTTTCGTACAGTGACAAAACTAAGTAAAACAGTGTACACCAAGTTAAAAAGACGTTCCTCTAGTTAATAAGAAGTGGTACAATTAAGAAGGTGTCTTAAACGTAATGAACAAAAGTTTGAGGCTACTACTTTTTACATGATTTTTTTAATATCACCCTGTGTCTTTCAGCATATTACAAAATTATGCAAACTAAATTTTTTTTGTATAGACGATAATAAACCGACAAAATTGAGTTTAGTTTTGTTGCAAAATTCCTATTAACGCAGTAGCTACAATAAATAATGTAAAAAAAAACACTAAAATGGCAGCAAAGTATTTGATGCCCAGTATATACGTTCAGAAATTGGCAATGATGTAGCGCTTATTACAAAAATAGAGTACGATAAATGGTTTATAAAGGAGAATATAGTGATTTCAACGACATGTTTATTTGACATATCTAGAGTTATTTGAATTTTTAGCACTAAACTAAAAAATTACGAAAAATCTTTATTCTGTAGTTATTTTTTAACACTTTGTACAAAAATTTTTATTTATGGAAATGAAAAGAAAAAATTGTGCTGACTTTGAGTTTTTTATAGAGATTTGTAACGTCGCCATAAAAAAATTACTTAAAATGGTCATAAAATTTTTTAATATTTTTAAAAACACCCTGTGTTTTTAACAGTTCAAACCAATTTTTTTTTTTGTAAAATATTAATAGAAGCTAAGTATCTTTAATTTGCTAGATATTTTTTTTAAATATTGTTACGTCTAAGATATTCACATACTTTTTCATCTATTAAGATTTTTTTCTTTAAAGACAAACAATCTGTTTAAGACCACATTAAATTTTATTGTCGTATCTTGCATAACGAAGCTCCTGGATTTTTTTTTCTACCCAACGCCCACAACATAAATGTATCAAAAAAAAATAATTTTTTATTTCTTGGAAGAAAATAAATAAATATATTTTTTTTATCGCTTAAAATAAAAGTGTGTATGTCCTTATAATTGGTGCAAAGTTTCATTGCTCTAGCTTTATATTTAAATTTTATACAGAGTTTTAACGAGAGAGATGCAATTAAAAATAAAACACCCTGTATCTTTGCTCTGCACTGGGTTCGGGATGAGCACCACTTCGTAAAATAATACTATAGTGTTGTGCTATAATCCTGACAAGTTTCATTACGGTACGCAAAAATGCAGACAAAAGTGGCTGAGGCTCCGGACTATAAGGTAAGCAAAATTTTGGTTTTATCATTCAAGTTGTCTTAAATATAGACATATGTTATTTTGCGGACTATAAGGTAAGCAAAATTTTGGTTTTATCATTCAAGTTGTCTTAAATATAGACTTATGTTATTTTGCTCAAAAAAATTATGTTTTGTTATTATCTTAAAGTAACTTAACCTTAGTTTTGTTAAAAATTTTTTATTTAAAACGGGTGCCGACTACTGGTTTAATTATAATGTAAAATGCTAGTAATTGGCAGGGGTGCCAATAACTAGAAAATTCATATTTATTATTTTTTCTAATAATTGGCATATGCAAAATTTAATTAAATTCTAGGTAGGGTCAGTTCACTGGGCGGCGGATAAAAGGTCGAAAGTTAAAAAGGTCGAAAGTATGAAAATAAAACATTGAAACCTAACCAAGTCGAACTGCCTACCCATCCGAGGTAGTCCAGAGGTCGAGGATAGTTCATAGTTGACCGGCTTAGGTTACTAACCCAACCCGGCCAGGTTAGGTTTGTTTAAAAAACTACCCTGATCTCGTCAGGAAAGGAACCTATCCTCGGCCCCGGGTCCACCTCGACTGGACAGGTCAATTCGACTTGATACGGTTAATTGGTATTTTTTATATTTTGTCTTGTCAATTTTTTTCGACCTTTTGTACTTTCGAACTTTTGTACTTTCGATCTTTTGTACTTTCGATCTCTTATACTTTCGACCTTTTGTACTTTTAACATTTTGTACTTTTGACCTTTTTTACTTTCGACCTTTTGTTTTTCGACCTTTTGTACTTGTGACCTTTTATTCGCCGCCCCAGTTCACTGGTTCTCGGCCTTTTAACGTAAAATTGGATTATGTCGCTCAATTAGATATAGAAGATGATCTTAGACTGGAATTTCTCCCATATAAAAAGTGTTTACTGATATGTTTTTAACAACACAATGCAAAAATTTTCCCACGTTTTCCACACGAAAAACTAAATAAAATGCATTTTTACTTTTTGCATTTTTGTTTAATTTTATGTATAAAAGTCATATGCCAATAACTAGCCTTGCGCATGCCAATATCTAGACTTTAGATGCCAATAACTAGAATTTAATCATTTTTGAAAAAAAAAGCATTTCTTCTCCCATTTTCTAAAAAATTATGCCTTTTCCTAATGGACAGTAAAACGCAAAGACATTTGGGATCACAAAATTATATTAATATTCCCTCTAACTTAAAAACGTTTTTCGATAGAGTTCTTAGAAGTAGAACAATTCCTTAAGGGTGCCGGGGACTGGATAGTTTATCCTATTAGTTAAGTAAATTTGTAGAATGCAAAAAGGGTATATTTTTTTATTATTAATCTAGTGGTACCTAACACCAAAAGCTAAATTTTTATTTGAGGATCGCCGATTTTCCGGCGTCAGAATCCAAGACAGCAGCTGCTAAATTTAAAAAAAAATGAATTACCTCTTTTAGGAGAAATAAAATTAACTTTGATGGAGTTCCTTTAAGCGAGACCTTCTCCATTTAAAACTACAAAAATTTGATTTGATTCAAAACAAAATGGCGGCTATATCAATTAGTTTTTCTTCGATATTTCCTTTAATTTTTGTGCAATATTTATTTTTAGCTCTCCTTTATTAAAGCTGTTGACCAGCTCATTAAACCTGCTGACACAAAGATGGCGCTTAATATGGCAGAAATAATAAAAACCTTCGTAACCTATAGACCAACTTTAATTTTTACAAAAACAATCATGGATTTTTTTAAGAGTGGCCCAACGTCAACATATTATATATTTTTGAAATCAGAAAAAGAAGCCCCATCGATTAGAAAAATTAATTACAGGGTGTCTCATTTAAAAAAATAAACCATATGTCAAAAATTTGGCAACTGTTTGACATATGTCATTTTTGGCATCAGAATCTGGTGATCCAGGAAAAATCACTCAATTTTGCCTATTTAAACGTGACTGTCAGATCAAGATTAACGGAGATAGCTAATAGGTAAAATATGGTCAATCACCCGGTACGTGACATATGTCAACTTTTTTGACATTTTTAAAAAATCTATGTTTTTTTTAACGAGATGTCTTGTTTGGTCCGGTTCACGGTCTGCGCATTGATAGTTCGGTAATTCCATAATTTTTACAGTTTTTTTCACAAAAAATACCCGCGCTGTTGCTTCCTCCCGGTATATTTTTTTTATACCGTCAAACTTTTTATCAATTTTTTATATTTGTCAATTTTTTTTCTGTCATTCATAAATGTTTCTTTTTTAAATTTATTGCGTATTTTAAATAAGATCTTTATTTAAAAATGGCTTCAACGTGTTGCGTACTTAATTGTTCTTTTAAAATTAAACTCTTTCATAGATTCCCAAGATATTTTCAGGTAAGTAAAAATATATAAATATATAAGCATTGCCTTTAGTACGTATACAGTGAAATAAGCTTGTTTTATAGAAAGATTTATTATGAAAAACCCTTTAATTACTTTCAGCTCCGCCAAAAATGGGAGAATGCCGTTGGACATGAAAACGTCTATCGACTTATACAAAATCTTAGGGCACGGCAGTGCCCCACCGAGTTCGCGCGGAAACTGCTGTAGATCTTTTTTTTTAACATTTCAGTCCATATTTGACCTGTCTAAAACTCTTTTTCGGAATGAGCTACGAAACTCAAACTTCGCACAGTCATAGATCTTTATAGATTAAACAATCACTTCAAGTTTCATGGAGTTCCATAAAGTAGTAAAGTAGTTACGAAATTTCAAAAATACGTTGAAATTGCCACTCACTCACTCACTCATGTATAAATCATGTAAATTTTTCTGTACTTTCAGACATGTTACAAAGCTGCAATTGTGACCAAACCGTTGGATTGTAAAAAATCAAAAAACCTCAAAGATCTAATTCACTCCCCTCCCCCATACATGTAAAGTTATGTAAAAGTAACATTGCCCACTTCCAGAGGCGCTAGAGAGCTGAGCTTTGGCAGACTGATAGGAAATATGATAAAACTATAGGAAAACATTCAAAAACCCCAAAATTTTAATTTGCTTCCCTCCCCTATAAATGTAGATTTATGTAAAAGTAACATTGCCCACTTCCAGAAATGCTAAAGAGCTGAGCTTTGGAATGCCGATAGGAACTATGATAAAACTATAAAAGAAAATTAAAAAACCCCAAATTTTTATTAACTTCCCTCCTCTATAAATGTAAAGTTATGTAAAAGTAATATTCTCCACTTCCAGAAACATTAGAGAGCTGAGCTTTAGAAGGCCGATAGGAACTATGATAAAACTATAAAAGAAAATTAAAAAACCCAAATTTTAATTTACTTTCCTCCCCTATAAATGTAATGTTATGTAAAAACATTGCCTACTTCCAGGAACACTAGAGAGCTGAGCTTTAGAAGGCTGATAGGAACTATGATAAAACCATAGGCAAATATAAAGGTATTGCTAAAGTTTTGAACAATATTCCGCATATTTTACTACTTTAAAACCTAAATATTATCCAAATCCTTTAAAAAAGAAGTGAAATCATAACAAAAACATCATGAAAAAAAAAGCCAAGTACGCGAAAGTGGTATTCCGTAAAAAGTTCTTCAATACAAATTTCAAAATGGAAGGTTCTTACTAGTTTGGAAATGTTTTTCTAAACTTGGCTCTTACGGCTGCAAATGACTCTTAGGCACAGTGCTAAATTGAACGTAAAGAAGTTTGGCTGGAATAGCACAGTTTAAAAAAACAATTCCAAAGTAGTAAGAACCTTTCATTTTGAAATTTGTATTGGAGAACTTGGCTTTACTTTTATCTCAATTCTTTTTACGAAATACTACTTTCACGTACTTGCCTTTTTTTTACATGAAATGTTTTTGTTATGATATAGATATCTAGTTTATAAAATATTTAAATTAAGCTGAAATTATTGAACTAAATAAAAAAAACTGTGATTGAGATACGTTTACATTTGGAGTGTTTACTGTCGGAAAGTACTGGCACCCACCAACTTGCCATGTGTAAATTACAAGAAAGTGCACTTGTTACTGTCCCGCAAGTACTTTCCAAGACTTGACGGGCGGGCTAGTTTAGTGGCTGCCAGTACTTTCCGCCAGTAAACTCTTCAAATGTAAACGTAGCTAAAAATGACTAGCATGTGCCTAAATTAAAATTGATTTATTATATAAAATATATTACAGTTAAAAAAAATCCTGACTGGTGGAATACTGAACATAGCTATATAAAGAATAAATGTGTAGTTATTGGGTTGTTTTTTTTATGTATTTCGTTGAAATGATTATCTAAAATATAAAATATAAAGACTTTTCAATACAAGTAGTAGTTGAGACATTTTGGATTCATTTCACCAAAATGATTTCCTAAAATATTTAAAATAATTTTTAATATAATCCAAAGATAATGGAATATAAATAATCTTTAAGTTATATTAAAAATATTTTTGAATCACTTAGTATATTTAAATAAAATTAAATATATCACCCGTGCGCGATTTTTGAAAATGTTTGTAGCGCCATCTTTGGACTGCTTACCCGAACTTATGTACGTTCGACACACTGTATATAATAATAATATAATTTTGAGTGGCCCATCTTAATAATATATATTATAATCTATAATCTTTGGTCCGGTTTTTTTCATTAACCTCCGAAAAAAGAACAAAAATGTTTTTCTTTACTTTTTCCGCAGCCATCTTTAAAAAGTAAATGAATTGTATTTTTTTTACATTATTTTTATATTAGTTGTAAATTAACTAGCTTAGAGTAATATAAAATTAGATTTTTTGGAAAAAAATTTTTATGAACCAAAATATACTGTTGTTTTTATATTTTAAACGCTGCCATCTTGGACCATGTTAGACATATGTCATTTATTATTAGTAGTATAAATTGATATACTACACGGCACCACTAGTTTTTTCAAACAAAAATTAAATAACTATTTTATCTAAACTTCCGCTTTTATTTTTGACATATTAAGTGAACCAAAGAGTTTAAATGAATTAATATATTAAATAACCTACTTTTAAGTTCCAAACCATCAGGAGTGCAGCCAGTTTTTTCTAATAGACAGTTGACGTAACCCTTTAGCAGTCGATCATTTTTAATAATTTCATTAATATCAATATTATCGTATTTGGTGGTGTATTTGGTTTTGGCACCAACCTCTCCATAAGCGATGCATATTAGTAGTTCCAAGGCCAATGCAGTTATGGTGAATACTTTCTAAAAATATTTTGCTTGTAAACTTTCAAAGTGCCCTATGCATGCATAGTTAGAAAAAACAACAAGGATTTTAAAAGAGAAATATTATACAGTCGAACCTCTCTAACTCGAACCTCTATAACTCGAACCCCTCTATAACTCGAAACTTTTAAGCGGTCACTGCATTTTTTACATGTATTTTAACCTATGTAACTCGAGTTTCTATAACTCGAACTCTCCATAACTCGAACTGTTTTGGTTGTCCCTTCAGGTTCGAGTTATAGAGGTTCGACTGTATTTTTTTTCAAAAGTTTCATTCCACATATTTTTGAATCCCTTTGAACAGTTAAATATTAACCTAGGGCAAGCGTTCAAAAAACTATAGGTTAAGGAGATATATAGTGGCCAAATAACCTTTGCAATGTAGCCTTGGTGGCTCGCTGCGCTCGCGCAATGAACACAAGTGAGTTAAGGAATCTCGCTTGCTACAGTGGCGGGTTCAATTCCCGTCGGTTGCCGAGGTCGGGTGCGGCGGACATTTATAGGATTCCTGGGGATTGTAAAATGTAATATTGTCCTACCCCTTCATTCACGCCGCACGTTGTTACACACTTCTTCAGTCGGAAGGCCATCGGACAAAAAGACCGGATAAAAAAATACCCGGTCTGGGGATCCAAAGGTGGCCGATGACCAGTGCCATTAGGCGTTCCGAAATGGCGGCCTTAGTGTCGGCGAAAGAGTCACGGTTATCAAATGAGAACAAAAAAAACCTTTGCAATATGTATAAATTTGTAATTTTCTTAAGAGCTAACTTTGTTGTAAATTATTCAGGGGTAGATGGGAAACCGGCCGTGGAAAAAATGGATGACCGGCCCATGTTCCACACAAAGGCAAAACTACAACAACGCCAAGCGAAAAACATTTTTTATTAAAACGACTGAAATTTCTAATAAATATAATGGTGGGTGTGCTTTCGGGCTGTTCGGCCGTCGTCCTTGGAAATTCGTTCTCGACATTCGCCATCTCGAGTGGATGGCATCTTCAGGAGATGTTGACTGTTTGTCGGCTTCTCGAAGACTGGTGGTTAGTCTGTCGCGGGCGCAGGTTATATACGCTATGGTGGGCGGGGCGTATATCAGAGCTGGTCGGTGATTGGTCACTTTCCCTAGATTCAGTGTTGTTATTGTAAGGGAGCCGTTTAGTGTTTTTAAGAACCGGTACCCATGTTCTGTTAATTTTAAGAGTTTCTTCAGATCTGTTGAAGTTCTGCTGGTGTTTATGAATTTCGATTGCTTCTCTATAAAGTCTTGGATAGTAAGAAGAAGAGGCGCAGAGAACTTGTGTGTCTTCGAATTTTATTCGGTGGTCTTCATTGTTTAGTGTGTGGTCTGCAACTGCGGATTTTTCCGTATGTCCGAGTCGACAGTTGGCTTTGTGTTCTTTGATTCTTGTGTTTACGGACCGTTTGGTTGTTCCGATGTAGAAACTTCCACAGGTACAAGGAATGCGGTATACCCCTGAAGAACTTAGTGGGTCCCTTATATCCTTCGCAGATCTGAGGTGTTCCAGATCTTCTTAGATGGCTTGAAGATCGTTTTTGTGTTGTGTTTTCCCAGAATACGTCCGATCCTATCCGTCACTCTAGGGATGTAGGGCAGAAAGGCTCTTGAAGTAACTTCGCGGCTGCTCAGTCCACCGCTACTATTACTTCTAGTGCTCGGCATTGGTCGTATACATTTATCTATGTCGCTTTGAGTGTATCCATTTGCTACGAGGGCGTTTTTAAGATGGTTTAATTCTTTGTCTAGATGTTCTGGTTCGCAGATTCTTTTCGCCCTCTCTACCAATATTCTTATTACCCCTTTTCTTTGGCATGGGTCGTGGTTAGAAGTGTTGTTTAGGTAGCGGTCTGTGTGAGTAGGTTTTCTGTATACGGTATGTCCTAGTCGTCCCTCTTTTCTCGTTACTAGTACGTCAAGGAATGCCAATTCTCTGTTGTTCTCTGTTTCCATTGTAAATTGTATACTGGGGTGTATGCTGTTAATGTGGTTGCGAAATTCATTAAGGCTGTCTCTACCATAAGGCCAAACGACAAAAGTGTCATCTAGATATCGAAACCAGACTTTGGGCTTATGACGGGCGTTATCCAACGCCTTCTCTTCTAGTTTCTCCATGAAAAAGTTCGCAATCACTGGCGATAAATCTGCGAACCAGAACATCTAGACAAAGAATTAAACCATCTTAAAAACGCCCTCCTAGCAAATGGATACACTCAAAGCGACATAGATAAATGTATACGACCAATGCCGAGCACTAGAAGTAATGGTAGCGGTGGACTGAGCAGCCGCGAAATTACTTCAAGAGCCTTTCTGCCCTACATCCCTAGAGTGACGGATAGGATCGGACGTATTCTGGGAAAACACAACATAAAAACGATCTTCAAGCCATCTAAGAAGATCGAGAACCACCTCAGATCTGCGAAGGATATAAAGGACCTACTAAGTTCTTCAGGGGTATACCGCATTCCTTGTACCTGTGGAAGTTTCTACATCGGAACAACCAAACGGTCCGTAAACACAAGAATCAATGAACACAAAGCCAACTGTCGACTCGGACATACGGAAAAATCCGCAGTTGCAGACCACACACTAAACAATGAAGACCACCGAATAAAATTCGAAGACACACAAGTTCTCTGCGCCTCTTCTTCTTACTATCCAAGACTTTATAGAGAAGCAATCGAAATTCATAAACACCAGCAGAACTTCAACAGATCTGAAGAAACTCTTAAAATTAACAGAACATGGGTACCGGTTCTTAAAAACACTAAACGGCTCCCTTACAATAACAAAACTGAATCTCGGGAAAGTGACCAATCACCGACCAGCTCTGATATACGCCCCACCCACCATAGCGTATATAACCTGCGCCCGCGACAGACTAACCACCAGTCTTCGAGAAGCCGACAAACAGTCAACATCTCCTGAAGATGCCGTCCACTCGAGATGGCGAAACGTCGAGAACGAATTTCCAACGACGACGGGCGAACAGCCCGAAAGCACACCCACCATTGGACGATGGCCGTGAAAGCCTTTCACAATTTGTAAATATAATGGTGTTGTACCCAAGATTAGTGGCAGATTCAGGATTTTCGACGGAAAGTGCACCAAAAACCAAAATATTTTTTCTTTGCAGTTTTAAATAGAACTTTAAAATTTACCATCAAAAGTTAAAATGCGACGCAGGCGAAGATTTTTTTAAAATAAAGTTATTTCTGTGAAAAATCTGGCACTCCAAATATATACCATGCATTTTTTTTTTAAATCAGAGTTTAAAAATAAGTGTTATGTCTGGGAAAAAGGGGGCCCGGTCGGCCCACTCTGGTCCTCTTGAATCTGTCCTAGATATAATGGGTAATCCGGTTTTTGTTGCAAACCATTCTTTTTTTTTGAAGTACTTTTTACTGTTGCTAATTTAAGTCTTCCAAAAAATCACTGCTAATTCATTAAATATCCAGCGCACTAATATTTTGTATGCATTTTTTACGCACCAAAAGATTCTCAAATTTGTTTCTTTAATAGGTACCTGTCTTAGCACGCCGTCCCTCTAACCCCGCCACCGTCGCCCGGGGCATAAAGTTCCTTAAATCGCCCTTAGTCCGCCACAGCTGAAAAGGACTGTTTGTGTATAGATATTGCCAGGGGCACTGGTTGAGCTTAGGACGCCCGCGTGCAAATTTTTTTTTACGTATGATCAGGGGCGCAACTATCTAGACAATTTTGGGAAATTTGAGACTCAAATATAACCTATATAATACTACCACAGGAGAGGGGGATAGGTTGCCTTATTACATCTTAGGATAACGGACAAAACTGCAATATAAATTAACTAATGGAAAATTGAAAACAAATTCTCCGCAGGGAAAATTTTTAGAAAAGTTAACAATTTTTTAACAAAATTACGGCAATTTTGTTTTTTTATAAATATAATAGAAAAATGACGTCACAGGCATAAATAAAAAAATTAAACCCTTTTTAAAAAACGGCGCCGCAAAACAAAAATTTGTTTAATAAAAACTACTAGAAAATTTTCGCAGGATGTAAAACTTTTAGAAAAATTAGGAACTTTTCGGAACAAAATGCGCCGCAAAAAATGGGTCTGCAGATGAAAACTGTATAGAAAATTTAGGTACTTGTAGGAAAAATGACGCCACAAAAAAATTGATAAAAACAAAAAGTGTCACCGTAGTCGAACATTTTAAAAAATATAGCTACTTTTTGGAAAAATAAGTTACTTGTTAGAAAAATGGCGCAACAAACAAAAAAAATACTCTGCCAATATATGGGCCCCTAAGCTCACACTAGGTACTATAGTTATAGTGTACGTGTGAGCTAATATAACTAAAAACTGAAATATATTTTATTCAACTCCAGACTAAATTACCTTTTGTTTGATACCACACAAGCCATGTTTTGACTTAAACTCAAATTTTTGAAATCTACCCCCACCCTTACAAAAAAACAAAAACTAAAATGTATTTTGTTAAAGTCCGGACTCAATTACCTTTCGTTTGATATCACACACGCCATATTTTCACTTAAACTCTAATTTTTAAAATATACCCCCACCCTTTTTTTTTAAATAAATTAAAATGTATTTTGTTTAACTGCAGACTCAATTACCTTTCGTTTAATATCACACACGCCATATTTTCACATAAACTCTAATTTTTGAAATCTACCCCCACCCTTTTATTTGGTTTGTGTTCGGTGGATTTTGTTCATTTTTAAATGGGACCATCTCGAGCCAAGACCCAGCCTAGGTACCAAATTTCATTAAAATCGGCCAAGCGGTTTTTGAGTTATGCGCGTTGGTCGTTACAGACAGACATACAGACACACAGACAGACAGACAGACAGACAGACAGACAGACAGACAGACAGACAGACAGACAGACAGACATACAGACAGACAGACAGACAGACAGACAGACAGACAGACAGACGGCGCAACAAAAAAGTTTCAAAATCATCTGAAACGCAAAGATATATAAAAATTTTTGAAATCGGAGGAACTTTTTTTTTCTCGAAAAAATTAGGATCACCATAGCTCACACTACTATAGTATAGTATATGTGTGAGCTAAAATTGCGGCGAAGGTGAAAACTTTGAAAAAAAAATAAAAATTATCTGCCAAAATGGTACCAAATGTAAAAGATTTGGTTAGTTTCAAAAGTATAAGTATATGCGGTCAGTCGCTCCTGATGTTATGCATATTTCCTTTAGGGGGCTAATTTTTACTTTGGAGTGGCTGAGTCCCTCCTAATTGCGTTCCCGCATATAATTTAAATAAAACATCCTTTTAAAATACCCCCATATGTACATACATACATTTTAGGTAACATAAACTAAAAGTTCTACTAAACTAATAGTACTTAAAAAATTGTATAGAAAATCACGAAAACATGAATACATTCATTACCTAAATATTATGTAATTGATAGGATTTTGGTAATTTCAGCGCGCCCTTAAGAGGGCTTCCGCGTGCCGCGTACGCCTTGCACGCCAGCTTATTGCGCCCTTGAGAATTGCTATTCTATGTTCATATTTTCCTCAGCATGTAATAATAAATGTATAGTTTCTTTAAAATTACGCATACAACTTTGTTCAATTTTTATCACATTTTATCCCAATAAGAAACATCAACACCATCCTCATTATACGGAATTAATTAGGTATTTAGATAATACTCCAACGTAAGTAACACTAAGAAGTACACCGGGAATTTTATAACTTTCACATATTATGGCCCATCCACCCCTGGAGCTATTACATACACAAAAAAGACCTCTATAAACTTAGCATTACCACTTAAGAATAGGACATTCGCAATATATATGCATTAATTGTCGTAAATTTGTCGTGAAAACAAAAATTTTCTCGCGCCACTTGTTTTCCTGAAAAGGGGGTGTAATGCTAAGTAGAGTCTCAACTTAGCACTACCACCCCAGAAAAAATTAAAATTTGAAAAAAAAATTGTCTCGTCATCCGCTTTCCCGGAAACGGGCAGTGAGCAATAAATATTATCCCCTTCTATCATATTCCAACTTCGACATTGATATGGTATCAACAAAGGCAAATAATATAAAACTAAAAACTTATATTAAGGTTGCCTAAATATAAAATATTTATAAAATTCGAAGTGCTTCAGTGGTCATATACTAATTCGGACAGAATCAGAATTTTTTTGACAAAAACACTAAAGTTTAGTAATTTGCCACGAATAGTTTGTGGGTAAACAGGAAACTATATCTTATACTTACAAACATCCTTTGCTTTAACAGGTACCAATATTCAAATAAAACTGATCAAATTACTCAAAAACCTTATATCATTCAAAGCCTTATTACAAAACTCCTTATTATAGTAAATTAGAAAATTGGATTTAATGGAAAGAAATAAGTAGCATCAATTTTAAAAAAGAACAAAACCATTACATATATCTTATGAAAATAATAACACAATTTCAATTTAAACCATTGTTTCTTTTCAGTAATTTTTTTGATTTAAATATCGTTCCGCCTTACCAAACCCAAGTTTGCTAGTCATTGCTGTAAGTAAAAAAGAATTATTAAATTTCTTTACCTAACAAACTGACAAGTGGGTACTTACAGTTTGAACAAAATAGTTGCAGTTGAAAATATTAGTACGTAGATTAAATGCAAATAATATAATTCACTTCCGGCTACCAGTGTACTAAGACACAAAAAACGCCCTTCCACAATTACTTGTTTATTGTACAAAGATATGTATTAAGAAAAATATAAATAAGTATCACCATTACGGATCTTATGTTAAGCGCCCCCGAGATGATCAGTTAAATTGACAATTAAAATGACAATCACGACTGATGGGGCGTCAATGAACACTTCAATGTTTTATCAATCGTCAGTTCGGTGAATCTCTTGAGTCGTTGTCTGTAAACGGTATGGTTTCCAATGTCGCTTTTGGCTTTTTAGTTTTAACTTTGGCGGTATACAGCCAAAAAAAAGCCAACACAAAAGAAAAGAGGAGGAGACGCTGGTCGAAAGACTGGTATAAACTGAGAAGCCTCTGAACATTTACTAAAAGTTCTGCGAGATACTGAACCAGATGATTACAAATTTTTTTCTTCGAATGGATCATAACAGTTTCGATACATTATTCTTAGTCCACGCGGCTCAACGAGGTATGCATTATCATGGCTGTCAAGCAACTGACCAAATGTTTGTCAATCGCTCGATTAGACGTCGTTTCCGACACGATCAATCAATGCATCGATGAGACCGATTGTCAAATTAATTGATCGTCTCGAGAGCACTTTACATCACCATTAAAATTGGTAAATTTAATGGTTTAAATTACTATGATTGAGAAGGCAATAGTGCCCCTGAGACCATCAATTAAAGTGACAATCGCGATTGACAATCGGTCTCATAGATGCATTGATTGACGACGATTGAAGGATTTTTGATTGACCCTCGCAATTAATCATTTAATCGAGCGATTGACAATCGCTCGGCCAGTTGCATGACAGTGGCGATAATGGATACCCCGTTGGCCCCGTGGACTCCGAAAACATCGCGGACAAAAACTGTTGTGCTTTTAATAGCGCTGTATCACGATCACCCAGAGTTTTTATTTTATTTTATTTTATTTTATTTACACCACTTAACAGGAGTTAACCCAATTACAAAGTGGGGAAAAATACAGTGATTAACAATAACAGAATAAAATGAAGTACAAAATAAAAGAAATTTACTACATCTACACTGAGTGAACAGAAATAAAAATGATAAAAATCGTATATTTTTTAAAGTAGAGATACTGCAATTAAATATGTCACATCTGTCGCAAGTCTGATTGCACGTGTTACAAGCCCGAATTATTGGAGAATTTTTGCAAATATTGGTGCACTGGTAAGGAAGATAAAACGGAACAGTAGTGCGTGCTGATGTTCTGGGGACTAAAAAATTAATCTTATGCAATAATTCCTGGGAGTCGATTTTATTATGTATTAATTTGAAAATTAATTGCAACTCTGCCAACTTGCGCCGGTCCTCCAACGAAGATATACTGAACCTTTCACAAAGGACCTGGTTCAGAATACCAATTTCGGGATACAAACCATCAAGTTTAACAACAAGGTACTTCAGAAACTTACGTTGAATTTTTTCAATAGTATTAATGTGAGTATCATAATACGGAGACCATACTATGCACGAGTATTCCAATTTAAATCTGACATAAGCAAAATAGAGTAATTTTATACTAGAAATATTTTCTAGGTACTGAGAATTCCGTATTATGAACCCAAGCATTCGGTAGCTTTTCTTTACAACATCCTGGATGTGGGGAACAAATGATAGAGCACTATCGAATGTTACTCCGAGATCTTTAAATTCCAGACTCCTGGGTATTTCGGTTGTATCAATGAAGTAATTGAATTGAGTTACCTGTTTTCTAAGGGTGAAAGACACTACATTGCATTTAGATGGATTGAGAGGGAGAGAGTTATCAAGACACCAAGTATATACCTTATTTAGAGCAGCTTGAAGTTTTTCACAATCAGCAATGTTATTTATTCTACAGATAAGCTTTAAGTCATCAGCGTACAATAGGCAAATAACTTCTATGTCCTGAACTATGCTATTTATAAAAGCTATAAAGAAGAGAGGACCTAGTATAGAGCCTTGAGGAACTCCGGAAGTAGCCTTGATCGTAGAGGAGGTTTGTCCATAGCATTCTACATACTGAAGCCTTTCAGTTAAGTATGAATAAAGAAACTTAGATAAATCATCAGAGATGCCAAAGGTTACAAGTGTATGGAGAAGAATACTATGGTCTAGTCTGTCAAAGGCCTTAGAAAAATCGGTGTAAATAACATCAATCTGAGCACCCGCATCCAAGGATTCAGCTATTAGTTGTGTAACAGTAATTAAATTGGTTGTGTTAGATTTGCGTTTCATGAAGCCGTGTTGACAGGAATCTATTTGACTGCTCAGGGGAAAGTAAAGCGATGTATGGAGAACGCGTTCAAATCATTTTGAAAAATTGTTTATTATGGTAATTAACCGATAATTTACAATACGATCTTTTTCTTGTTTTTTATGGACAGGTATAATTTTAGAATTTTTCCAAGTATCAGGAAATGTGCAGAATTTTAATGATAAGTTAAAAAGAACAGTTAAGGGGTAAGCAAAGACGTATGCACAATCTTTCAATAAAAATGCAGGAATTTTGTCGGGACCGACAATGGCCTTGGGTTTCATGGTCTTTAGTGCTTGCAATACCTCAGATTCATTGAAGCTTTTAAGTGAAATGAAATTTGAGTTAAGGTTAGAAGAAATATTATTCTGTACTGAGGTACGCTGCTGAGATGGTGTATATGAACTCTGAAAGTAATCAGCAAATGCATCAGCTATGCGCTGGGGATCCGTCGTACTCTCCTCATTGTGATATCTGTCATGCACTGCGGCAGACCATTATTCAACTGCAATGATTGTATAGGCGCCATAAATTTCCAGTTTGAGTTGTCAGGTTCGCTTCAAGTCTAGCACAATACTCGTGGTATGATGTTTCTGTATCGCGTTTTATTTTATTACGAAGTTCTCGAAATTTAAGTAAATCATTATCGCTGCGACTTTTTGGTTGGCCAGACTTTTAGAATATTTATATCTGCTGAGTTATTAAAGAAATTTTGAGTTTTTAGGTGTCATAATAGTACGTCTTTGTCGTACTCGGCTGAGAGACCAACAATCTTGACCATCGGCGATACGGATTTTGATTCCCGAACCTCGTAATCGTCTGCTAAGTTTTGGCTAAAAAGACCTTTCATGCGTTGGGCATCATTGTGGTTGGTGGACAGTACGATGCCTCCGTTGGAAATGTGCTTTACACGATTGATTTGGGTTTTTTCTTGATCTGGCTTGATTTTATGGAGAATATCGCTCTTTGTTTGCGTATTGTTCTGATTTGTAACTTTCGGTTTGATGATAATACTAGAACGAAATTGATTCTTAAGAACGTCAGAATACCTGGGTTCGCTGATTGTTCGAGGACTGACATCCTGGAGCTTTTGATCGATTTTTGTAAATAATTCCTCTACAATTGATTTTTTCACCGAGTTGAGTTGTGCTTCAATACGACCTCCCAAGTTAGCTGTAAAAGTTTCGGCAGGTAGGTTACCGCACGTGGGACATTTCCAAGTTAGCCCTGGTACACTCTGTATTACTGCTACTGAATCGTTTGGTATACGCAAACAATCTGCGTGATATTTTCTCTTGCAAACCCCTTCGCAAGAGAGAGATGGCTTGCGTGTTGACGTGTCGCAAACACCACAGCTGCGAGATGACATAGCGGAATTTTATGGCGGGAATTTAATCAAAGGGCCAATTTACAGTATTGTGGAACAGCTACAGTAATTTTTTCAACTCACCAATGTGCTAGACCATCTGAGGGTATGGTTCTCAGAGAATCAAAATTATCAAGCCAATCACTAAAAATGCGATACTTTAGGATGAGTGAAGTAAAACACGTGCGCTTGGTCGACGTGCAGAAACGAGAAGTTGAGAGATATCTGGCCGAATTAAGGCTAATAATGTATCAAAACTGTTATGATTCATTCGAAGATAATTTTTGTAATCATCTGGTTCAGTATCTCGCAGAACATTTAGTAAATGTGCATGGGTAAGGCGGCTTCTTAGTTTATACCACTCTTTCGACCAACGTCTCCTCCTCTTTTCTTTTGTCTTTGCTTTTTTTTTTTGGCTGTGTACCGCCAAAGTTAGGGCCAAAAAGCCCAAATCGACATTAGAAACCATATCGTTATCAAACAATAAACGACTCGAGAGATTGACTAATCCGACGATTGATAAAACATTGAAGTGTTCATTAAAACCCCATCAGCCGCGATTGTCAATCGCGATGGTCATTTTACTGGTCAATTTAATTGATCATCTCGGGGGCGGTTAAGCCAGCTCTTGACTGACTTTCTTGCTCTTCTTCCGAGGCTTTTAATTTATACTAGCGAATTCTTTTGAGAGTGCTAGTGCGCCACTCATAGACTGTCGCCCATTGTCACTGTTTTGGTGTTGTAAAAAAATTGCCCCAGTGCGGTTTTAAAATATTATGAAAGTGCACTTGTACAACACGAGCTTGGAGAGCCTGTGCAAAGGGTGCAACACTGATTTTGGCAATTGCTCAAAAGCATACCAAGAAGTTGCACTTGTTTTCCCAATAGAATAAAAAAGTTGCGCTAGTGGCGCACTAGTGCTGTATTTTTTTCCCAAAACAATTTGCTATAATAAAAATGTTTGACAAACCAAGAGCAATTTTTAAAATTGGACTTAATTTCGTCCTATTCTTGAAAGTTATCCTCTAATAAAGTGCCTATAGTATTACTTAAAAAGTTATCTTTAATGTTCTCGATCTTAAAATCCAAGATGGCGGACGAAATTAAATTGTACCCTTCAAAGATGCTCGTTTATTCTTGTGTTGCGCACATGTTTCAGTTATTTTTTTAAATCTATAAAAAAAGCTACATTCTTGCCACGCACAACAAGGTATGAATCAAAAAAATCGGTTTGGTAATTCTAAAAAATATATTTTTATTTCAACCATTTTTTTGAATATTACACGATTGCCTTGCCAATCATGTGTCTATTTATTTCCTTATAATATAATTACTACTGAACCGATGTTGATGAAATGAAAAACATCCTGGTGAGAATTGATTGATTTTTAAAGATCATGATTAAAATTTATCGCCGTCTTAAAATTTAAGATGGCGGACAGAATCGTACTTAATTCTTCAAAATGGCGTGTCTATTCTTATTTTCTGAAAATGTTTTTTTTTAATTATAGAGAAGCACTATCGCACAACAAGTTATACATTAGTAAAATCGGTGTGGTGGTTCTCAAAAAATCTATTCTAATCTGTCTGCATTCAATTCCTTATAAACTCTTTATTACTGAACCGATATAGTCAAATGAAAAAAAATATGGTGACAATAATTGATTGTTCTTTAAAGAGTATAATTGAAATTTGCCGCCATCCTAAAAGTTAAGATGTCATACTTGACCTTTCAAAAAGGCAAAAGTGGTGCTGATTCGTACCTTGTTGTACGTGTCAAGAATGTAGCTTTTTTACTGATTCAAAAAAAATATTTAAAACATGTTTATAACACAAGAATAAACGAGTCTTTGAAGGGTAAAATTTAATTTCGTCCGTTATCTTGTATTTTGAGATGGCGAACAAAAAAAATATATTTAGTCAAAGCTCGGGTTAATTATCTGCCAAGTGCAGTTTGTCCCATTAAAATCGATGGTATACTTCAAAATTCAAAATGAAAAAAAATTGTCCGGTTTTTTTGGGCCACCCGGTATAAAAACCAAACCAACTCTTGCGTTTAGGAGCATGTTGGAATTAATAGTTTGAAATGCTTCTTTAATTTTATTGGGAAGTTTCTCCAAATTATTGGTCCTATCAGCGGCATGTCATTGTGGCGGCCTGGCCCAATACTTTTTTCAAACCCCATAATATTCTTTCAAAACCCGTAAAATTTTCTTTAGTTCAGAAGGTATATAGCCCCCAGGATTTAAAGGCACGCGTCGCCTCTGGGCCCTATCATGCCCGTAAACTTTATTTTCTTAATTTGATATTTTAAACATAAACATTTCACATAAATCTTTACAAATCAAATATCTTCAATTTTCTACAAAATATATCTACACACGCAAAACGGAATAAGTATAAAGAAAGCATTCAAATAATGACAATTAAATTTTCTTCAATTGTTCTATATAATTACTGAATTGTTACGAAATATGCTCCAATAATTTTTTCACTTTTTTAGTTAAAAACAAACACGCAAAAACGTTGAGATTGTAATGATTTTAATAGTATGTTTATCAAATAAAAAGTGTCTATTCTAGTACAACACAAGTGAGGCGTATATTTACAAGCAAATTCACTGTTTTTGGTATTTACTATAACCTGTTTTAAACAGGTACCTACCTAGCACACCAGTTTATTTTTACCTTACAACCCCCGGCAGCAATGGCTAGGGAAAGTATTTCAGATAACACCGAAAATGTGTTTTTTGGGTGTATTTTGATCTTAGCAATACTGTCGTGATGTCTTCTGTGTCTGTAAACCGCTGAATGGATTTTCATAAACTTTTTTTGGTCAAAATCCATTATTGTTAAGTTTTTCACGGAGCATCGGATCAATATGCGGTTTTTAAATTATAGTAGACCACGTTTTTCGCAATAATTTGCGTCTGGGCTTTCGTTTCTGAAATATTTACAAAAAACTGTTTGCAAGGGTGATATATCATGGAATTCACTTGAAGTGTGCTATGGTCGGTTTTTTATATAATGGCGGTTCGTCGACAGTTCGTCAAACATGTCACAACGTAATCGCCAAAATAAAAAAACAAACTATTAAGGCTAGCTAGGAAGGATCCGTTATGGATTCATTTACGTATCTTGGCAAATATATTAGGTCGGCAGCTGCGAAGCATTTCATAATAGGTCTTTTGATGGGTTTAAAATTTTTTTTTTACATATTTTCTCAAAAGAGAAGTACTTTTTAAGTAAAAGGCTTTCGACGAATTATTTAGGTCGAATACTATCGTCGTTGTTAGCCGTACATAAAAAAAATACTCTGCCAATATATGGGCCCCTAAGCTCACACTAGGTACTATAGTTATAGTTTACGTGTGAGCTAATATAAGTAAAAACTGAAATATATTTTATTCACCTCCAGACTAAATTACCTTTTGTTTGATACCACACAAGCCATGTTTTGACTTAAACTCAAATTTTTAAAATCTACCCCCACCCTTAAAAAAACAAAAACTAAAATATATTTTGTTAAACTCCAAACTCAATTACCTTTCGTTTGATATCACACACGCCATATTTTCACTTAAACTCTAATTTTTGAAATATACCCCCACCCTTTTTTTTAAATAAATTAAAATGTATTTTATTTAACTCCAGACTCAATTACCTTTCGTTTGATATCACACACGCCATATTTTCACATAAACTCCAATTTTTTTAATCTACCCCCACCCTTTTATTCGGTTTGTGTTCGGTGGATTTTGTTCATTTTTAAATGAGACCATCTCGACCTAAAAACAGACAGACAGACAGACAGACAGACAGACAGACAGACAGACAGACAGACAGACAGACAGACAGACAGACAGACAGACAGACAGACAGACAGACAGACAGACAGACAGACAGACAGACAGACAGACAGACAGACAGACAGACAGACAGACAGACAGACAGACAGACAGACAGACAGACAGACAGACAGACAGACAGACAGACAGACAGACAGACAGACAGACAGACAGACAGACAGACAGACAGACAGACAGACAGACAGACAGACAGACAGACAGACAGACAGACAGACAGACAGACAGACAGACAGACAGACAGACAGACAGACAGACAGACAGACAGACAGACAGACAGACAGACAGACAGACAGACAGACAGACAGACAGACAGACAGACAGACAGACAGACAGACAGACAGACAGACAGACAGACAGACAGACAGACAGACAGACAGACAGACAGACAGACAGACAGACAGACAGACAGACAGACAGACAGACAGACAGACAGACAGACAGACAGACAGACAGACAGACAGACAGACAGACAGACAGACAGACAGACAGACAGACAGACAGACAGACAGACAGACAGACAGACAGACAGACAGACAGACAGACAGACAGACAGACAGACAGACAGACAGACAGACAGACAGACAGACAGACAGACAGACAGACAGACAGACAGACAGACAGACAGACAGACAGACAGACAGACAGACAGACAGACAGACAGACAGACAGACAGACAGACAGACAGACAGACAGACAGACAGACAGACAGACAGACAGACAGACAGACAGACAGACAGACAGACAGACAGACAGACAGACAGACAGACAGACAGACAGACAGACAGACAGACAGACAGACAGACAGACAGACAGACAGACAGACAGACAGACAGACAGACAGACAGACAGACAGACAGACAGACAGACAGACAGACAGACAGACAGACAGACAGACAGACAGACAGACAGACAGACAGACAGACAGACAGACAGACAGACAGACAGACAGACAGACAGACAGACAGACAGACAGACAGACAGACAGACAGACAGACAGACAGACAGACAGACAGACAGACAGACAGACAGACAGACAGACAGACAGACAGACAGACAGACAGACAGACAGACAGACAGACAGACAGACAGACAGACAGACAGACAGACAGACAGACAGACAGACAGACAGACAGACAGACAGACAGACAGACAGACAGACAGACAGACAGACAGACAGACAGACAGACAGACAGACAGACAGACAGACAGACAGACAGACAGACAGACAGACAGACAGACAGACAGACAGACAGACAGACAGACAGACAGACAGACAGACAGACAGACAGACAGACAGACAGACAGACAGACAGACAGACAGACAGACAGACAGACAGACAGACAGACAGACAGACAGACAGACAGACAGACAGACAGACAGACAGACAGACAGACAGACAGACAGACAGACAGACAGACAGACAGACAGACAGACAGACAGACAGACAGACAGACAGACAGACAGACAGACAGACAGACAGACAGACAGACAGACAGACAGACAGACAGACAGACAGACAGACAGACAGACAGACAGACAGACAGACAGACAGACAGACAGACAGACAGACAGACAGACAGACAGACAGACAGACAGACAGACAGACAGACAGACAGACAGACAGACAGACAGACAGACAGACAGACAGACAGACAGACAGACAGACAGACAGACAGACAGACAGACAGACAGACAGACAGACAGACAGACAGACAGACAGACAGACAGACAGACAGACAGACAGACAGACAGACAGACAGACAGACAGACAGACAGACAGACAGACAGACAGACAGACAGACAGACAGACAGACAGACAGACAGACAGACAGACAGACAGACAGACAGACAGACAGACAGACAGACAGACAGACAGACAGACAGACAGACAGACAGACAGACAGACAGACAGACAGACAGACAGACAGACAGACAGACAGACAGACAGACAGACAGACAGACAGACAGACAGACAGACAGACAGACAGACAGACAGACAGACAGACAGACAGACAGACAGACAGACAGACAGACAGACAGACAGACAGACAGACAGACAGACAGACAGACAGACAGACAGACAGACAGACAGACAGACAGACAGACAGACAGACAGACAGACAGACAGACAGACAGACAGACAGACAGACAGACAGACAGACAGACAGACAGACAGACAGACAGACAGACAGACAGACAGACAGACAGACAGACAGACAGACAGACAGACAGACAGACAGACAGACAGACAGACAGACAGACAGACAGACAGACAGACAGACAGACAGACAGACAGACAGACAGACAGACAGACAGACAGACAGACAGACAGACAGACAGACAGACAGACAGACAGACAGACAGACAGACAGACAGACAGACAGACAGACAGACAGACAGACAGACAGACAGACAGACAGACAGACAGACAGACAGACAGACAGACAGACAGACAGACAGACAGACAGACAGACAGACAGACAGACAGACAGACAGACAGACAGACAGACAGACAGACAGACAGACAGACAGACAGACAGACAGACAGACAGACAGACAGACAGACAGACAGACAGACAGACAGACAGACAGACAGACAGACAGACAGACAGACAGACAGACAGACAGACAGACAGACAGACAGACAGACAGACAGACAGACAGACAGACAGACAGACAGACAGACAGACAGACAGACAGACAGACAGACAGACAGACAGACAGACAGACAGACAGACAGACAGACAGACAGACAGACAGACAGACAGACAGACAGACAGACAGACAGACAGACAGACAGACAGACAGACAGACAGACAGACAGACAGACAGACAGACAGACAGACAGACAGACAGACAGACAGACAGACAGACAGACAGACAGACAGACAGACAGACAGACAGACAGACAGACAGACAGACAGACAGACAGACAGACAGACAGACAGACAGACAGACAGACAGACAGACAGACAGACAGACAGACAGACAGACAGACAGACAGACAGACAGACAGACAGACAGACAGACAGACAGACAGACAGACAGACAGACAGACAGACAGACAGACAGACAGACAGACAGACAGACAGACAGACAGACAGACAGACAGACAGACAGACAGACAGACAGACAGACAGACAGACAGACAGACAGACAGACAGACAGACAGACAGACAGACAGACAGACAGACAGACAGACAGACAGACAGACAGACAGACAGACAGACAGACAGACAGACAGACAGACAGACAGACAGACAGACAGACAGACAGACAGACAGACAGACAGACAGACAGACAGACAGACAGACAGACAGACAGACAGACAGACAGACAGACAGACAGACAGACAGACAGACAGACAGACAGACAGACAGACAGACAGACAGACAGACAGACAGACAGACAGACAGACAGACAGACAGACAGACAGACAGACAGACAGACAGACAGACAGACAGACAGACAGACAGACAGACAGACAGACAGACAGACAGACAGACAGACAGACAGACAGACAGACAGACAGACAGACAGACAGACAGACAGACAGACAGACAGACAGACAGACAGACAGACAGACAGACAGACAGACAGACAGACAGACAGACAGACAGACAGACAGACAGACAGACAGACAGACAGACAGACAGACAGACAGACAGACAGACAGACAGACAGACAGACAGACAGACAGACAGACAGACAGACAGACAGACAGACAGACAGACAGACAGACAGACAGACAGACAGACAGACAGACAGACAGACAGACAGACAGACAGACAGACAGACAGACAGACAGACAGACAGACAGACAGACAGACAGACAGACAGACAGACAGACAGACAGACAGACAGACAGACAGACAGACAGACAGACAGACAGACAGACAGACAGACAGACAGACAGACAGACAGACAGACAGACAGACAGACAGACAGACAGACAGACAGACAGACAGACAGACAGACAGACAGACAGACAGACAGACAGACAGACAGACAGACAGACAGACAGACAGACAGACAGACAGACAGACAGACAGACAGACAGACAGACAGACAGACAGACAGACAGACAGACAGACAAAACAATTTGCTGTAATAAAAATGTTTGACAAACCAAGAGCAATTTTTAAAATTGGACTTAATTTCGTCCTATTCTTGAAAGTTATCCCTAATAAAGTGCCTATAGTATTACTTAAAAAGTTATCTTTAATGTTCTCGATCTTAAAATCCAAGATGGCGGACGAAATTAAATTGTACCCTTCAAAGATGCTCGTTTATTCTTGTGTTGCGCACATGTTTCAGTTATTTTTTTAAATCTATAAAAAAGCTACATTCTTGCTGTTCGTGCAACTTTAATTTTAAATTCAAATTTTGCGCCAAATTCCCGTATTCGGAAAACCCACACAATTTCAATTTGATTGGCACAAGCAAAACGCCAGCGCCATCTACGAAAAATGAATCTGCGCAAAAAGGCGTAACCAAAAAAGATTCGTCTGTCGTATTCTATCGAGATCACCACGCAGCATGGTGATAAATTCTATTAACCAAAAAATCCAATAACATTCTTAGAAAATCAAACTAAACCATTACACAAACAAGTGATTCTAGTGTGGATCGACTGCAACGACTGGGCCAGCGAGAGGAGCTCCTCTGGACGACGGAAACAGCTGAAAAGGTGAGTGCCAATCCTCTATATTGTCTTTGTGTGGCTCGGAAAAATTAGTATTTTTACATCGTCCTTTTAAGGATTTTTGCACCCAGATTTTATAAAACGACCAGTGCGCTTACAGTCCCGCCGCTCTACCCCTCAATTCAGCAACATTTTCTGGTCCCACGACCCAGATAGTTTTTTAAAATTTGTTTGCTAAAAATATTAGATTTTTGCCTCGCCATTTTGACTCGTTTGTTGCCGTGTCCAGTTTAGAAAGGAGGTTCCGTCCCCCCTTGCGTGGCTTAACGGTGGCTCCACCCACATTTCATTGCAGTTGAAATTGGCACTTGGTACGTCGTTTGTTTTGATTCAAAAATCGAAATTTGTTTAAATAATAGTTATTTGTTTAAATAATATGTTATAGTTATTCAACCCAACAAAAGTGCTTGTGAGTTAAATGCTTTATTCTTATTTAACAGGTAAACAAACACATCTAGTAGAATTAGTATTTACTTGTAAATAATAAGAAAAGCGGTAGTAGGTACAAGTTGTTTTGTGTGCATTTAGTTTGGGAGAAAAATCGCGACCTAGGATAACAGCTGTTGATAAGTTTTTGCCTTTATTCGAGAAATCGTAAAATATATGCTTGTTGAACTCCTTTGGACTGATTAAAGTCAATAGGGGTCAAGTGTTAGTTTTATTCCTTTTAAATATTTTTTATTTTTTTAATTAACAATATGTCGTTAAAAAAGCTTGAGAATCAACGCAAAGTTTCAATATCTCGTATTACGGAAACGTATAACTTGGGAACAAAAGCTAAATCAGATAGTTCTTCCTTGCCAATTTTTAAGGCGTTTTACGAATCGTTAGATGATCACTATGAACAATTTAAAAACATTCATAATGACATCATAGGTCTCTTGAAAGACGACGACGATGATGAATTCGAAGTACAGGACAAAATTAGGAAAGATACGGATCTATTCTACCACCAAGCTAAAGTTCTTTTTTCGAGTTTATGTTCCGATTCAGTTCATTCAAATTTTACCCCCGCAACTTCACACTATTCACGTAGCGATGATCTGGGCCCTTTAAAGGTACCTTGCTTTAATGGAAACGTAAAAAAGTGGCCAACCTTTTACGATGTTTATTCTTGTTTGGTTCACGAAAACTCTAATTATTCCGATATAAGGAAATTTCAACATTTGCTAACCTTCCTTGAGGGCGAACCACTTAATATTTTAAGTTCTATAAAATTAACGGCAAGTAATTACGCAATCGCCTGGAAGGTATTAACAGATCGCTATCAAAATAAAAGACTTTTAGCCAGTACCTACTGGAACTCAATCTACTATGCAAATTCTTTAAAGGGAAACCAGTCAGCATAGGATCTTAGAGTCTTGGTAGATACCTTTTCCGAGAATATTGCGGCGCTCGAAAATCTTGAATTTCCAGTAACGTCGTGGTGTTTTTGTTTATTTTCAATTTTATTATCAAAAATCGATCAAACCACAAGAACCGCTTTCGAATTAAAGTATAGTACTACCGAGATTCCAACATATCAAAATCTAATTCAGTTTCTTATTAACCAATGCCGTGCTCTTGAAACAGTACAGCTATCTCCCTAAAATACGTACGTACAACACAAGTGAGGCGTATATTTACGTTTTTAGTATTAATCAAGCAAATTCACTGTTTTTGGTATTTACTATAACCTGTTTTACACAGGTACCTACCTAGCACACCAGTTTATTTTTACCTTACAACCCCCGGCAGCAATGGCTAGGGAAAGTATTTCAGATAACACCGAAAATGTGTTTTTTGGGTGTATTTTGATCTTAGCAATACTGTCGTGATGTCTTCTGTGTCTGTAAACCGCTGAATGGATTTTCATAAACTTTTTTTGGTCAAAATCCATTATTGTTAAGTTTTTCACGGAGCATCGGATCAATATGCGGTTTTTAAATTATAGTAGACCACGTTTTTCGCAATAATTTGCGTCTGGGCTTTCGTTTCTGAAATATTTACAAAAAACTGTTTGCAAGGGTGATATATCATGGAATTCACTTGAAGTGTGCTATGGTCGGTTTTTTATATAATGGCGGTTCGTCGACAGTTCGTCAAACATGTCACAACGTAATCGCTAAAATACGCAAATGCAACCTTCGACTTCAAAACAGCAAAAACCAAATTATTCGAATTCTAGTAACCAAAAATATAATTCTTATTCAAATAATCAGTACAAATCAAGCCCTCCATCAAATTTTTTAGCGCATACGCACTCACAAGTAGCAAATAAACAATCCAATATTCAATTTCGACAAAACCAACAACCCTATAAGTGCAAATTATGCAATAATTCTTTTCATCCACTCTCGCAGTGTGGTGTTTTTATTTCCAAATCTCCTTCAGATCGTTTTACTTATGTAAAACAACAATCGTTATGTATCAACTGTTTACGTTCAAATCATCAAGTAATTGACTGCAGTAGTACCTACAACTGCAGGGTATGTCGACATAGGCACCATAGTCTTATTCATTTATCGCAATTGACAGATTCAATCCGTCAGAATTCAAGTCAATCCTTTGTTAATTCAAACCAAAATTCAAATCAAAATTCGAACTTAAATCAAAGTTTTAATCCAAATCAAGTGGCCGTGCCTAGCACAGGCACAAACTTATCGTATCAGAATTCAAATTCAAGTCTTAGCCAACAGAACCCTAGTTTTGTTCAACCCAGTTCAAATTCAATTCAAATCAATTCGAATCCAAATACATCTACAAATCAATACTCTTCGTTATCCACCTTGACGCCCCGGACGACAGTGCTTCTAGCGACTATAAAATTAGAGGTACTGGATAGTCGGGGTAACTACCAACCTATCCGAGTTCTAGCGACTATAAAATTAGAGGTACTGGATAGTCGGGGTAACTACCAACCTATCCGAGCACTTCTGGACAGCGGTAGCCAAGCTAACCTGATAAGCGAAGCTTGTCTTAACAGGTTAGGCTTGCCAAGAAACAAAATTTCGATCCCTGTTCTGGGACTAAATCAATCTTCATCGGCCACTAACGGCATTTCTACTTGCACTATTCGAGCCCTAGGCCAACAAGAGCCTACCTTTTCTATTCAAGTCTTCGTTTTACCGAAACTCTGTTCGAATATGCCCTCAATACAGGTAGATTCATCCAATTGGAGTCATATTTCAAATCTAAAGCTTGCAGATAACCAATTTTACAACCCTGGTCCAATTGACTTACTCTTAGGTGCACAACTTTACACAGAAATCGTCCAATCAGGACGAATTCCAGGATCTCACGGCCAACCCTCCGCTTTTGAGACAGTTTTTGGGTGGGTCTTGATGGGCCAAACTCAAAGCATAAATATTTCACCTCAAGTCAATTCTTACTTTACTTCCTGTGAGCAGTCTCTCGACTTTAATATCGCTCTACCCCTCAATTCAGCAACACTTGCCACGCACAACAAGGTATGAATCAGAAAAATCGGTTTGGTAATTCTAAAAAATATATTTTTATTTCAACCATTTTTTTGAATATTACACGATTGCCTTGCCAATCATGTGTCCATTTATTTCCTTATAAATTAATTACTACTGAACCGATGTTGATAAAATGAAAAACATCTTGGTGAGAATTGATTGATTTTTAAAGATCATGATTAAAATTTATCGCCATCTTAAAATTTAAGATGGCGGACTGTTCGTGCAACTTTAATTTAAATTCAAATTTTGCGCCAAATTCCCGTATTCGGAAAACCCACACAATTTCAATTTTGATTGGCACAAGCAAAACGCCAGCGCCATCTACGAAAAATGAATCTGCGCAAAAGGGCGTAACCAAAAAGATTCGTCTGTCGTATTCTATCGAGATCACCACGCAGCATGGTGATAAATTCTATTAACCAAAAAATCCAATAACATTCTTAGAAAATCAAACTAAACCATTACACAAACAAGTGATTCTAGTGTGGATCGACTGCAACGACTGGGCCAGCGAGAGGAGCTCCTCTGGACGACGGAAACAGCTGAAAAGGTGAGTGCCAATCCTCTATATTGTCTTTGTGTGGCTCGGAAAAATTAATATTTTTACATCGTCCTTTTAAGGATTTTTGCACCCAGATTTTATAAAACGGCCAGCGCTTACAGTCCCGCAGCTCTACCAACCTCAAATCACCACCATTTTCTGGTCCCATGACCCAGATAGTTTTTTAAAATTTGTTTGCTAAAAATATTAGATTTTTTCGCCTCGCCATTTTGGTTCGCTTAGTTGCCGTGTCCAGTTTAAATCGGAGGTTCCGTCCCCCCTTGCGTGGCTTCACGGTTGCTCCACCCACATTTCATTGCAGCCGAAATTGGCACTTGGTACGTCGTTTGTTTTGATTCAAAAATCGAAATTTGTTTAAATAATAGTTATTTGTTTAAATAATATGTTATAGTTATTCAACCCAACAAAAGTGCTTGTGAGTTAAATGCTTTATTCTTATTTAACAGGTAAACAAACACATCTAGTAGAATTAGTATTTACCTGTAAATAATAAGAGAAGCGGTAGTAGGTACAAGTTGTTTTGTGTGCATTTATTTTGGGAGAAAAATCGCGACCTAGGATAACAGCTGTTGATAAGTTTTTGCATTTATTCGAGAAATTGATAATAAAATATATGCTTGTTGAACTCTTTTGGACTGATTAAAGTCAATAGGGGTCAAGTGTTAGTTTTATTCCTTTTAAATATTTTTTATTTTTTTTAATTAACAATATGTCGTTAAAAAAGCTTGAGAATCAACGCAAAGTTTCAATATCTCGTATTACGGAAACGTATAACTTGGGAACAAAAGCTAAATCAGATAGTTCTTCCTTGCCAATTTTTAAGGCGTTTTACGAATCGTTAGATGATCACTATGAACAATTTAAAAACATTCATAATGACATCATAGGTCTCTTGAAAGACGACGACGATGATGAATTCGAAGTACAGGACAAAATTAGGAAAGATACGGATCTATTCTACCACCAAGCTAAAGTTCTTTTTTCGAGTTTATGTTCCGATTCAGTTCATTCAAATTTCACCCCCGCAACTTCACACTATTCACGTAGCGATGATCTGGGCCCTTTAAAGGTACCTTGCTTTAATGGAAACGTAAAAAAGTGGCCAACCTTTTACGATGTTTATTCTTGTTTGGTTCACGAAAACTCTAATTATTCCGATATAAGGAAATTTCAACATTTGCTAACCTTCCTTGAGGGCGAACCACTTAATATTTTAAGTTCTATAAAATTAACGGCAAGTAATTACGCAATCGCCTGGAAGGTATTAACAGATCGCTATCAAAATAAAAGACTTTTAGCCAGTACCTACTGGAACTCAATCTACTATGCAAATTCTTTAAAGGGAAACCAGTCAGCAAAGGATCTTAGAGTCTTGGTAGATACCTTTTCCGAGAATATTGCGGCGCTCGAAAATCTTGAATTTCCAGTAACGTCGTGGTGTTTTTGTTTATTTTCAATTTTATTATCAAAAATCGATCAAACCACAAGAACCGCTTTCGAATTAAAGTATAGTACTACCGAGATTCCAACATATCAAAATCTAATTCAGTTTCTTATTAACCAATGCCGTGCTCTTGAAACAGTACAGCTATCTCCCCAAAATACGCAAATGCAACCTTCGACTTCAAAACAGCAAAAACCAAATTATTCGAATTCTAGTAACCAAAAATATAATTCTTATTCAAATAATCAGTACAAATCAAGCCCTCCATCAAATTTTTTAGCGCATACGCACTCACAAGTAGCAAATAAACAATCCAATATTCAATTTCGACAAAACCAACAACCCTATAAGTGCAAATTATGCAATAATTCTTTTCATCCACTCTCGCAGTGTGGTGTTTTTATTTCCAAATCTCCTTCAGATCGTTTTACTTATGTAAAACAACAATCGTTATGTATCAACTGTTTACGTTCAAATCATCAAGTAATCGACTGCAGTAGTACCTACAACTGCAGGGTATGTCGACATAGGCACCATAGTCTTATTCATCTATCGCAAACG
The DNA here is from genome assembly GCA_963576565.1 of Aspidapion aeneum. Taxonomy (NCBI): domain Eukaryota; kingdom Metazoa; phylum Arthropoda; class Insecta; order Coleoptera; family Brentidae; genus Aspidapion; species Aspidapion aeneum. Next base: position 163,967,814 of record OY755038.1, on the reverse strand, counting down.
ACAGATTCAATCCGTCAGAATTCAAGTCAATCCTTTGTTAATTCAAGCCAAAATTCAAATCAAAATTCGAACTTAAATCAAAGTTTTAATCCAAATCAAGTGGCCGTGCCTAGCACAGGCACAAACTTATCGTACCAGAATTCAAATTCAATTCTTAGCCAACAGAACCCTAGTTTTGTTCAACCCAGTTCAAATTCAATTCAAATCAATTCGAATCCAAATACATCTACAAATCAATACTCTTCGTTATCCACCTTGACGCCCCGGACGACAGTGGTTCTAGCGACTATAAAATTAGAGGTACTGGATAGTCGGGGTAACTACCAACCTGTCCGAGCACTTCTGGACAGCGGTAGCCAAGCTAACCTGATAAGCGAAGCTTGTCTTAACAGGTTAGGCTTGCCAAGAAACAAAATTTCGATCCCTGTTCTGGGACTAAATCAATCTTCATCGGCCACTAACGGCATTTCTACTTGCACTATTCGAGCCCTAGGCCAACAAGAGCCTACCTTTTCTATTCAAGTCTTCGTTTTACCGAAACTCTGTTCGAATATGCCCTCAGTACAGGTAGATTCATCCAATTGGAGTCATATTTCAAATCTAAAGCTTGCAGATAACCAATTTTACAACCCTGGTCCAATTGACTTACTCTTAGGTGCACAACTTTACACAGAAATCGTCCAATCAGGACGAATTCCAGGACCTCACGGCCAACCCTCCGCTTTTGAGACAGTTTTTGGGTGGGTCTTGATGGGCCAAACTCAAAACATAAATATTTCACCTCAACTCAATTCTTACTTTACTTCCTGTGAGCAGTCTCTCGACTTTAATATTCGCAGATTTTGGGAACTAGAATCAATTAAGTCAAAAACGTTTCTCTCACCCGAAGAAAAAAGATGTGAAGAGATTTTCCAAAAAACTACCACTAGAGATATTTCGGGCCGATTTACTGTAAATTTGCCTTTTCGTCACATTGACCCTCCTGACCTAGGAGACACATATTCAGTGGCCTATCGTCAATTTTTGTCTCTTGAATCTCGCTTAATAAAAAATTCAACTTTCTATAGTATGTACTCGGATTTTATGAGAGAATATCTCAAAAACGGGCACATGTCTTTAATTCCAAGATCCGAACCTAGACCTCAGTTATGTTCTTATTTACCACATCACGGAGTCCTTCGTCTTGACAAATCAACGACTAAACTCCGGGTGGTTTTTAACCCCTCGATTAAGGGTTCGAAAGGCCTAAGCATGAACGAAACTCTTTTAATAGGACCAAAATTACAAGCCGATATTTCCGAAATTCTATTAAAATTCAGATTTTATTCTATCGTATTTTTGACTGATATAAAACAGCACTTTTTACAAATTCAAATCAATCCAATTCATCGGGACTACCAAAGGTTACTTTGGCGATTTGATCCCAATGAACCCCTGCAGGAATACAGGCTTAATACAGTGACGTTTGGTGTTAGTTCAAGTCCCTATTTAGCTATTAGAACTCTTAGAGAACTAGCCATCCTGGAGGCTAAGAATTATCCTGAAGCATCCCAGGTCCTTTTGAATAACATTTTCATGGACGATATTTGCTGTGGAGCTAACTCTCTAGAAGGTGCTTTATCACTTCAAAAGGATCTCATAGCGTTGCTTAAATTGGGAAAATTTGAATTAAGAAAATGGGCATCAAATAATCCGAAACTTCTTTCACATTTGTCGCCCGCTGATTGTCAGATCCCTGTTACCTTTGAAGACGATTCTTCAACATCGATTAAGGTGATGGGCCTTCAATGGCACCCTTCTACAGATACTTTTACCTATTCTTGTACCCCTTGTGAAAAACCTTGCACCAAAAGGAATTTTTTATCGGCTATCGCTAAAATTTGGGATCCTATAGGTTTCTTATCGCCTGTTTCATTTTTAGCCAAAGTGATTATGCAAAAACTTTGGTTATGCAAAACTGATTGGGATGAAATACCCCCCGATCCAATCAAAACTCTTTGGAATCAATTCAATAATCAATTAACCACGCTTTCGAATCTTTGTATACCTAGACATATTTTTTCGAATAATATTCAACGATGTCAATTGCTAGGTTTCTGCGATGCATCCGAGCTAGGATACGCTTCTTGCGTATACGTTCGCGTCGAATTACCAAATAAAATTATCAAAACTGCTCTAGTCATGGGCAAGTCAAGGGTTGCTCCCTTACACACTATTTCAATCCCACGTTTGGAACTACTTGGAGCTACTCTATTAGCTGATTTACTCGAACTAGTTATTCGCACCTATTCATCATTACTCGTAATCGATGAAATTCTTGCGTTCTCGGACTCACAGGTCACGCTTCATTGGGTCACATCTTCACCTCACAAGTGGAAGACCTTTGTGGCAAACCGCGTAAGTCGTATTCAAGAAACAATCCCCGAAGTCCCATGGTATCACATTACTTCACTCGAGAACCCTGCCGACTGCGCTAGCAGAGGGTTGTCGCCCAATAACTTAATAAATCACCCTCTTTGGTTTCACGGCCCTCCATGGATTACCTTGCCCACTACGGAGTGGCAAATTCAAAGGTTTATAAATGAACGTTCTTTGGGAGTTCCAGACGAGGTTCTCAAAGAAGAAAAACCGGAAAATTCAGTGGTGCTGACGGCAGAAATTCAAAATCAAAACTTTTTTGATAGATTAATCGATAAAATATCCAATTTAAATACCATTCAAAAAATCATTTGTCATTTTCTAAGACTTATTCACAATCGAAAAACCTCAGTTGACCTTTTATCCGGCGTTTTTTCCGCTTTTGAACTACACAAGGCTCTACTTGTTTTAGTTAAAAGGGTCCAAGAAGAGTGTTTTTCGGATATCATTCAAAAAATTCAAAATACTCAGCTATTACCTAAGCCGTTTCGCAAACTCGCGCCCTTTTTGGACGAATTGGGTTTCCTTAGAGTGGGCGGACGCTTACGGCATTCTCAACTCTCCTTTGAGGCAAAACATCCCTTATTATTGCCGAAATCTCATAGATTAACCCAATTGATCATTATTCAAACTCATAACGAAAATTTACATCCCGGAATAAACACAGTCCAATACTTAATTCGTCAAAAGTTTTGGATTATGTCATCACGTCGAGCTATTCAGAGGGTTTTATTGAAATGTATTCCCTGCTTTCGCTTAAAACCAAAACCTTACACTCCGTACATGTCGGATTTACCTTCTTTTAGAACGTCACAATTAAAATGTTTTTCACACGTTTGCTTAGACTATGCAGGCCCAATCAAAACCTTTGTAGGTCAGAGACGTCGTGGAGCACAAGTTGGTAAATCATATATCGCAGTCTTTGTCGATACTTCTGTCAAAGCAATCCATATCGAGCTGGTTTCGGATTTAACCACAGAGGTGTGCATCGCCGCTTTACGACGCTTTGTCCCTAGACGTGGCACTTGTGTCCAAATCAAAAGTGATAGAGGCTCAAACTTGCTGGGGCTATTAAGGAGCTCCATAATCTTTCGAAATTAGCTTCTGAGAGCTTAAAAATCAAATGGTGTCTTAATAGTCCGGGAGCCCCCCACCTAAATGGTCTAGCAGAAGCAGGAGTCAAATCTATAAAAACACATTTGTATCGGGTCATCGGTGACCAGATACTAACCTTCGAAGAGCTCTATACTCTCCTCGCCCAAATAGAGGCATTACTCAATTCTCGACCCCTTTGTGAGCAAAGCTCTGACCCAAACGATCTTACGTCTTTGACTCCGGGTCTTTTCCTCACAATGGAACCCCTTAATTCGTGTCCTGATCCTGACCTTTCTACCCTTAAAGTTAATACCCTTAAGCGTTGGCAACTTATCCAACGAATTCATGCCGATTTCTGGAAGCGTTGGAAACTCGAGTACTTAAATACTTTACAACAGCGTTCTAAGTGGTCGGACCCTTCGGTTGAAATCAAGCTAGATACGCTTGTATTAATTAAGGATGAAACTAGGCCGCCATTACACTGGTTGCTGGGTAGAATAGTATCTGTACATCCTGGTCGGGATAATCACATTCGAGTTGCTACTGTTAAAACACAACACGGACTTTTCACTCGTCCCGTGGTCAAGTTGTGCCCACTACCTTTAGATGCGCACTAAACTCCCAAGCAACTTCTTCTGTTTCGTGTGTCGTTATCTAGAATATATATATATATATATTTTTTGCATTTTTTTTTCCTTTTAATCTATAAACCTAAAACGGATTTTAATTACCTACCCTTTAAGGTTTTAAATTAACTTATATATTTTTTTTATAGCCATTTGTTTATTCAACTTAATCTCAATGTAAAACTTCGTTTTAAGTGGGCGGAAAATGTTCGTGCAACTTTAATTTAAATTCAAATTTTGCGCCAAATTCCCGTATTCGGAAAACCCACACAATTTCAATTTTGATTGGCACAAGCAAAACGCCAGCGCCATCTACGAAAAATGAATCTGCGCAAAAGGGCGTAACCAAAAAAGATTCGTCTGTCGTATTCTATCGAGATCACCACGCAGCATGGTGATAAATTCTATTAACCAAAAAATCCAATAACATTCTTAGAAAATCAAACTAAACCATTACACAAACAAGTGATTCTAGTGTGGATCGACTGCAACGACTGGGCCAGCGAGAGGAGCTCCTCTGGATGACGGAAACAGCTGAAAAGGTGAGTGCCAATCCTCTATATTGTCTTTGTGTGGCTCGGAAAAATTAATATTTTTACATCGTCCTTTTAAGGATTTTTGCACCCAGATTTTATAAAACGGCCAGCGCTTACAGTCCCGCAGCTCTACCAACCTCAAATCATCAACACGGACAGAATCGTACTTAATTCTTCAAAATGGCGTGTCTATAAAATTTTTGAAATCGGAGCAACTTTTTTTTTTCGAAAAAATTAGGATCACCATAGCTCACACTACTATAGTATAGTATAGTATATGTGTGAGCTAATATATCAAATCAAGGCAAATGCTATCGATGCCACTCCTATGATATAATGGCATTTGTATAATAGGCATGAACCTCGGAACTCGCACATGCTACTAAATCGTACTAGTTGTCTCCAGTGGCGGCTGCTACAGGGAGGAAAACGGTGCAGTTCCCTCCCAAAACTAGACAACAACCAGTATTTTTAATTGGTTTATTTTAAAAAAGTTAAATCTTTCCTTACGACATGTCTAGTTCTTTTTTTTTAGTCTGTGGTTTACTGGTTAAACTTTTTTAGCGTAAATAATTACAAGCCGGCAGCACCGCGCGAGACAAGATTTTAATTTCACAAGTTTTTCAGCGGTGTATGTGTAGCTGTTCTCGCGCGGGGGCGGGAGGAATGTTTGTTTTAGTTCACGTCGGCCATATTCATTTTGCCAAGCCGTTCGTTGCCCTTCCTACGTTTTGCCGGTTCTATCTTTAGTGAAGACGTATGAGTTTGTTTTGATTTGGGGTACGTCAGGGTCAGTAGTTAAAAGCCTTGCCGGTCGGAAACAAATACCGTCGAATATATAATTAACTGTGCAAATTTAAATACGTTGACATATGAACTTCGATTAAAAATAAATTCTTTAGAGCCAAAAACACCGGACCTAAAAATCCTAAAAATTAACCAAAATTTTAGGGTAAGTATTAAAAAATTATAGGATGCTAAAAACTGGTTGTCCGGTTGTGAAAAGTGAAATGTTTTTTTTTTGCATTATTTGTCTTATTATGAACAAAGGGAATGTGTGATATCAAGCACTTTAGTGAAAAGTTAAAGACACAAAGCAAGTGCTACTTATTTAAATAACCACATAGAATTTTCTATGCTAGCAAGACTGATATTAGGTGCCAATTAAATAATGCCTATAGGCAAAACATTACCGAACATAATAATAATGTGGCAAAAAATAGACATATACTTAGTATGTTAATAGACTGTTTAAAATTCTTTGGGATTTTTGAGGTTGCTCTACAGGTCCATGATTGGTCTGAAACTGGTACTAATCCGAGCACTTTGCGCATGTAAAAGAAGGGCGAATAAACCTTATCGATAAACAAATAAACTAAAAACTACACCAAGAAGCTGCTTGTTTATAAAATGCTAAAATTAAATTGTTTAGGTAAGTTTTTAATCTCCTTTTCCATGCAATATTAATTTCTGCCCACCCCCCAATTTATAACGCCACCAGCCACCACTAGTTGTCTCTGAATATTGCGTACTAGACAAATTTATTTAAGCGCCATTTACTTCTCAATGTTGCAAGGCTCGCCGGTTGCCACTCTATATGGGACATGTAGGTACTGATTATTATAAGATACATTTGTTTCATTTCCAAAAAATTGTATTGACTTTTTTTTTGAAAAAAGTGCTTGCTTGAAGATAACTTGATTATCTTTTGTAAAGTCATTGATTTTTTCCAGACCAGAAATTACTTTTTTTGATTTGTGAAGATAAATGTCCTGTTTGTAAAGCAGTATATTCAAGCTTGACTTGAAAGACAAGTTTTTTGTTTCAAAATACTGAGTTTCTTTTCACAACTAAATATCAAGAAAAATTAAATATTGTTGGAAAGCAGGGCAGATAACATTTTGTTTAAATAAGATTGTATTGTATTTTTAATATGACAAATAAAATTTCTATTTCTATCTAAACTAAATCTATGTTAAGAAACGATATATTCAAGTACAATCTCATAATATAAACAAAACACAGGCTGAAAATCTTCAAGAGAACATACCAAATGTTAGGTTAACATAACAGACCGCCTAAAAAAATAAAGATACCAAAAATTAAAATGAACTTGTTTTAAAATAAAAATTTCGTCTAATCCAGGTTCTTCTTTCATTGTGGTATTGTACAGGTAATTTTTCACGTATTTCTAAAATATTTATATTTTTTTTCCACATCACCTAAGGACCCTAAAGTTTCTACAGCAAATGAAAATATATCTGTTTATTAATTCCGAATCGAAGTTTTGTCTAAATAACTTTTTGCTAAAGTATGGGTGCATGTTGCATCCCATAATAATTATTTTCCGTATTTCCAGGGAATCAACGACATTCCGTCTATTCGTTTTCCATCACTTCGGCATATTCCCAAAGGTTCTAATATGGAAGGACATTCAGCCGAAACTAAAGCCCTCTTGATAATATCATTGATCTGCCTGTGCCTTGATGCACGCCCTGCACTTTTTTTACAGCTTAGCCCATGTGAGCCATTTATATCTGCATTTTCGCCGCAAATGCAGACATGCACTCCGGAAACAGGGAGACCAAGCCTTAGACCAATTGATATCCGAAAACTATTATTATCATATCAAGAAGGTTTCCTAACGACCGACGCAGACGGAAGAGCATGTAGCCATGCGTTGCTTTCAGGTGTTTTAAGAGCTAGGAATCGTGCTTATCTTTTTCACGGGAAAAATTACAAAAAATTTTACAAACTTTACAAATCATGGAGTCAAATTCTTTTTGGTAATTTGGTATTTCTTGCATGATTGAATTTCTATTACAAATTGAAAGCCATTTTTTTAAACAAATGTTATATTCTGTATAATTTGATTGAAAAATATTTAAAGGCAATAATAATTCAAGTAAATTAGAGACATTTCTAACCGAGCCTAGGAAGGCTGAGATTGAAAGTGATTTTGTATCTTTTATTCCGAGGCCTCCCATCCCTGTAAATATGAATTGGTTTTGATTTGATTATTACATATTTCTTGGAGCAAATTTTGAACAATGTTATCAAATTCAGTTAAATAGTCACATTTCCAGCATGGAGAACCTCGAAGTAAATATGATCTTTTAGGTATCGCAAAAGAGCATTTTAATAAAAAATATGCTATATGAGGACCTAATAATTTAAGGTTTTTAGCTATATTTTTTATAGTTTCTATTTTCTTTTTAATAAACTTATTAGTTTGGTTATGTGAAAAAGGACAAACTAGAAGAGTAAAATCTACAATTTCCGTTTTTCTTATGTTTGGAGCAACATCAATAAATTTTAAATAGATTTGATCAGGATTATCTTATTTAATGGTAACTTCACATTTTTCAAAATTTAATTTTAAACCTAATTCAGAACTTGATTTAATTATCGTTTTAAAATTTTCTAAAATATTGTCTGCGTCACCGGCTAAGCAACCGTCATCGAGATACCATATGGAGAAGTAGTCGAGATAATAGTACATTATTCTATATATATTTTGCATTTAATATTTTTTTGTGTAAAATTAAATACTGCATTTATAATTTAAAAATATATATATTTTCAAAAAGAAATATACTAAAATAACAACAAATTTCAAAATCGAATTAATACACCATAAAGCCGTGTGGCAGGGTAGAGGACCACTACATGGTTGGGCAGGATTTCAAAAGTTGTGGTGGATTTGATATAAATTCGTACGATTAATAAACTTATGCACATTTAAAAAAATCTTCTTTTTTTGCCGCCGACGTAATATATGCGGCGTCGCGACGCTTTAAAATTACCACATTAGCTAGGACAGTTCTAATTTTACTTTTAGGCAGCCACTGAGTGTCCCTTTCTAACAAGGTGTCGCACCTTAGAAGCATGATTAAGTTTCTTTAAATAAAAATTGTTAAATTAAGTTTTTATCAAAATTTACATTTTTGTATTTCTCCTTAATTTTGGTTTATTTGGTGCGGTTAAGTGGTTTTAAGGGTGATTTTGGGTTTAGTTGCAATCCAAGGATTCTTTTAAGTCTGTCTCTAAGAATGTATAATAACTTAGATTTTTGACTTGCAAAAAATGATGCAAACAATTTTTGAATTTAGTCAAGCCAGTTTTTTTTATAAACTTTATTTTGAACTGTTTTTTTTTTTAAGTTTTTATTATTATTATTTAGAAAAAAATATATTGAAGTTAAAAAAAACAGTCAGGAGCTTGAGAATTTAATCCAAGCACAAGAAATACTTTAAAAATCTTTGAATTTTGAGTCAATTTTAGCATCTCTTCATTCACGTCCTTGGGATTTTTATATTTCCCAGGTGATTTTGTTCCTCCAGCAGAATTAGCTTTCCTAAGGAACAAGCTTTCGAAATTTGTAAGAATCTCCAAAAACCATATTGAAGTTTTCATGCGATTTGCTGCCAAAAATAGCTCTTTTTAGAGAATCTATGAAATTCCATAAAAACAAGTCATTCTCGTTATTAACTTGCTATATTTATGACTTCAACCTAACCGAACCGATTTTATTGAAAAAAACGGAAGTTTGCAGAAAATTATTCAGGATTTTGAAAAAAGGTAATTTTTATCCGTCATCTTGCAATCCAAGATGGCGCATAAAATCAAGCTTAACCTTTAAATTTGCTTATTTATTTTTATATACCGGTTTCTTTTTAGTTTTTTTTTTAATTTACAAAAAAGTCCTATTTCTGCCACGTACGCACGAGGAACGAATTGTTAAAATCAGGTAAATAGTTCAAAAAAATTTTTTTTCTTTAAACCATTGTTGTTTAGATTATACGATTGCCTTTTCAGTTCTGTCATCATTAATTTCCTAATAAATTAATTATTACTAAACCGATTTTCCTCAAATAAAAAGCATCAAGGCAAAAATTGATTGCTCTTTAAAGGTCATCAAACTTTTTTGACTGGAGTTAGTTTTCTATTTTATTAATTTTAATAAATCTGCTTTCCTAGGACATGCAAAAATTTCTATAGTAATATCTTTCGTTTTTCGTTATTAGATAACACCATAAACTAAAATTCGTCCTAATGTGAAGTTACAGATTTTTCGGGTTTCGCCGACGATAACTGGTTTAGCAGTTTTGAAAATATTAATTTTTATGTTAACCATTTTTATCGCAAAGAAGATGTTTTACAAACTATACGAATGCCTGATTCTGTCTGTATTCGTTTTCTCATAACTGAACTAAAACTAAACCGATTTCAATTAAATAAAAAGTATCATAGTGAGAATCGATTGCTTTTTATAGCATCGCCATAGAAACTTTCGTCAATTTTTAAATCCAAGATGGCCGACTAAATGATATCTGTCTCTTTATGAAGGATCGCTATTTTTAGTTGCGAGGAATATTTACCCCCTATGCAAATGCAAAAAAAGGGGGAAGCGGACTATAGCAATTGATGTTATCCATGATGCTTTTTTGTTCATTCAAAGCAGTTCAGTAATAAGGAATTTATAAGCAAAGAAATTTAAGCAGAATTAAAAAAAGCGAACAGGTTGGTAAAATATCCGAAAAATTAAGTTTTCGTCAGTAGTATATTTTGATTGGCTTAATCGACATAATATTAGGTCAAATCTTGACAGCTCCAAAGAATTTAATTTTTTTTGTGGTCTAGTATCGATAAACCAAAATTAAGGGAAAATACAAAAATATAAATTTTGATAAAAACTAAATTTTTATTTAAAGGAACTTAATCACGCGTCCAAAGTGTGATATCTTGTTAGAAAGGGACTCATTGCCTGCCTAAGCCTGAAATTAAAACTGTCCTAGCTAATGTAGTTATTTTGATATTTCAAAATATCTGGATCAATGTCACAATTTAAAGCGTTGCGACGCCGCATATATTATGTCGCCGAAAAAAAATATTATTTTTGTAAAAGTCTTTACAAGTTTAACATCGTAACAACTTATATCAAAATCACCACAATTTTTGAAAATTTTCTCAACCAACTGTTTCGCCCAGGGCGTCTAACTTTCTAGGGAGGGTCCTGCTATGGGCTTTAGTTATTCTAATATACCGTAGGTTCTAAAGTTCTTCATAAATTCAAAGCATTTTGAGGCATAAAACATATTAATATTTTGACAGCAAATAATAAGTTTTCGTAGTCGGCACCCCTTCTAAATATAATCATTTTGTTCCCATTTTCGAGAACTAAAGTTTTCTTGAAATTTAGAATGACTGTATAATTTTAAACATTATAAAATTATCTTTTGTAAAACAATATTTAATGTAAATTTTGGATTTTTGGGAATTTCGACAATTTTTTTTAAAGTGCTATTTTTAAGCATCTTTGGCATAAAAACTCCGGCACGATTTTTAAAGCTTGTTTCTTAATAAAACTAATTCTGGCGGAGGTTCAAAATCACCCAAAAAATATAGAAATCCGAGGTACATAAATGAAGAGATGTCAAATTGTGACCTAAATCCAATGTTTTTTACATAGCATTACTTAAGTTTGATTTTTTTTATTAGACACCCGGACTATTTGTCGTTCACCGCAATATTTTTTGAAACAATTTTGTTTAGTTTTAATATTAATTAACCAAAAATAGGAATAAAAAATAACTAGTAGTACTTAAAATAATTATTTAATCTAAGAGCAATTTTTTTAATTTTTTTATAAATTTTGGTATTTTTTTGCGCGTGTAAAGATAATATATAAATTTAGGCACATTGTGATAGGCTAACTCAAAAAATATAATAACTGTTTTGGAGGGAGCCAAATAATCCAAAAATTTTAAAAATAACAAATTTAAACTTTGCTGAAGATCTCATTTATACAGTTTTTATTAAAAAAACTCAAAATATTTGTTGAGATTGTTATAGAGCGGCTGGCTGCATAAAAGTGAAAGCAAAATTATCCTACATATTACCGGTTTTGAGATATTTAACAAAAAGTAGGTTATTATTAATCTTAAGCTTTAGGGCGTCGCGACGCTACCTATAATGCGACGCCGAGCAAAGCACTGTTCCGAACTTCGTATGGAGTCCTTAAACAGCATGCCAAGTTATATCAAAATCACCCAAAAATTGAATATTGCAAAATTAACTGCACGACCATACATATATAATTCTTAGTTTAGGAAATATTAGTGTAAATTGGCCTATTTTTTCACCAAAGTTAAGACTGGATATTCTGACTGAGAGTTTATTTACCGAAAAAACTAAATAATTAAAATAAACAGGCAAAGCCGTAAAGGACATATCTAAAAATAACAGAAACGGCATTCACACCTGCAACCGCGTTACAATAATAATAAATTAATCACTTATTATTTAACAATAAACCACAAAAATACTGTTAAATCATGCAAAAGCAACATTTAATTTTTTATAGATTTTTAGAATTTACTACGGTAGATAAATTTAACAGTTTTATTGTAATCAATGAATCAAAACCAAAGAAATTGCGAAATGATACATCATTTGTTTTATTTTTGTTTTAATAGTTGCCGATAGACTTCCTTGAAGGATGTCAAACTAGTTTTATTTTCACTTTTAATTTTTTTAGAAATCAACCAACATTTAAACTTGTTTTAAGATTGCTCTAAAACCCACATGTTAATATGTTAAGCAATGTGCCAACAAATCTAGTGAATACCATTTGCATTTTTAATAAATATTAATATTTTTTAGAAAATCGCGTTTTGTATAAATACCTATAACGCGTTACAATTAAAGGCGGAACAATCATGTTAAATTGATTTTCATATTTTGTGGTTTAAACTGGGGTTGCCAACCGTACTATATTATATAGTATTGTACTATATTTTGGATCTGCATACTATATACTTAAAGAAATATATAGGTAGTACGCAAAAATACTATATTTTGCTTATATCTTGATTTCATCTATATTTTGCAAATCCGAGACTAAAATCGGACAAATCCCTTTATTTCTGAACGTACCGTGTGTCTATAACTGAACACGTCTTTTGACACAGAAAATATTGGATTAGTCAGTGAATCCCCTATAATGATGATAGGCGAATTTATGTTTAAAGTGTCTAAAGTTTGAGTTAAAATTACATTAGTTTAATGATGAAAATTGAAAGCGATAATAAAAGTGTGGCAAATCCAAATGCGGCACTGACACCTCCTAAAAAGCAAAAAATTTTAAAAATCCTGCAAAATTACAAGCCTGAGTGGAAAAAAGTGTACGATTGGATTCCTAAAGATCCCCAAAAAAATATTGGAAAAAGTGCACTAAGCACACAAAACGAAAATTATGTGTTTATAACGTAAGTAAAAAAAAACACATTTTTTTAGTTCACCATACCTTTAGTATTATATAGTTTTTCGCAAAAATAAAGTGGAAATAATGCCTTAATTTTTTTTCCTATATTTATCTTAAAAAAAAGTTGGCAACCCTAGTTTAAACTCTTTTTCTTTGAAATTCTTAAAAGGATGTACCTACCTCGTTGGGTGGAGGTCTAACATCCATAAATTTTCAATATAAAAGATGTCGTAGTAAACCAGTATGCAGACACCTTTTTTTTGAATGCCCATGTGCAGGAAGGAACTAAAAAAAACAGTAATCTTTTACCTAGAGAAAGTTTTAGTTTCGACGAAAATTTTTTTTGAGATAACGCCGAATATGTGTTATTTGGGTGTATTTTGACCTATCTTGGCAATATCGTCGTGATGTCTGTGTGTGTGTGTGTGTGTGTATTATTTCTGTCAGTAACACGATAGCTCCTAAACTGTTAAACCGATGTTCATAAAATTTTCAGGTAAAATAGTATTCGACACTCTTACGAGCTGATTAGATTTTGGTTAAAATCCATTAATGCTAATGAGTTTTTTGACAATTAACAATTTTTAAAAATGATTATTTTTAACCGAACGTTATACGTCGTATCAATATTTCCTAAGAGCTTTGGTTTCTAGGATATTTACAAAAAACAGTTTTCAAGGCTGAGCTGCAATTTTGTGTCAAATGCGGTTTGTGTTCCCTTAGCATCCAAAAGACATTGTCAATGATTTTATGTTTAGAGTTTGAAGTAGATCGATGTCGTGTGTGTGTTTGTTTTTTTCTAATTTAGAGTTTGAAGTAGATCGATGTAGTGTGTGTGTTTGTTTTTTTCTAATTATTTTATTTTCTGTTTATGTTTTACGCACACAAAATAGTTATTTAGAAGAGCCTTTATATAAAATAAATGGATCCATGACGGATCTGATAACTTCCTAGCCCATTAGCATACTCCAAGTGAACTCCACGCTATATTAGCCGTAAAAAGTTTTTTGTAAATATTTCAGAAACCAAAGCTTCTACGAAGTTTTAGCTTGTAGCACAAATTTTTAAGAAAAAAGTATTCTACTATATTCCGTGAACCGCATATTGATGCACTACTCCCTTAAAAAGTTAGCATATTTTCAATTTTTAAACTGTCAAAAAACTGTCATTAGCATCAATAGATTTTGATCAAAATCTAATGAGCTCGTCATAGTGTCAAACACTATTTTTGCTAAAAATTTCGTCAAAATGGGTTTAGCCGCTTAGGAGCTATCGTGTTACGGACAGACATACACACACAGACAGACGTCACGAAGATATTGCCAAAATAGACCCAAATAACACATTTTCGGCGTTATCTTAAAAGTATTTTTTCGTCGAAAATAATACCTTCCCTAGCCATTGGTGCGCGGGTTAGGAACGTAAAAAATATCGACTTTACTACGTAACCCTATCCCTCCGTAAAAAGCTCTCAATTTACAACCCTTTCTCGCACAAGCCAGTTGTTTTTAAGGGCATCCAACAACGGGTATAAATAGGAAGGATAATACTTATTTTTATTAAAATTGATATTAAAGTTGTTAGTATACTACTCTGAATGGACTATAGGCAGTAAAATAATAAACATCATACACATTCCTGCGAGATAAGTGAAAGAACCGGAGAAAGTTCTTGCAGCCGAGCCGGTGCGGTGTCCGTGACCGACTTTTTTGTAATTAGTTTCTTATATGCTCTCTTAGGATTCGAAGACTATTAAAATCTTCTCAGTTGAAATATATATTTTATAGATTTTTTATTGGCATTGATCTTTGCATTTAAATAATTATACATACACTTAATCATTCCAGACATTTAGCCGCATGATACCTTGACTTATTAGTCCGGGACCGGGGCAAACTTTTTTGTAATTATACAAGAAAAAAAGCTTAACTGAAGTATACTCTGTCCTATGTCAGCAAATGTGCACCAAACAGTTGCGGTTGAGCACTTTTTAATTTTATATACCTTCCTTATGCACTGCCCCCGGCTCCTTGTGGCTATAAAGAGCCAACACCTTCGCACCGCCAAATCAGAAAATCAAGATATTTTATTGGATCAGTCACATATCGTAAAATTTATTATTAAAACAAATATTTGCCCACTGACTAGGGGACCTTGTTATTAGCTTCGATTTTTTTAATATAGTAATTTGAGGGCAATAAAATGTAATACTCTAGTTGTGCAGATGGAGTAGCGTGAAAGACTCCCCCTAGGAGCCATAAAGATAATTTTTTTCACAGGTAATGGATCAATACCCGAAGTCCGATATAAATTACCTTTTTTTGCAAGAATTTCCTTTCATGAAATTGCTTGAACTTTAAAATGTATAAATCTTATGTAGCCCCTAAAATTATTTTTTTTGTATTTTGTAGGTAATATGTGACCGATCCATTGACTTCTATACCCTACGTGTAGACCCGGCATGGGCCTAAATTGCCATTATATCAAGCTTTTATCGCAATTGACCAAATACAAGTAAGAATTTAATGAGCAAGATAGGGATGAAAATAGAATTTCGGTTTGGTGAGTCCGGACACATGCAACATCGCAAAAATATTCTATTTGCTTGTCTTGGATAAAAAAGGGCAGTGGCGGCGCAAAATAAAAATTTTGAATTCCACTAGAATTTTTTTATCAACAATTTTCTGTTTGAATAATAAATAATTCATGAATACTTACTTGTGTATACTGTGTTTACAAAATTCTCTTCAGTAAAAAAAGGAGTAAAAAGAATTTCTAAGCATGCTAAGTGCAGTGGATGTATTAAAATTATTGTTTTCATCTTAGAACTTTACAAATGTTGTACCTTCCAGGTAAAATATTTTCCTTTTTTTAACAAGGGTCTTCTTCAACTCTTCTCTTCTTGGGTGGACTACAAGTTATGCTCGAGTCAGATGAAATTTCGGAACTAAAAATTTCAATTCGGAATGGGACAATTGGCGCCGGGCCAACTCGGCGCCGCCAACAGGGCGCCACGCCGGGCCTAATGGGCGCCGGGCCAACTCAGCGCTGGACTATTTTTTTTCGATAAAATGTGCAGATAAAAAACAAAATAAATATGTTATTTATACAAAAATTTCAACATCTATTAAGTCGAGTGTTGAAATTTGGTAGGTGTAGTGTTCTGCGACTTAAAACACCGCCAAGTTCCATATTCGATACATATCGATGCATAAATAAGAAAGTCCGCCACTTTGGATCCGCCATTTTAATTTTTTTAAGTTTGTTTTTCATCTGCACATTTTATCAAGAAAAAATATTTTAGTCCGGCGCCCAGTTGGCCTGCCGCCCAGTTGGTGGCGCCGAGTTGGCGGCGCCCAGTTGTCCTAGACTGCAACACATTTCAGGGGTCTGGTACGTTTTACCACCTTTCTTAAAATTACAAAGTTTTTTGAAAAATGATAATTTTAGACCATTTTATAGTGATTTCTAAAAAAAAAATTGCGGAAAATCGTTGATTTTGTTAAAAAAATTGAAATTGAAAAATTCTTAAAACTTCATTAAAACCCATACAAATTGCTACAAAAGAAGCATTTTCTCATTTCAAACTGAAACAAAACGGTCCCTGACGTCTATCAGCTGTTAACAAAAACTTGAAATAACTAAGGTCACTGATCGAAATCGGGTCAGTTTTTTTGGTCCTTTTATGAGAATGCACAATTTTTAAAAAAGCATGAAATTCAAAACAAAATCAAGAAAATTATGATTCCTACATTTTTACAATTAAAAATTAGTTTAATTGAACATTATATCAATTTTTATTCCTTAAAACACTAAAAATTAATAATTATTTACTTTTTTAAAATTTATCGAAGGTCTAACCGAACAAAACCAAACTGAACCGATCCGTATCGAAATGAACCAAATCAAACCGAATCTAACGGTTCGGGTTGGTTCGGTTCGATTTGGTTAAACTAAACCGTACCTAGAACTGAATGTAGGTAAACCTAACCGAAACAAACTGAACCTAGCGGAACCTAACCAAACATAATCAAACTGAACCAAACCTAGCCAAAGAAAACTGAACCTAACCGAACCGATTCGAAACGAACCGAACCAAACCAGACCGAATCTGGCTGAACCTAACCAAAACAAATTAAACCTAGCCGAACCTAACCAAACATAATCAAACTGAACCAAACCTACCCGAACCAAACCGAACCGAACCGAGTCGAACCAACCAAACCAAACCGAACCGTTAGATTCGGTTCGGTTCGGTTCGATTTGGTTAAACTAAACCGAACCTAACCGAATATAGCTAAACCTAACCTAAACAATCCTAGCGGAACCTAACCGAACATAATCAAACTGAACCAACCTAACCCAACCTAACCCAACCTAACCCAACCTAACCCAACCTAACCCAACCTAACCCAACCTAACCCAACCGAACCCAACCTAACCCAACCTAACCCAACCTAACCCAACCTAACCCAACCTAACCCAACCTAACCCAACCTAACCCAACCTAACCCAACCTAACCCAACCTAACCCAACCTAACCCAACCTAACCCAACCTAACCCAACCTAACCCAACCTAACCCAACCTAACCCAACCTAACCCAACCTAACCCAACCTAACCCAACCTAACCCAACCTAACCCAACCTAACCCAACCTAACCCAACCTAACCCAACCTAACCCAACCTAACCCAACCTAACCCAACCTAACCCAACCTAACCCAACCTAACCCAACCTAACCCAACCTAACCCAACCTAACCCAACCTAACCCAACCTAACCCAACCTAACCCAACCTAACCCAACCTAACCCAACCTAACCCAACCTAACCCAACCTAACCCAACCTAACCCAACCTAACCCAACCTAACCCAACCTAACCCAACCTAACCCAACCCAACCTAACCCAACCTAACCCAACCTAACCCAACCTAACCCAACCTAACCCAACCTAACCCAACCTAACCCAACCTAACCCAACCTAACCCAACCTAACCCAACCTAACCCAACCTAACCCAACCTAACCCAACCTAACCCAACCTAACCCAACCTAACCCAACCTAACCCAACCTAACCCAACCTAACCCAACCTAACCCAACCTAACCCAACCTAACCCAACCTAACCCAACCTAACCCAACCTAACCCAACCTAACCCAACCTAACCCAACCTAACCCAACCTAACCCAACCTAACCCAACCTAACCCAACCTAACCCAACCTAACCCAACCTAACCCAACCTAACCCAACCTAACCCAACCTAACCCAACCTAACCCAACCTAACCCAACCTAACCCAACCTAACCCAACCTAACCCAACCTAACCCAACCTAACCCAACCTAACCCAACCTAACCCAACCTAACCCAACCTAACCCAACCTAACCCAACCTAACCCAACCTAACCCAACCTAACCCAACCTAACCCAACCTAACCCAACCTAACCCAACCTAACCCAACCTAACCCAACCTAACCCAACCTAACCCAACCTAACCCAACCTAACCCAACCTAACCCAACCTAACCCAACCTAACCCAACCTAACCCAACCTAACCCAACCTAACCCAACCTAACCCAACCTAACCCAACCTAACCCAACCTAACCCAACCTAACCCAACCTAACCCAACCTAACCCAACCTAACTCAACCTAACCCAACCTAACCCAACCTAACCCAACCTAACCCAACCTAACCCAACCTAACCCAACCTAACCCAACCTAACCCAACCTAACCCAACCTAACCCAACCTAACCCAACCTAACCCAACCTAACCCAACCTAACCCAACCTAACCCAACCTAACCCAACCTAACCCAACCTAACCCAACCTAACCCAACCTAACCCAACCTAACCCAACCTAACCCAACCTAACCCAACCTAACCCAACCTAACCCAACCTAACCCAACCTAACCCAACCTAACCCAACCTAACCCAACCTAACCCAACCTAACCCAACCTAACCCAACCTAACCCAACCTAACCCAACCTAACCCAACCTAACCCAACCTAACCCAACCTAACCCAACCTAACCCAACCTAACCCAACCTAACCCAACCTTACCCAACCTCACCCAACCTAACCCAACCTAACCCAACCTACCGGGGCAAACTTTTTTGTAATTATACAAGAAAAAAAGCTTAACTGAAGTATACTCTGTCCTATGTCAGCAAATGTGCACCAAACAGTTGCGGTTGAGCACTTTTTAATTTTATATACCTTTCTTATGCACTGCCCCCGGCTCCTTGTGGCTATAAAGAGCCAACACCTTCGCACCGCCAAATCAGAAAATCAAGATATTTTATTGGATCAGTCACATATCGTAAAATTTATTATTAAAACAAATATTTGCCCACTGACTAGGGGACCTTGTTATTAGCTTCGATTTTTTTAATATAGTAATTTGAGGGCAATAAAATGTAATACTCTAGTTGTGCAGATGGAGTAGCGTGAAAGACTCCCCCTAGGAGCCATAAAGATAATTTTTTTCACAGGTAATGGATCAATACCCGAAGTCCGATATAAATTACCTTTTTTTGCAAGAATTTCCTTTCATGAAATTGCTTGAACTTTAAAATGTATAAATCTTATGTAGCCCCTAAAATTATTTTTTTTGTATTTTGTAGGTAATATGTGACCGATCCATTGACTTCTATACCCTACGTGTAGACCCGGCATGGGCCTAAATTGCCATTATATCAAGCTTTTATCGCAATTGACCAAATACAAGTAAGAATTTAATGAGCAAGATAGGGATGAAAATAGAATTTCGGTTTGGTGAGTCCGGACACATGCAACATCGCAAAAATATTCTATTTGCTTGTCTTGGATAAAAAAAGGCAGTGGCGGCGCAAAATAAAAATTTTGAATTCCACTAGAATTTTTTTATCAACAATTTTCTGTTTGAATAATAAATAATTCATGAATACTTACTTGTGTATACTGTGTTTACAAAATTCTCTTCAGTAAAAAAAGGAGTAAAAAGAATTTCTAAGCATGCTAAGTGCAGTGGATGTATTAAAATTATTGTTTTCATCTTAGAACTTTACAAATGTTGTACCTTCCAGGTAAAATATTTTCTTTTTTTAAACAAGGGTCTTCTTCAACTCTTCTCTTCTTGGGTGGACTACAAGTTATGCTCGAGTCAGATGAAATTTCGGAACTAAAAATTTCAATTCGGAATGGGACAATTGGCGCCGGGCCAACTCGGCGCCGCCAACAGGGCGCCACGCCGGGCCTAATGGGCGCCGGGCCAACTCAGCGCCGGACTATTTTTTTTCGATAAAATGTGCAGATAAAAAACAAAATAAATATGTTATTTATACAAAAATTTCAACATCTATTAAGTCGAGTGTTGAAATTTGGTAGGTGTAGTGTTCTGCGACTTGAAACACCGCCAAGTTCCATATTCGATACATATCGATGCATAAATAAAAAAGTCCGCCACTTTGGATCCGCCATTTTAATTTTTTTAAGTTTGTTTTTCATCTGCACATTTTATCAAGAAAAAATATTTTAGTCCGGCGCCCAGTTGGCCTGCCGCCCAGTTGGTGGCGCCGAGTTGGCGGCGCCCAGTTGTCCTAGACTGCAACACATTTCAGGGGTCTGGTACGTTTTACCACCTTTCTTAAAATTACAAAG
Source organism: Aspidapion aeneum (assembly GCA_963576565.1). Classification (NCBI taxonomy): domain Eukaryota; kingdom Metazoa; phylum Arthropoda; class Insecta; order Coleoptera; family Brentidae; genus Aspidapion; species Aspidapion aeneum. The sequence continues at coordinate 163,947,228 of OY755038.1, read as the reverse complement.
TTTTTTGAAAAATGATAATTTTAGACCATTTTATAGTGATTTCTAAAAAAAAAATTGCGGAAAATCGTTGATTTTGTTAAAAAAATTGAAATTGAAAAATTCTTAAAACCCCATTAAAACCCATACAAATTGCTACAAAAGAAGCATTTTCTCATTTCAAACTGAAACAAAACGGTCCCTGACGTCTATCAGCTGTTAACAAAAACTTGAAATAACTAAGGTCACTGATCGAAATCGGGTCAGTTTTTTTGGTCCTTTTATGAGAATGCACAATTTTTAAAAAAGCATGAAATTCAAAACAAAATCAAGAAAATTATGATTCCTACATTTTTACAATTAAAAATTAGTTTAATTGAACATTATATCAATTTTTATTCCTTAAAACACTAAAAATTAATAATTATTTACTTTTTTAAAATTTATCGAAGGTCTAACCGAACAAAACCAAACTGAACCGATCCGTATCGAAATGAACCAAATCAAACCGAATCTAACGGTTCGGGTTGGTTCGGTTCGATTTGGTTAAACTAAACCGTACCTAGAACTGAATGTAGCTAAACCTAACCGAAACAAACTGAACCTAGCGGAACCTAACCAAACATAATCAAACTGAACCAAACCTAGCCAAAGAAAACTGAACCTAACCGAACCGATTCGAAACGAACCGAACCAAACCAGACCGAATCTGGCTGAACCTAACCAAAACAAATTAAACCTAGCCGAACCTAACCAAACATAATCAAACTGAACCAAACCTACCCGAACCAAACCGAACCGAACCGAGTCGAACCAACCAAACCAAACCGAACCGTTAGATTCGGTTCGGTTCGGTTCGATTTGGTTAAACTAAACCGAACCTAACCGAATATAGCTAAACCTAACCTAAACAATCCTAGCGGAACCTAACCGAACATAATCAAACTGAACCAACCTAACCCAACCTAACCCAACCTAACCCAACCTAACCCAACCTAACCCAACCTAACCCAACCTAACCCAACCTAACCCAACCTAACCCAACCTAACCCAACCTAACCCAACCTAACCCAACCTAACCCAACCTAACCCAACCTAACCCAACCTAACCCAACCTAACCCAACCTAACCCAACCTAACCCAACCTAACCCAACCTAACCCAACCTAACCCAACCTAACCCAACCTAACCCAACCTAACCCAACCTAACCCAACCTAACCCAACCTAACCCAACCTAACCCAACCTAACCCAACCTAACCCAACCTAACCCAACCTAACCCAACCTAACCCAACCTAACCCAACCTAACCCAACCTAACCCAACCTAACCCAACCTAACCCAACCTAACCCAACCTAACCCAACCTAACCCAACCTAACACAACCTAACCCAACCTAACCCAACCTAACCCAACCTAACCCAACCTAACCCAACCTAATCCAACCTAACCAACCTAACCCAACCTAACCCAACCTAACCCAACCTAACCCAACCTAACCCAACCTAACCCAACCTAACCCAACCTAACCCAACCTAACCCAACCTAACCCAACCTAACCCAACCTAACCCAACCTAACCCAACCTAACCCAACCTAACCCAACCTAACCCAACCTAACCCAACCTAACCCAACCTAACCCAACCTAACCCAACCTAACCCAACCTAACCCAACCTAACCCAACCTAACCCAACCTAACCCAACCTAACCCAACCTAACCCAACCTAACCCAACCTAACCCAACCTAACCCAACCTAACCCAACCTAACCCAACCTAACCCAACCTAACCCAACCTAACCCAACCTAACCCAACCTAACCCAACCTAACCCAACCTAACCCAACCTAACCCAACCTAACCCAACCTAACCCAACCTAACCCAACCTAACCCAACCTAGCCCAACCTAACCCAACCTAACCCAACCTAACCCAACCTAACCCAACCTAACCCAACCTAACCCAACCTAACCCAACCTAACCCAACCTAACCCAACCTAACCCAACCTAACCCAACCTAACCCAACCTAACCCAACCTAACCCAACCTAACCCAACCTAACCCAACCTAACTCAACCTAACCCAACCTAACCCAACCTAACCCAACCTAACCCAACCTAACCCAACCTAACCAACCTTACCCAACTTAACCCAACCTAACCCAACCTAACCCAACTTAACCACCCAACCTAACCCAACCTAACCCAACCTAACCCAACCTAACCCAACCTAACCCAACCTAACCCAACCTAACCCAACCTAACCCAACCTAACCCAACCTAACCCAACCTAACCCAACCTAACCCAACCTAACCCAACCTAACCCAACCTAACCCAACCGGAACTAAAAATTTCAATTCGGAATGGGACAATTGGCGCCGGGCCAACTCGGCGCCGCCAACAGGGCGCCACGCCGGGCCTAATGGGCGCCGGGCCAACTCAGCGCCGGACTATTTTTTTTCGATAAAATGTGCAGATAAAAAACAAAATAAATATGTTATTTATACAAAAATTTCAACATCTATTAAGTCGAGTGTTGAAATTTGGTAGGTGTAGTGTTCTGCGACTTGAAACACCGCCAAGTTCCATATTCGATACATATCGATGCATAAATAAGAAAGTCCGCCACTTTGGATCCGCCATTTTAATTTTTTTAAGTTTGTTTTTCATCTGCACATTTTATCAAGAAAAAATATTTTAGTCCGGCGCCCAGTTGGCCTGCCGCCCAGTTGGTGGCGCCGAGTTGGCGGCGCCCAGTTGTCCTAGACTGCAACACATTTCAGGGGTCTGGTACGTTTTACCACCTTTCTTAAAATTACAAAGTTTTTTGAAAAATGATAATTTTAGACCATTTTATAGTGATTTCTAAAAAAAAAATTGCGGAAAATCGTTGATTTTGTTAAAAAAATTGAAATTGAAAAATTCTTAAAACCCCATTAAAACCCATACAAATTGCTACAAAAGAAGCATTTTCTCATTTCAAACTGAAACAAAACGGTCCCTGACGTCTATCAGCTGTTAACAAAAACTTGAAATAACTAAGGTCACTGATCGAAATCGGGTCAGTTTTTTTGGTCCTTTTATGAGAATGCACAATTTTTAAAAAAGCATGAAATTCAAAACAAAATCAAGAAAATTATGATTCCTACATTTTTACAATTAAAAATTAGTTTAATTGAACATTATATCAATTTTTATTCCTTAAAACACTAAAAATTAATAATTATTTACTTTTTTAAAATTTATCGAAGGTCTAACCGAACAAAACCAAACTGAACCGATCCGTATCGAAATGAACCAAATCAAACCGAATCTAACGGTTCGGGTTGGTTCGGTTCGATTTGGTTAAACTAAACCGTACCTAGAACTGAATGTAGCTAAACCTAACCGAAACAAACTGAACCTAGCGGAACCTAACCAAACATAATCAAACTGAACCAAACCTAGCCAAAGAAAACTGAACCTAACCGAACCGATTCGAAACGAACCGAACCAAACCAGACCGAATCTGGCTGAACCTAACCAAAACAAATTAAACCTAGCCGAACCTAACCAAACATAATCAAACTGAACCAAACCTACCCGAACCAAACCGAACCGAACCGAGTCGAACCAACCAAACCAAACCGAACCGTTAGATTCGGTTCGGTTCGGTTCGATTTGGTTAAACTAAACCGAACCTAACCGAATATAGCTAAACCTAACCTAAACAATCCTAGCGGAACCTAACCGAACATAATCAAACTGAACCAACCTAACCCAACCTAACCCAACCTAACCCAACCTAACCCAACCTAACCCAACCTAACCCAACTTAACCCAACCCACCTAACCCAACCTAACCCAACCTAACCCAACCTAACCCAACCTAACCCAACCTAACCCAACCTAACCCAACCTAACCCAACCTAACCCAACCTAACCCAACCTAACCCAACCTAACCCAACCTAACCCAACCTAACCCAACCTAACCCAACCTAACCCAACCTAACCCAACCTAACCCAACCTAACCCAACCTAACCCAACCTAACCCAACCTAACCCAACCTAACCCAACCTAACCCAACCTAACCCAACCTAACCCAACCTAACCCAACCTAACCCAACCTAACCCAACCTAACCCAACCTAACCCAACCTAACCCAATCTAACCCAACCTAACCCAACCTAACCCAACCTAACCCAACCTAACCCACCTAACCAACCTAACCCAACCCAGCCCAACCTAACCCAACCTAACCCAACCTAACCCAACCTAACCCAACCTAACCCAACCTAACCCAACCTAACCCAACCTAACCCAACCTAACCCAACCTAACCCAACCTAACCCAACCTAACCCAACCTAACCCAACCTAACCCAACCTAACCCAACCTAACCCAACCTAACCCAACCTAACCCAACCTAACCCAACCTAACCCAACCTAACCCAACCTAACCCAACCTAACCCAACCTAACCCAACCTAACCCAACCTAACCCAACCTAACCCAACCTAACCCAACCTAACCCAACCTAACCCAACCTAACCCAACCTAACCCAACCTAACCCAACCTAACCCAACCTAACCCAACCTAACCCAACCTAACCCAACCTAACCCAACCTTACCCAACCTAACCCAACCTAACCCAACCTAACCCAACCTAACCCAACCTAACCCAACCTAACCCAACCTAACCCAACCTAACCCAACCTAACCCAACCTAACCCAACCTAACCCAACCTAACCCAACCTAACCCAACCTAACCCAACCTAACCCAACCTAACCCAACCTAACCCAACCTAACCCAACCTAACCCAACCTAACCCAACCTAACCAAACCTAACCCAACCTAACCCAACCTAACCCAACCTAACCCAACCTAACCCAACCTAACCCAACCTAACCCAACCTAACCCAACCTAACCCAACCTAACCCAACCTAACCCAACCTAACCCAACCTAACCCAACCTAACCCAACCTAACCCAACCTAACCCAACCTAACCCAACCTAACCCAACCTAACCCAACCTAACCCAACCTAACCCAACCTAACCCAACCTAACCCAACCTAACCCAACCTAACCCAACCTAACCCAACCTAACCCAACCTAACCCAACCTAACCCAACCTAACCCAACCTAACCCAACCTAACCCAACCTAACCCAACCTAACCCAACCTAACCCAACCTAACCCAACCTAACCCAACCTAACCCAACCTAACCAACCTAACCCAACCTAACCCAACCTAACCCAACCTAACCCAACCTAACCCAACCTAACCCAACCTAACCCAACCTAACCCAACCTAACCCAACCTAACCCAACCTAACCCAACCTAACCCAACCTAACCCAACCTAACCCAACCTAACCCAACCTAACCCAACCTAACCCAACCTAACCCAACCTAACCCAACCTAAACCCAACCTAACCCAACCTAACCCAACCTAACCCAACCTAACCCAACCTAACCCAACCTAACCCAACCTAACCCAACCTAACCCAACCTAACCCAACCTAACCCAACCTAACCCAACCTAACCCAACCTAACCCAACCTAACCCAACCTAACCCAACCTAACCCAACCTAACCCAACCTAACCCAACCTAACCCAACCTAACCCAACCTAACCCAACCTAACTCAACCTAACCCAACCTAACCCAACCTAACCCAACCTAACCCAACCTAACCCAACCTAACCCAACCTAACCCAACCTAACCCAACCTTACCCAACCTAACCCAACCTTACCCAACCTAACCCAACCTAACCCAACCTAACCCAACCTAACCCAACCTAACACAACCTAACCCAACCTAACACAACCTAACCCAACCTAACCCAACCTAACCCAACCTAACCCAACCTAATCCAACCTAACCCAACCTAACCCAACCTAACCCAACCTAACCCAACCTAACCCAACCTAACCCAACCTAACCCAACCTAACCCAACCTAACCCAACCTAACCCAACCTAACCCAACCTAACCCAACCTAACCCAACCTAACCCAACCTAACCCAACCTAACCCAACCTAACCCAACCTAACCCAACCTAACCCAACCTAACCCAACCTAACCCAACCTAACCCAACCTAACCCAACCTAACCCAACCTAACCCAACTAACCCAACCTAACCCAACCTAACCCAACCTAACCCAACCTAACCCAACCTAACCCAACCTAACCCAACCTAACCCAACCTAACCCAACCTAACCCAACCTAACCCAACCTAACCCAACCTAACCCAACCTAGCCCAACCTAACCCAACCTAACCCAACCTAACCCAACCTAACCCAACCTAACCCAACCTAACCCAACCTAACCCAACCTAACCCAACCTAACCCAACCTAACCCAACCTAACCCAACCTAACCCAACCTAACCCAACCTAACCCAACCTAACCCAACCTAACCCAACCTAACCCAACCTAACCCACCTAACCCAACCTAACTCAACCTAACCCAACCTAACCCAACCTAACCCAACCTAACCCAACCTAACCCAACCTAACCCAACCTAACCCAACCTTACCCAACTTAACCCAACCTAACCCAACCTAACCCAACCTAACCCAACCTAACCCAACCTAACCCAACCTAACCCAACCCAACCCAACCTAACCCAACCTAACCCAACCTAACCCAACCTAACCAACCTAACCCAACCTAACCCAACCTAACCCAACCTAACCCAACCTAACCCAACCTAACCCAACCTAACCCAACCTAACCCAACCTAACCCAACCTAACCCAACCTAACCCAACCTAACCCAACCTAACCCAACCTAACCCAACCTAACCCAACCTAACCCAACCTAACCCAACCTAACCCAACCTAACCCAACCTTACCCAACCTAACCCAACCTAACCCAACCTAACCCAACCTAACCCAACCTAACCCAACCTAACCCAACCTAACCCAACCTAACCCAACCTAACCCAACCTAACCCAACCTAACCCAACCTAACCCAACCTAACCCAACCTAACCCAACCTAACCCAACCTAACCCAACCTAACCCAACCTAACCCAACCTAACCCAACCTAACCCAACCTAACCCAACCTAACCCAACCTAACCCAACCTAACCCAACCTAACCCAACCTAACCCAACCTAACCCAACCTAACCCAACCTAACCCAACCTAACCCAACCTAACCCAACCTAACCCAACCTAACCCAACCTAACCCAACCTAACCCAACCTAACCCAACCTAACCCAACCTAACCCAACCTAACCCAACCTAACCCAACCTAACCCAACCTAACCCAACCTAACCCAACCTAACCCAACCTAACCCAACCTAACCCAACCTAACCCAACCTAACCCAACCTAACCCAACCTAACCCAACCTAACCCAACCTATCCCAACCTAACCCAACCTAACCCAACCTAACCCAACCTAACCCAACCTAACCCAACCTAACCCAACCTAACCCAACCTAACCCAACCTAACCCAACCTAACCCAACCTAACCCAACCTAACCCAACCTAACCCAACCTAACCCAACCTAACCCAACCTAACCCAACCTAACCCAACCTAACCCAACCTAACCCAACCTAACCCAACCTAACCCAACCTAACCCAACCTAAACCCAACCCAACCTAACCCAACCTAACCCAACCTAACCCAACCTAACCCAACCTAACCCAACCTAACCCAACCTAACCCAACCTAACCCAACCTAACCCAACCTAACCCAACCTAACCCAACCTAACCCAACCTAACCCAACCTAACCCAACCTAACCCAACCTAACCCAACCTAACCCAACCTAACCCAACCTAACCCAACCTAACCCAACCTAACCCAACCTAACCCAACCTAACCCAACCTAACCCAACCTAAGCCAACCTAACCCAACCTAACCCAACCTAACCCAACCTAACCCAACCTAACCCAACCTAACCCAACCTAACCCAACCTAACCCAACCTAACCCAACCTAACCCAACCTAACCCAACCTAACCCAACCTAACCCAACCTAACCCAACCTAACCCAACCTAACCCAACCTAACCCAACCTAACCCAACCTAACCCAACCTAACCCAACTGTTAGAAAGCCTCCTGTTATATTTTATATTGTACCTGTTTTGTCAGATTGTTTTGAAGAATTTTGATTTTGATAGTTGTCAATAGAGAAAAAGTTCTAATCAAATTGTTTTTTTATAGTTTTAAACAGTTTTTGGTATATATAGAATTCATAGATTAATAGAAATATTTACATTTGGTCCTTCGAACTACGGAACAGCTCTATAGAAGATAGTCCACAAAGAAATTTATAGAAATAATCTTTGAACACTGAAATAATTATGAGTCAAATTTCAAAAGAAAATAATGGTAAAGAAAATATAAATAGTCAAGAGTTGAACAGTTTAGAACTTGCTAGTGAATGTAAAGGTTTCTCAAACAAAGAATTTGATAGGAAAAGTAAGTCATTAGTTAGCCAAAAAAGTGAAAGTCAAAAGACATGTAGAACTGCTAAAACCTCTTCAAGCAAAGAAAGGTTATTACTAGAAATTCAAAGAAAGAAAGAATTAGCTATTTTACAACAAGAAGAAGAACAGGAAATAATTGACGCTGAAAAAGAAAGAATCCAACAAATGGAAAGAAAAAAGAGACAAAAAGAACGAGACCTTCGTAAGGAAATAATGGAAATGGAATATCAGTTAAGTTTGAGGGATGTAGATTCATCATCTAAAAGTCAGATAAGTGTTAGTAATAAGTTCGATGAAGTAAAAAGTACTAAAAGCAGCCACTTTTTGGATGTAATTTGTGAAGAAGATATAGATAAAGTTGGAACTTGGCTGGAAGATAATAAAAACAAATTTTGTATTCATTCAGAAAATCCTTTAAATGAAAATATACATCAAACACCAAACAATATAGAAAACTTCTCTGTAAGCGAGAAAACACAATTAGAGAAACTCATGCTAAGGCAAACAATTGACAAAGAACTACCCGTATTTACAGGAACCATAAAAGATTGGCCTAATTTTTACAATCAATATAAACATACTACTAATATACTACAATTATCAGAAGAAGAAAACATTTGCAGACTTAGAAAATGCCTAAAAGGAGATGCCAAAAAAGCAGTGGAAGGTTTACTTATTTCCACCACAGTAAAAGCTACTTCAGTGATAAATGTTTTAACAGAAAAATATGGTAGACCAGATATTATTGTAAGAACACTAGTACAAGATGCAAAAAATATGTCAATTGTACGAACGAACGATTTTGCTGCTTTAACTTTTTTTTATGAAACTGTAAACAATTTATATTTGACTCTCGAGTCACTTAATATGCAAAATTATCTAACATGTCCACAGTTATTAGATGAACTCATGCAGAAATTGCCTTATGGTATGCAGCTTTCTTGGGGTGAGAAAATTTCATTTAAGGAAGGTCAATACACCCTAAAAGATTTTAAGGATTGGATAGCTATTAAAGCCCGAGCTTGTACATATGTTCAAGGATCATCCAAGCCTAATAATGATAAATTTAAAAGAACCATGTTGGTCTCAAATCAGAAAACTAGAAATTGGACTGAACAGTGCATTGCCTGCTCCGAAAAACATAATGTAGAAAATTGTTCCAAATTTCTCAAAATGAGTGTAAATGACAGATGGAAATTTGTTAAAGAACACAAAGCTTGCTATTGTTGTTTGAAAAATACACATCGTATAGTTAATTGTAGCAATAGACAAGATTGTGATGTTTCACACTGTAAGAAGAAACATCACAAACTTCTTCACTTTGAAACTCAAAAATCATCCGAACTAAGTTTACATAATGCTAAAAATAAAGAAGAAAATATTCAAATAAAGTCAGAGAATTTAGAACCAATGCCATCTACTTCACAAATGGTTGGGCACATGTTGAAGAATGAACATAATGAAATAATTTTAAAAGTTGCTCCAGTAATTTTGAAAACAGATACAAAAGAAATACAGACCTATGCAGTTTTTGATGAAGGCTCAACAATAAGTTTAATTGACGAAGAATTAGCAACTTCGTTTGATTTAAATGGTCCTAAAAAATGTTTAAATTTAAGATGGACAGACAAAAATACAAATAAACAGACATTTTCAACTTTAGTCAACTTTAAAATATCCAATACCCTGGATCAAGAGTTTTTCCAAATGAATGATGTTTATACAATCCCAGACATGGACCTTCCAGTTCAAAATATTAGTTTGAAGTCACTTCAAAACAAATGGAAACATTTACAAAACGTAAACTTGATTGATTTAAATGGAGCCCACCCTAAAATTTTAATAGGCCAAGATCACGCTGACCTTATTACGACAAGACATTTGATAGAAGGTCCGAAAAATTCTCCAATATTGTCTTACACCAAGTTAGGATGGATAGTGCACGGAAAGTCAGGAATTTTTAACGGTCACCTAGATATCAATTTACACGTCAGAGTGGAAGAAAAATCTGAAGAACTACAATCTGTCTTGTCAGAAAAAACTTATTTTATAAACCAGAACAATGAATTTGAAACGATAGTACGTCATCGTAAACAAGAGAAATGTGATTTTGAAGAGAAAATTGAAGAACTGGGTGAAACTCAAATTGAACAGCAATTAATACTTAAAGAGAAAATTACAGAAAATACGAAATTAGTGAATGAAAACCAGGAATTGTCAGATATACCAAAAGAAAAATGTTTGCTTAAAAATAAAAATGAACAGCTAAAGTTAGACAGTAACAAGTTTGAAAAAGATTTGCAAAAACAACAGTTAGAAAATCTGTTGTTGGAAAAATCATTGGTCAAAGAAGAAAATGTTACACATTTAGCAAGTTTGAAGTTAGTATTTGAAGAAAAATCAAGATTATTGCAAGACAAGTCTGAAATTCTAGAAATTCTCCAAAAAGTTAAAAACGAGAAAAATGAGGTGTTGAGAAATTCGAGGTCTTTCGAGAAAGAACGAAATTACTTAAAAAGTACGTTTGATGTTGTTAATAAAGCAAAAATGGAATTGTTAAGTAAGTGTGACGAATTAGAACAAAAATTCAACAAAGAAAAAGAGATTAAAAAACTCTGTGAAAAAGTTGATTTAAGAAATGAACTATTAGTGATAAAGCAAGAAAAAGAAAAATTTTTACCAAATTGTAAAGATAGTCAAAAGGGGACAAAAGAGCTTGAACATCAGGAATTATTTATTGGACAAAACGAAGAGCTGTACGAAATGTTAGAGCGTGCCAATCAAGAAAACTCAAGGTTGACACTTGCTTTGGAGCACCGCCAGAAAGAAACTCGAAAAATCAAAAAAGAACGTAACAAAACTTTGGAAGCTCAAACTAGTATTATGAAGCAAACTTTGAAAAACATGCTGAAAGCGCACAAAAGCTTCGTTGAGGCAAAAAACGACATGTTAAAAAAGATTGAAGATTTGAAGTTGCAGCTGGAAAAAGAGAAAGAAGCGTATGCGGCAGTTGTTGCTAGCAATTCCAAGAGCGAAGTTGAGAATGTCAATTTAAGGAAAATCATTGAAAAACGCAATTCCCAACTACAAGCCAATCAAGCAAAGGAAGCATACGAAAGAATGTTGGAAGAAAATAAGTTACAAACGAAAGTCGACACGTTCAAATACAAAAGGTCACTAGACAGAGACAGAGATAAATTTATTAGCTTAATAAAGAAAGAAATGGACGACGGAGAGGAATATAACTAAAAGCTGAAGAATATAAAGGATGATAAGATGTTAAAACCAGTAATAGAGAATACCGGGCTCCAGTAGTCAATATTTGCCCCATAAATAAATTAGAATTAACAGAAGAGTAGTAATCTTCAAGAGAAGATTACTGAGGGGAGAAATGTTAGAAAGCCTCCTGTTATATTTTATATTGTACCTGTTTTGTCAGATTGTTTTGAAGAATTTTGATTTTGATAGTTGTCAATAGAGAAAAAGTTCTAATCAAATTGTTTTTTTATAGTTTTAAACAGTTTTTGGTATATATAGAATTCATAGATTAATAGAAATATTTACATTGTCAAATGACATTAGAAGGACATACAAATATGATACCGGCCTGTAGACCGGTCGCGGTGGCGTCGTATAATAATAAATATATACTTTCGCGATGAAATACCAAAATTTAACTTAAAATTACTGTAAAGTCCGCAAAAAACATTAAATTTATCGAAATTTATAAAAACATAGATCAGTGTGTGTAACAATTCATCAAGATGTATGAAACTCGACCGTGACATGTCAAAAGTTTGGTTCGAAAAAACAAAAACAACTGGATAAAAATCGGTATGTAAGCTTTTAAAAAAAAATCATTTTTAAGAAAATCAAATACTTTTTGTACTTTTTTCATGCAATGCAAAAAAAAAGTGCGGGGAAGTGACACTTTCTGAATCAAAATGTGTGAGAGTAAAATCGCGCGGTCGCAGAAAAAATTATCTATCGTGACGCTACTGAACTTTCTCGTGTTTTAGCAAAAACTATCCGTCAAGACGACTTACCCATGAAATGTTGTTTTTTTATGGATTTTTTTTTCTTCTTTTGCACAAAAAACAATTTCGGACCATGTTTGAACTCAAATAGTTACTTCTAAACTTGTTTTTAAACGTTTTAAGTATTCTTTTTGTAATATTTCCGCACAAAATTCAAAAAAATTCAGTTCCGTACTTAGACAACATTGTCTATCAGTTTTCCCTGTATAAACCGACTATCAGGTAGAATCACTTAAAATACGGCAGGTGGATTAAAGGTAGCAAGCTGCTTTTCTGTCGCACTTATGCCGTCAGTATGAAAGAGATAAAAGTACCCATATAATATCTAGGGTATTATTAGCATGCAAAATCACCCTATCTTTGTCCGTTTCACATGTTCAATAATGTCTATCTCTGTTTTTATTGTAAAAGAAATACCCGCCCATAGGAACCAAATTGGATAGGGTCAATAAAAAATGCCTTGTCTTTCCGTCTCTAACGCCCTTTCAGAGCGTTATAGAACTCAATGGACCGATCCCAATAAAATATGAGTGAGTAAGTGATTTTCTGATTTCGCGGTGGGGTAAAATTAAGATGTTGGCACATTACAGCCCCTAGGAGCCGGGGGCAAAGTTTAAAGTATATAAAATAAAGAAGTGGTCAGTCAACTGCAACCGCTTGGTTCAAATTTGCTAATATAGGGCAGTGTATAAGGCAATTAAGCTTTTTTTATTTTAAATGACAAACATTTTTGCCCCTACTTAGGGGGCCTCGTTAACAGCTTTGAAATTCTTTCTATATAGCAGACCTTTGCGTAATTGTATACGCTATCAATTTGATAAGAAATAGTTGTGCAGGTATAATAGCTTAGAAGATGCGCCCCCTAGGGGCAAAATATATTTTTTTTATAACAGCCAAAGTATAAATGCGTTAACGTTAACCGTTCCGAATTGAAAAAATATTTTGACACCCTAACTTACTTTTTGACTGAGACAACTCTGGGTCTGCCAACAGGTCTGGCAGCAGGCGCGGATTTACCGGAGAGGAAAAAGGGGAAATTTTCCCTTTAAGTATGAAATTTTACTTAGTTTTGACACACATAATACACCTCCTGCTCACTATGCAAAATAGTTTTGTGCTATAGTTTTATGCAATATTTATTATGATATTTCTTCCCCCAAATAAAGTTCCTATATCCGGCCCTGCAGGCAGTGTTGGTGGGATCATTGGTAATCGACTAAAACAGGTGTTGTAAAATCTTTATCAAAAAGCCCACAGAGGCCCAATTTTGACGCTGTGACCCCGGACTATATAGGCAGGGGCAATTCATGTAAGCATTGCTTCCCGTGAATCAGAAAACAATCGGAGGCAAATTCTAGTGCTATACCTATGTTTCGAAACAGTGTGGTTCAATAAATACGTCATCAATTGGTGACGTTTCATATCTATATTTTCGAATTTATGGGCGAAATACCGTTCAAAGAGGTGTAAATTGTGAATTTTTTGTCAATATTTTAGTAAAAACTAAATAAAATTAAGAAACAATGTCTCAATTGAAAAACAAAATTTTAACAATAATTTTTTAATATTAATTTTTTAGCTAAACGTCAAAAAATGACATAAGGTGTGTTTGTACCAATGTCATGTTTTGAAACGAGGTAAAAGCTCGTTTTGAAACTATTGCTAAAATGACACATTTTATGTAATTTTTTGACGTTAAGCTGAAAAATTAATATTAAAATTTTGTTTTTTTAATTGAGACATTTTTCCTTAATTTTATTTAGTTTTTACTAAAATATTGACAATAAATTGGTGACGTATTTATTGAACCACACTGTTTCGAAACATATAGCACGAGAATTTGCCTCGGATTAATCCTAATTTAAGGTTGAACATTTTACGGAGGTCTCTTATGCGTAGCCAATAGAATTACGGCTTCGTATCACGTGATCACATTTCATGTGGAAAATACGTTGAAAAATAATAAATAACGATTTTTTAAATAAAATAATAACACAAGTGAAGCCATGATATATCAGCCTTGAAAACAGTTTTTTGTAAATATTTCAGAAATTAAAGCTCTTACGAAGTTGTGGTTATAACACAAATCATTGAGCAAAACTCAGTCTACTATATGCCTAAACTGTATATTGATACGACGATCCATTACAAAGTTAGAATTTTTTAACTTTTTGTTGTCAAAAAACTGTCATTAGCATTAATGGATTTTATCCAAAATCTAATCAGCTCGTAAGAGTGTGAAAATAATACCTTTTCTAGCCATTGCTATGTGAGCTAGGAAGGTAAAAAGACACTCCAATGAAACTGTTGTGCCCATTTAAAACAAAATACTTGAAAAGATAAACAAGAACGTAGCACAAGTTAAACTATCCAATAATGTGCAAATTTGGTGATATTTTGGTAAAAGATATTGTCCGGCTGTTAAAACTATACCTACGCATGTGCGAATGTGTAGCATGTTTTTCGTTAAAAAAACTGCTTTCAAAGTTTTAATTAATAAAAGCCGCAAAATGAAAGTTTGGAATAAAATAATACAAATTTATCGAGACTGGGCTTATTTAAAATATTTTGTTTTTATACAGGGTGTTGCAAGCTAAGTGTCCACCATTGCTAACTTTGTTATTATTAAATATAGAAAAAAGTTTAAATTGGTAAACTAGTAGAATTTTTGACTCTCTCTAAAATACTTAATTGATAAGGGATGTACATTTTAGATCCATTTTTGGTCCAAAAGCCGTCCATTTAAGGTCCAATGTCCGACCAATTTTAAATTAGAGGAACGTCTACTTTATTGCCGAAAGTAACTATATACAATGGACGTCCAGTGGACATACTATCCATTTTGTGGCATAAATTACCTACAGCGGACGTCCAGTACGTACAATTTATGATAAGAAGTACGTACAATGGACGGAAACGGATCTAACTTGTTTACGTAAATTGGACGAAGTCATAGGACGAACCGCTAGTCCAAGGGACGTATATCTTAGGTCCATTTTTGATCAACAAACTGTTATGATTACAAATAAATACATAATAAATTTTAATATTTTTATGTAATTTTCTTATATTTATCGATTAGACAATGACAATACAAAACATCATTTTAACATCAATCAAATTATAACGAGTGTGTCACATAACATCTTCCCCTTTTATCATTCTTCTTCTCTTCTTCCCCTTTTAAAAAAGCTTTTCGAAGATAGAAATCTTCTATTTCTAACATAAATCTTGCCACTTGGAGCTTTAACTATATATTTCCTGTTCTCGTCAGTTTCCATAATCTCTCCAATTTTATCCCATCTCTTACTTCTATGATCTTGAATGTATACTTTCCAGCGGCGTAGCGTGCCCGAAAGGGCGGGGGGCGACAGCTAAAAAGGGCGCCTCTGAGAACTGATGAAAAATCTTGTGACACAAAAAAAACAAAAAGGTCAAAAGGGCGCCTCTCACCAATCTTGCGACCAAAAAAAAAACAAAAAAAAAAAAGGTCATCAACCGAACCACCCACTCAATTGGCCGTTACCGGCCCGACTTAATAAAGCTGAGGGCGCTTCGGCCCCACGCTACGCCGCTGATACTTTCGTTCCTACCGGGATAAGTTTTAAATTTTGGCATTTCTGTCGTAAAAATATTTGGATCTCAATTGGGAATAAATTTTTGTATTTCTAACATAAGCCGCTTCTTTCCAATTTTTACAAAATGATTGCATACGAGTTGGTACTAAAGATCTAAGTGAGTGACCATAAAGAATTTCCAAAAATGATTTTCCATCTAATTTTGGTGTATTTCTTAGCTCTAATAGTCCTGCATTGTAGCGATCTTCATTAATTGTTCCATTATTGGTACATTGAAAATTAAATATTTCATGGATTTTACTGCAGCCTCAGCATGCCCGTTACTCTGCGGATAATGTGGGGTTGATGGCGAAAATGTTATATTCCAATTTTTGAAGAATTTTTTAATTTCAAATGAACTAAATTGTCCGCCATTGTCTGATCTGAAACGAATAGGAACACCAGTATCAGCAAAAATTCGTCTTAGGCAATCAATAATAGACGCACTACTGGGATGTCGGGTTCCAAATCTGCAAACTACAGGCCATCCAGAAAAACGGTCCACGTAAACCATATAATGTTTTCCATTACATGAAAATAAATCAGCTGATACATTTTGAAACGGATATAGGGGAGGTTCATCTTGTATCATTGTTTCTTTCTGTAACGAAGGTTGATATTTTTGACATTGTTCACATGCTTCAACTAAATTTTTAATATCTGAATTCATTCCAGGCCAGAATACAGTTTGTCTAGCTCTGGATTTAGTTTTTTCTATTCCCATATGTGAGTCATGTAAACGATCTAAAACTAACTTTCTCGAATTTTTTTGAATTAAAATTTGACAACCTTTAATTACTAAATTTTCTTCACAACTTAATTCGTCTCTAAAATTCCAGAAAGGCTGCAAATTGTGGTGTAAATGTTTTCGATTACGAGGAAAGCCATTCTTGATTTGATCTATAAGTTGTTGATATTCTTCATTATTATTAGCATCTGCTTTAATTTTTTCAAGCAATGAGTCTTGTAAATGTGAAATTTTCATACCTTCTTCTGTATTATCTGCTAAACAAATTTGGTTTATAATGATGCTATGCACGTGTGCCTTTATTTCTTCAACTAAAAGATTATCCTCTTCTGGTTGTTCTATTGGAGACCTTGATAAAGCATTAGGAATCAAATTGTCTTTACCTTTCTTCCAAACTGCTAAATACTGATAGGCCATAATTTTTTCTTTTAATCTTTGTAGTCGAGGATTCGCAATACACTCAAGAGGTTTGTCATTTATTATAGGTATGAGCGGTTTATGGTCGGTTACTATAGTAAAGGATTTTAAGCCCATTAAATATAGCTTACATTTTGTTAGAGCCCACACTATTCCCAGCATTTCAAGTTCTATCATAGCATAACGAGATTCTGTTTCTGTTATGAAATGCGATCCGCATTGTATTAATTTCCAATCATTGTCATGTTTCTGAAGTAAAACGTATCCTAATCCATTAAGGCGTGATGCATCTGTATGAATTGCTGTAGATTTTTTAGGATCAAAATGTGCCAAAACAGGAGGTTGTGTCAAAGCGGATTTTATACTTTCAAGCGCATTTTTTTGGTTATCAGTCCAAACAAATTGATTTTTAGATTTTAATAAACTTCTTAGAGGTGTTGCAACCGTACTAATATCAGAAGAAAATGTCCCAAGTTGGTTCATTCATAACTAAGCCTAAAAACAATCTCAATTCAGTTAAGTTTTCTGGCGATTTAAATTTTGTTATTGCTTCTATTTTCTTGGGGTCAGCTTTGATACCATTTTTTCCAATATTGTAACCAACAAATGACACTTCTGATTGGGCGAAAATAAATTTACTTGCATTTAAAGTTATGCAATTTTTATGCAACAGTCTAGAACTTGCTTAATTCTGTCAATGTGTTGCTCCATTGTATTGTCATAAATTAAAATGTCATCCACTACTTTTTTCAAATTGCTTATTCCTTGTAGAGCTTCATCTCCTCTTCTGCAAAATTCATCTCCGGAGCTCACAAGTCCCATTGGCGTTCTCAAAAGATATATCTTCCCCAAGGTGTAAGGAATGTTGTAAGTTTCTGACTCTCCTTATCTAAAAGTAATTGCCAATAACCGCTTGTAGCATCTAGAATCGAAATGAATTTTGAGCTGGAGTTTATATTTGATACAGCTTCCCAAGGACTTTTGAACGGGTGAATTGATCTTTTTACATATTGATTTAGCTTTGTAAAATCTACACAAATTCTAACTTTTCCATTTGATTTTTGTACAACAACTAATGGACTTACAAAATCGCTAGGCTCATCATTTGCAGTTTTAATGATACCTTTCTCTACCATCTGGTCCAATTCTTCCTTAACTTGTTGTCTCCATGCAAATGGAATTTTCCTTGGACAAGTAATAGCATATGGTGAAGTAATATCTTTTAAATAAATATATCCAGGTGATCCTTTCATAGGTTTTAAAGTCTCTGTGTCAAAAACATCTTTATATTCTTCCAGCAGCTGTTTTCTTATTTGTTCAATATTTTCGAGAGTTTCATTGCTTATATTTTCTGTAGTGTTGTTACTTGTTGTTTGGAAAATTGCTTTTGGAAATTCTTTGTGAATAACTCCCAGCTTCTATAATGTTTCTTTACCAATAAGCAACGATTTAAAGTTTTTACATATATATATTGTTACATCTGTGTTTCGATTTTGAAAAGTTATGTCACAATTCAGGAAACCCATTACTGTAAATGCTGAAGAATCTCCAGATTCTAAATTTAGATTATCACGTTGTAGAGTATTAACTGGTATTTTTATATTTTCAAGAAACACTTCGCCGGCTACTGAAACTTCTGCTCCTGTATCTGCAATAGCCTTTTGCCAAATTGATTCTTGTTTACTTCTTCCATTAACATTTATTTGAACCATAATTTGTTCAGACTTCTTGAAGTGTTGTATTTATTGTTATAATGCCAACCTTTGCATTTTCAGGGCCGTTAGATTTTGCAATTCGAGGATTCTTTGTCCTACATAGCTCTGTAAAATGACCTCTAATTGAACATTTTTTGCATATAAAATTTTTTGCTGGATATTCATTTAAAGTTTTATGCCATAGTTCATTACATCTTGGACATTTTTTTGTATAATTTTTACTTTGAACTTGAAAAATTTCTTTATTACTGCAATGTGCTTCTTCTTTATAAGCGGCTTCTTCACTTTCGCATAAATTTTTAATTTCTTGTATCCCAACTGTTTCTGGAAGTGTTCTGCAATTCCTTCTCAGTTCACTGTCACGAAGTGATTCAATTAAATGATCTGAAAAACATTGATCATAGCAATGTATACATGGATCTGTTAACTGGAATAATTTGAGTTTTTCTCTGTAGAAATGAGTAAAAGGTTCTTCTTTCTCTTGTCTCCTATTTAAAAATTGGCTACGTCCATTATTTTTATTTTTAAATTAGTTTTCCATTTTCTCCAGGATATCATTGGCTTGTATATTTTTTAAATCATTAATTTTTAATACTAAACGCACAATGTCAGATATGTCTTGTTAAAAAATGTACTAAGAACAGCTGATATTTGTCCAGAGCATTGCACATTTAAACCTTGAAAAAGTAAATAATTTTCAAATTTTTGCCTCCAGTCTTTGAACTGTCCTAAATTCAATTGCTCAGTAAGTTTCTCTAAACCAGATATTTGTACATTTTGATTATCTAACTTAGAGTTGTTTTCGGAAATAGCATCTGTGGATGTACTATCCAAAACTGTATTTGCATTTTCTATCTTGTCTAATGTACTTCTTTGATTATTTCTAGTTAATAAATTAATAATGTTACTTTCTAAATCCTTTATTTGACTCACAAATTTATTTTCTATATCATCTAGGGCTTATCTGGTATTCTCTTCAAGATTTGAAATTCTTTCTTTGTTGTTGTCTTCATTTGAGTCCAAGTTTGGAATTTGTCTTAAAGATCTTCGGGATCTAGGCATCTTGATAAAGTTCTTGATTCTTAAATTACCGACTGCGCCATGTTATGATTACAAATAAATAAATTTTATTATTTTTATGTAATTTTCTTATATCTATCGATTAGACAATGACAATACAAAACATCATTTTAACATCAATCAATTATAACGAGTGTGTCACATAACACAAACCGTCCATTTAATGTCTAATGTCAAACCATTTATAGATCCAAGGAACGTCCATTTTATAACCTAGATATTCCGTATCATCAGATACGTCCAACAGTGTACATAAATACAACGTAAAATTTGTTATAAAAAGATTGTATTAATTCATTAATAAACGTCTTAACCTAACTACGAATACCGATAACTAAATTGTTGACTGCTACGCTACCTATTGGTACTTACTGTCGGGAAAATTGGAAAGTTGCAAATATCATCTAAATGTTAAATTTTGAGAGCAGTAAGTTACGTATTTCCAATAAGCCAATACGTTCTTAAGTTCCTTTCTTGTTTCTGAATTCAAAAATATATAATATCCGATAAAATATATTGTCTGCTGGGCCCAACAATTAATCCTCGTGGATTGAGGTGGCTAAGTCAAATACAGTTTTGAAACAAAGAAGCTAGGAGAGAATTAACAATACATACCATATAATAAACCAAAATAAACATACACCATAGCTGCTGAAAAAACATTTACTTAATTTATTACGGAATATTATTCGAAGCTGCCAAATACAATTGGAAACCATATGGCTTTTGTTGATGTCTGGCGTGTGAAGCGTAATATAATTCCGTATTAGTACTTACATTTTTGCATTACATAATTAAATATCCATTCTGCATGGCTCACACTGGAGTCCCTGTGCCTGTATATATATGATATACGAGGTGTGACAATAAAATTATAAGACTGCTGTAAAAATCTAGTTTATTTAAATACTAATACAACTTAATTCCCCATCAATGTAGTCTCATTCTCTATCGACGCAGCGTTGCATGCGTTTTTCCAATGTTGGAGGCAATTTTGGAAATCATCAAAAGAGAGGCTGTTAAGAAGTCTTGCCGTTTTTTCCTTGACATGTTCTAATATTTTAAAACGGGTTACTTTTAACGATTTCTTTACTTTCGGAAACAGGTAGAAGTCGCAAGGGGCCAAGTCTGGTGAATATATATGGTGGGTGGTTAATGATGGGGATCTTCTTATTAGCTAAAAACTGCTTAATGGATAGGGCATTGTGGGCCCCTGCATTGTCCTAGTAGAGCAGCCACGCGTTGTTTTTCTACAAATCTGGATATAAATGTTGGTTAACTATTTGACCCTCACGCACCCATGCAATAAAAATAACACCCCTAATATCGAAAAGAAAAACATGAGTTGGAGCGTCCTTCTCGTTCATCATCTTTAACTTCTTCACGACCCTCGTAAAAGCTTTTATGCCACATAAAAATCATTGCACGTCGTAGACATCCTTTAGCATTCGAAAGCATTCACCAGCCGTTTTTTTGAGTTTTACTTTAAATTAATAAGTTCCTCATTTTTTTCGTTTGTCGTAATTCCGGTAAATCAGCTATGCACGATCCGCTTCAAACCACTGGATAAGCCAAACTAGCAGAGGAAAGCAAGGACGACAAGATTGCGCGCGGAAGATTTCATGAATAAAAAGATAAAATAGTACAAAAAACGACATGATGAGGTCTCGCCCCCCCCCCCAAGTATGCTATAGCAGTAGTTTTGTGCAGTAGTTTTTCCGTTAAACATTTACGCAAATTTTGTTACAATTTCAGAATAAACAAATATGTTATGAACAAAATGTGTCTATATTTTTTTAAATACTAAGCTTTGTTATGCACAGAACAACAATTACTCGCCACTACTATACACTATATCATTTAACATCATCTAAGAACATTTAAAGGCAGCACTTAAAAAACTTTCTGGGGCCGCCGTGTTAAATGTCCGCCATTACTGTAAAAGGCAAAATCTAAGATGTTGTTGTTTTGTGTTGGTTTTACACAACTTATGCTCTACACAGAGCTATCGCCTGCATTCACCTGCCGATGGCCCAAAAGGCCGAAATTGGTCGTGGATTGGCATGGATCACTGTTCCTGATTGTCAGGACGTGCTCCAGACGGGGATCATTCGTATCCTTGTGATCCACGTTGGACAGAGTGAAAAAGAAACAGTTTTAACAAGTTCCCAACGAAAGCATCAAACCATCAGTATAATTCAATACCGGTAGGGTTATTTTCCCTCGGAGTAGTTGTTTCTGTTGGTTTTACACAACTTATGCTCTACACGGAGCTATCGCCTGCATTCACCTGAGGATGGCCCAAAAGGCCGAAACCGGTCCTGGATTGGCATGGATCACTGTTCCAGATTGTCAGGACGTGTTCCAGACGGGGATCATTCGTATGCTTATGATCGTCGTTGGAGAGAGTGAAAACCAAACAGTTTTAACAAGTTTCCAACGAAAGCATCAAACCATCAGTATAATTCAATGCCGGTAGGGTTATTTTCCCTCGGAGTAGTTGTTTCTGTTGGTTTCACACAACTTATGCTCTACACGGAGCTATCGCCTACATTCACCTGAGGATGGCCCAAAAGGCCGAAACCGGTCGTGGATTGGCATGGATCACTGTTCCTGATTGTCAGATCGTGTTCCAGACGGGGATTATTCGTATCATTGTGATCGACGTTGGAGAGAGTTAAAACTAAACAGTTTTAACAAGTTCTTAATGAAAGCATCAAACGATCAGAATAATTCAATGCCGGTAGGGTTATTTTCCCTCGGAGTAGTTGTTTCTGTTGGTTTTACACAACTTATGCTCTACACGGAGCTATCGCCTGCACTCACCTGAGGATGGCCCAAAAGACCGAAACCGGTCGTGGATTGGCATGGATCACTGTTCCTAATTGTCAGGACGTGTTTCAGACGGGGATCATTCGTATCCTTGTGATCGACGTTGGAGAGAGTGATAACCAGTTTTAACAAGTTCCCAACGAAAGCATCAAACCGTCAGTATAATTCAATGCCGGTAAAGTTATTTTCCCTCGGAGTAGTTGTTTCTGTTGGTTTCACACAACTTATGCTCTACACGGAGCTATCGCCTGCATTCACCTGAGGATGGCCCAAAAGGCCGAAACCGGTCGTGGATTGGCATGGATCGCTGTTTCTGATTGTCAGGACGTGTTCCAGACGGGGATCATTCGTATCCTTGTGATCGATGTTGGAGAGAGTGAAAACCAAACAGTTTTAACTTTTTAAGTATGTTTTTAATTTTTTTGTAGTTTTCATCATATATCTACAAAGTGGCTCAAAATATTAATAATAGAAAAACAGGAATAATAACTGGGATTTGTTAAATATACCTAAAGGGATGAAATTAAAAATGCATAGTCAAAATAAATTAATTTGCTCCAATCTGCGCTCTTGTAACTATTATAGAGTATTATTTACATACATAATGGTTTATGTAGTAAACTTACATGGTATATCAACAAAATCTTAAATTAAAGAAATGATAGGTGTTCTAACTGTCGAGCGGAATAGTATGTTATAGCTCGAGTTATCCTAAGGCTGTTTAAAAAAAAAGGGGAGGGGGGTAATCGGTTTCGTTTTCAAGCTATACTCTTATGGATTTTTGCTACAAATTCTATCGCCTCCTAGAGATAAAAATTTAATATTTAAAGTTTTGTCAATTAATTTTTCTAACAGGCTTTCTTTCTGATGCAAACATTTTGTTGTAGAACCCGCGGAAAGGGGTCTAGAATTAACTTTTTTTTTAATTTTGTGTATCTTGACCCCTTTTCGTCCGCTACAGAAAGCCACATTTCCTAGATTTCAGTTTTTAACTTAGTACAAGTTATAAGTATATTAAGCCGGCTTAGGCATGTAACGTGTCATTTTTACGTTTAAGGCAACGTTACATATTTGTTTATTCAGGTAAATAATCAAGGCTCTTCGACTCGTCTTTCTGTACACAAATTAAGGGTATTTTATAGAGCTAGGTTTGGAGGTTATATAGTGTCTAGGAAATTACCTTAAAAGGAGGCATTTCATCGAATTACTGTGGACACTACGCACATCGCATCATCTGGACATCGTAATTGGAATTTAAGATCACAGGTTTCGGAAAAATCACATTAAAACTCTTGATTGTTTTGTTTATCCGTAAAATTTCATAATTTCCTTTGACGTTTACGAAGATAGACAGCAAATCTGCTGGGGAATGGCGGCGTTGCCGCATCACAAATGGTTTCAGTAACAAGAAGGAAACATTTAGATGAACATTTCATTCCCTTACGTTTATTTTCGAGGATATTGGGACAATCCGAACCTCATAACCTTCACGGATTAGCTAGTTTTGATAGCACGAAAACATATTTAGGTTCACGGTTTGACCAGTAACAACCGAAGCTCCGCCCACTTTGATATCTTTATTAATTTGATGAGGAGAGGATAAAATAAATACGAGTTATGCACTTTTGTAAATGGGAGATAAACGAGGGATAAAAACCAAGACTAAAAGAATAAACGAAATCATGTGAGTTAACATCTGAACACTCTTGTGCCGAGTTTGAGCAGTGGTTCAGTGTGTATTTTTGGGTTCGGGTTCAGAAACAACTTTATTAATGTAGAAATGTTTTACAAAAATGGCGTCAAACCACATGAATCTTGGAGAAAGCATTTATAAAGAGCAAAGGAAACTTTTGACTAAGACTGTAACTAAAATACAACTAAATTCTACACTCAGTATAGCTTTGCTCATATGGGAATTGGTTGAGTGTTCGAATATTCCTGGGTTTGATGCATGCCCTGATCTTCAGTAATTGATTTTACAGTTGATGGTTTCAATGCTGAGCTTCTTACAGTCCGTCTGGTTGTTCTTCTCTTACTTGATGTGTTGGCGGGGGTCCGGAGGCAAATGTTCGGTCTATGTATGGAGGGTGTCTCGACGTCCTTGTTATAAAAATTTCAACCGTGGAAATAGATCCGACAACATCTCAGTGTGCGTTCTACGTGTTTCCTATCCCCTTGGTCGGTGCTGCCCCTATATACCGGTACGAAACTATTTATGTATTTCCTCATTGGTTAGTTTGAAAACCGCGGGTTTTTCTTCCAGTCTTGCAACCGAAGTTGGATATTTTTTGGAGAAAAAGTTTTTTTTATAAATAGGTTTGCATCCTTTATTTGAATTTAACCGGGAAGATTAGGTTGGTATTGCGTTTTGCTATCCCCACCACATTTATGAAGCGGTTTCCGGCGGCTTCCGTATTCTTGTGTCTCGACAAAGTGCTGGTCTCTTGCTAACGAATTTTGGCTGGGTCGGCAACAGATCTCTGGGATCGCCATTGTTTTTGGTTATTGGCACTGCAGTGATTGTAGGAGATATCCCAGAGACTGTGAGGAGTGAGTCCGTCGTGTCTAGGCGAATCCTAGAGTGACGCCCATACCCTTTTGAAGGGGATTTAAGTCGGCCTACGCCGTTTCTACGGAAACAAGAGCAGTGGTAAGTTCGATTTTATTTTTTTAATTTTTTTATTATTCGAGGACTCTTCAAGATAATATTTGCCTCCCAAATTGTAATTATTTTTCGTGTGAAATGTACTTTTTTTTTGACAAATGACGTGGGGAATTTTTGGCGTTTTTATATTTTTCTTTTAACCACGTCTAGGATAAAAACTATATATTGGTTTTCTCCTTTGTCTACAGCACTGTCCATTCCATCGACAGCTGTGCTGGACGCTGGTGGGAAGCCGGACGAGCCATTTGTAACCCTGGGAAAGGTACGTTAGGGTTATTTTAGTTCATCTGTTTAAATCTGCTTTATTTTATTGAGTCGACATGGGGTTCTCGATTTAAATTACTCGGTGTAGGGGAACTTCGTGCAAAATAGACGAATTCCAGGAAACTGAAACATTTCATTTTCCAAAGGGTTCTACGCTCGAGCAAAGATCCAGCACACATTCGAAACCACGTGCTGCCCTAGTACCATGTGCTACTTAGTCAGGAGGGGAGACGCGGGCAGAATTGAACCCGGAGTAGCAAGAGGAGAACAAACCAGAGCAGCAGTAGTAGGGGAATGTCTGGACAACAGAACTCCAGGTTTACAAAATAAAATATTTTTTTTATATACCCATACAATAATCCAGGACCAAGGTAGGAGCAAGCTTAGATATAATTTTGTTTACATATAATTTTCCATATAATTTTTTCATTAAGCACAACTTTTGCATTTCTTGTAAACGCAAGATAAGGTATGACGTCATAACCCTAGTTTTGCGGCATATTTACTACATTGACTTGTTTCCTTCATTTCATTTATTTAAGATAATTTTACTGTCAAATTTAAAGTGCCTTGCTATTTTGGCCCTATTTAAAGTGCCTTGCTATTTTGGCCCTGACTTGTTTGGTATTTTTCTCAGGTTTTACAATCAAAATATACAAGATGAACTAAATTTCTGTGTTATTTGTACAATCCAGTGAACCAACTTTGCAGAGACAAAAGAGAGATGAGGTTATATTTTTTAAGCGGTTTCTTTACACTGTTTTACCTCATGGGGTGGATCTCGGACTGGGTTGCTGTCTGTCTCATTCTACCCAACGTAGAATGATGACGGCAGATATTTGGTCCAGATCTCCCCTATGATGGAACGATTTTGGAAGTGTATTTTTTTTTGACAATCATTTATATAACTGAGTCTCACACTACTGACTCAGATTTAGGTACACTATGACCTGTTAAAGGAGTCCATCTACCTGTAAAGTGCTTCTATTTTTGTCATCTTAATTCAATCTTTTGGAATTTTATTTTTTTATTAGTCAATATTTTTGTTTTTAATTACACAAATACTCTGGAAGCCTCGGAAGCAGGTAGAATTTCATTGTTTGGCTACAACGTTTGGGTTGAACTGTATTTTATTTAAGAACTTCTTTGTAAAACATTGGTATTAAATAATGTGGCGCACTTAAAATTTTCTTATTTCTGAACCCCCCCTTCTCCACTGTATAAAAGTTACCGGGCATATCAATGTTTTACCTAGCTAGAAAATACAGTTCTGCTTCCAGATATTTGTTTAATTATTCAGTGGTTTTGTTGTGTCACAAGCTGGCAAATTGGTATTATGCTAATTACAGTGTCACAAAATGGCAGCAACGTCTTTAAGCTGCCACAAATGGCACCCAACGCATTTTAATAGGCCATAGGCACATATCTCAAATTCACCGCATCTGACGCATCCTAGTAAACAAACTATTCCATAGACAATGCGAATTCAAAAAATGTTTGAAAAATACCCTTTAAATTTATTATTATTACATACTTAAAAAGACTCTTTTCCTGGTAAACAAACTATTCAGTAGACAAATAGTAAACATGTCATGAGTTGAATTTAAAAATGTTTGAAATACCCTGTAAGTTTATCACATAACCCATTATGCAAACATCACTTTAGAATAGTTAAAACGACTCATATGAAAGCAAGTGAAGTTAATTTTGACCATGTATTTTCAGTTACCTCTCTTTATATTAAATAAATATCAGGTATTTTTCCAATATTTTTTTAAAATAATTAATGTGACGCAAACTATATGTCAAAAATTGATAAAATTCTTTAAAGGACTCTTTTTTCAATAAAATAAGACCAATATCGGTTTTTTGTTTTTATTTGACGATAAGTTATTACAGAAAAAACTACAAAAAGTAACGTTTTTCCATATTTCAGTGGCGCGCATTTAAATAAGTATAGCCCGAAAACGAATCCTATGACCCCCACATTTTTTTTTTGAAAAAATATTAGGAGGGTTCGGCCCTCAACATATCTCAAATTTAGCTCATCTGACCCATCCCGGTAAACAATGTATTTAGTGCCTCCTCCTTTTTAACGTTAAAAATTTGTACCAAATAACATGCAATTTTTTGTCTTTTAACTAATGGAAACACAACTTGTGTAAATCGCTAGCTATTCAAACAGTTAAATATGGTTCGTGTACATTAAATTAATGTTATAGTCTTTTTCGTTTCTTTTTTGTTCTACGTTATATCTCTTAAAAAGTAATAGATAAATTAGGTCAGACGAACCAAAATTTTTTTATAACTTAAGTTTACCATCTTATTGTTTTTTGCATTTTTTGATTCTTGAAATTTTTAACCTGGTGAAGTCTAATACGTGAAACTTACAACTTTCGTCATTTGTACTTGCATAAGTACATATTAATAAACTAGTTTTCCTATCTAAACTTTGCTCCAAACAATTTATTTTATAAATTTATATAAAAAAGTTAACTTGCTATATATTTGTGTTTCCTGAATTTGTAACACTCGCTTTTAATAAAGGTCCTCAAGCCATTGTGTCTATGTTGACATCTTGATGAGAGAAAACTTAATTAAGACATATTTTTTTTGGTCAATAAAGTCATCATCATCGAAGAATTTTTCGATGTCTTCATCGATTGATAACGGCAGCACATTGTTAGTGGCTAGTTTCACTCCTCTACCATAAAATCGTGCTGAGCCAAAAAAAAACAAGGAATTTATTACGAGTAGAGTAGGGAAAAGTTTATTTTATTTAACAAAAATTCTTCTTAATTAGTGTTTTTCTTTTATTTAACTATTTTTTTTCTTTGCTTGTCCCATTCAGGTATAAGCACACAGTGTAATTAACTAAATTTTCCTAATATCCTCAATATTTTGAAAATTTAGTGCCATACAGGGATAACCTAAAACTAAACTAAATATTTAAAAATAGCTATCTGAACACAAACTAAGAAGTTTAGATTTATTATTAACATGAATTTATTTGAATTTATTTAATTTTATTTTTACAAAAAAAACAGAAGGGACGGAGTTTTAGACAAGAAATTTTACCTTGTCGCACATTTTCCCAAGCTCTCGAAACATGGGCCAAGTTCTGGATTTTAAAATTTATTCCTAAACCTTTTGAAATGCTTTTTCTAAAAAACCAATTGCGAAATTAACGAAAAAGTCGAGGTTTTTAATGCCCTTTTTTCGTCACATATTTTCTAAAAATTGAATTCAAAAATTAGGTTACGGAGTTCAAGATATCAATATTTTCTAGCCTAAAATATTTTTCTTTGTAAATCTATTAGTTTTAAGATAGTTTACCTCCCTTAATGCTGTAGATATTTTTTAATATTGGTAGAGAGTTAGTTTTTTTTTGTTTTTCTTTAATGTTTCCAAAAAAACAGGGTTGACGGATTTGTGGACAATTTGACCTTATTTTGGTTGTTGCATCAAAATGGTGCTAAATTTTAAGATTTAGAGCCTTCTATACGTTTGTAAAAACAGATCAAGCGGGAAAAGGGGAAACGCCAGTCTTGGACAGGTCTTGGTCATCAGCAAATTAATCAAAGGCTTTCATTCCAAAGTAACGTTATGAGGATGGTTCCTTCTTAAAACCTTGAATGACGCTAATACGATCTAAAATCCTTGGCTCGACGCTGGGTCTTCAAGCAGTATGAATGTGAGAGTGAATGAACCGTGTGGGCACCTAGTTACTTTGAATCAGATTATTTTGATGTCCATTTAATAAGATTGATAGTTTGTAAGTTGTTTTTTTATTTATATGTAGTTTTTAGCAAAATATTGAAAGCAAATTTACAATAAACCCCTCTAGAATAGTATCTTATATTTGGGTGCAGATAAATAAAAAAATAGACTTATGACATTACCAATAGACCACGTGATGTTTTTTAAATAGTAGGTAAGTTTAGCTGATCGCAGATTGGTTGCACATTGTAATTAACGAAGGGACTGTTATTCCCACAACTTCAGCATAGTTCTCGTCAGATACACCTGTATGCTATAGGTTTTTCCACTTTCTGGTTTAAATAGTTCCAAATTCTTCATTTTTAGAAAAAAAACGGCGGCTTTTTACATAAAAACAAAAAATATTAATAAACATAACCTTAAACATTAACAGATTAATCTAATAGATCCATGTGAAAACCGGAACACACAAATTTGGTTTCGATCGATCTGAATTCATTTACAGAACGATTAAGATTTACCTCCCCTACCTGCTCGGAATTACCGAATGGAGTTGGAGCAGTCGGATTGATCGGACTTAAATACCGAACGTACCTATTTTGAAACGGTTTTAACGCACTCTGGTGCTCTTGAGAAAAAACTAAACTGTCCGTTACTTATGCCCAAATCAAGCTTTTGGTGAATGAGGTTTAGCATAATAATTAGAAGTTGGCCGTAAAGGGTGACGATCTTTTGCCTTTGACTTTATTGTCTGTAAATAAATAAAAATCTAAGGAAAGCCAATATTTCTATGATATTTTTCCGGATTTCTAGATAGATGTTGTTTAAAATTTTGATCAGTTATAAGTTTAAAGATGTGAGTGAGATTCACGCCATGTCTTTCCAACTGGCCAATAAGAACCAGAACGGCCAAAATTGAGATGGGAAGACAGCGTTAGGGTACGCACACAAAGAAAGCAGGTTGCCTGCTTGCTGGTAACAAGCGCTCATAAGCGCCAATAATTTAATTCACATTTAAATGCACCTGCACACAAACAAAGCAGGTCGGTGCTTGTTGCCAGTGCGGATCGGCGCCGACTTTTTACCGGAATGAATTTGTAGTTCTTGGTCGCTTGCTTTCGAAGCTGCGATTTTTCAAAGAAATGCATTGTGGGACAAACGACAAATCCCACAGCAACAGTGTTGTTTCAATGATTGGAACAAATGGTGATATTCACCGTAAAGTTTTTATTCACGATTTACTGGATGTATGCCTTGCTTTGTGCTTTGCATCCTAAGAAATGTATTTTCCGTTAATAAAAAGTCTTCATCTGAAGATAAACCAGACATCTTTGTAGTGTGGAAGTTGCTTTTAAACTGGCCGAAAATCGGCGTTCATTGTGTACTAATGAGATGACTTGTAAGCGCTGATTTTCGGCACCGAAACTAGGTGCTGATTAACCTGCTTTCTTTGTGTCCGTACCCTTAAGGCGGACGCCAAAAAGATCGGTGCGCCAAACTGGGAAGTCGCCGCCTTACAAAAAGACTACTGGAAGGAGAATATTACGGCCAGGATCCAAGCATGGTTTGTTGCGCCACTGATAATGATGATTATGATTATTATTTTTTCTTGTATTAAATAATTTTTTGGTTTTACAATATTTTCTAAGCACAGAGTTTTTTTGCAAGTGATAAAAAATATGCCACCTTGGAGAAAATCAATGGGAAAAATAGATAAATTACCTAGAAACTAATATTATTCTGTTTTAGAGATAAAACTACAAATAGTGCTGATAGAATATAAATAATCAACAAAAATTCTATGTTTTGTGTGTAATAGAAATTAGTTTAAAAACCTAGTTTTGTAAATACCAAAAACGAGATAATATATATAATTTTTTATTTGCTTCGATAAAACCCCAACTATTGGTTTGGTGAGCCGAACCTTTAACTGCATAAACCAGTCGGCCTTCATATAATATTACACGTTATGGTCACTAACAATATGAACCTATATATTATTGTTCACAGTGAAAGTTTTGGGCGTTTCACTTGCACTTATAGGATAAATTTACAACAATGAAATATTTTTAAAAATTTTAGGTGTGGCCTAGCTTAACTTAGGCATTCCAATGTATATTCTTTCTCAGGACTGTAGGAAGTAGTTCAAAAGAGAAAACATTAGGTTCCAAAATGGGCCCTTTTTGCAAATCCTCAAGAATTCTTTCCCTTATTTTTCTGCGTGGTCTCATCCCTTAAGGAACCTCCCCGTTTGTTCAACCTTTATCTCTTTGGCTCCGAATACAGCATAATGCCGAATGTGACGTTTAGGTTTCCCGAAAAAAGATCAAAGTTTCCGCATCTGACCTTTATTATTAACATTGGTGCTGCTTCTCATAGCTTAACGTTGCGTCGACGTGACTCTGGTGTAGAGAAAACATTCAGTGGGATAAAGAATGGAAATAGGTTTTTTTCTGCTTTTTCCGTATCGTCGCTACATAAGCATGTGCTCTATAAATAAGTGTAAGTATTATGTAGGTAGTTCTCAAGGCATACACCTATAATAATACCCTGTTTCCACCAATGCATGCCCACTCCGATTCAAAAAACGCATCACGTGATGGACCTGATGCGTTTTTTGAATCGGGGTGGGCAAGCATTGGTGGACACAGGGTATAAGTATGGACTGACCACGTCCTATAAGCGCAATGCTGGCGAAGTGATTCCAGAGTGAGATGAGGCTAGTGAGGGCAAAACACGAACAAAAACGCAATAGTGCAAAATGTTCCTAGGTCACCCTGTACATTATTTATAGTACCTTTTGGTGTCTTGTGGGTTACCTAAATAAAGGTCTCAAGGTAGACATTTCAGACATGTAAATTTAATGTCCAGTTATATTTTAAAAATTTAAAAAAAAAGGCAAGTTTAAATTAAGTTTAAGTATATTTTTAAATGAAAATTCGTATTAAACTTTACCTTCCTAGATTCTGAAGCAATCGCAAAAACTTCTTCACTTTGAATAAAGTCGTTTTTTTAACTCATAGCTTCAAGTTAACTTAAAAGAAAAAGGTCTTTCTCATACATTATAATGCTTTTTTCTCCGTGTTTTGCCCTCACTGGCCCCCATCTCACTCTGGAAATCAATATTCCAGCATGAGGCTCAGTCCATTCGTATTATAGGTCTATATGAGTCAAGGGCGCCGAGCTTCAAAAAACTTCGTGGGTGTCCATGTCCATTTGAAGACTAGTTTAAAAGAAATAACTTGTGTAAGTGTAAAGAAAAAACGCATAATCGTGAATCATATTTATGTTAAATCTCGTGGGTGTTCCGCACCCAAGGCTTATGACTCCTGGGTATCCGAGCACGTAGTCGGCTGGTGATAGCAAATTATTAAAAATTTTAATAGAAAGGCAATAACATCGATATGTAGAGCTAGGAGAAGGCCACTACAGGCCTTTCTTATCCGCTACTAATAAAGCAAATATAGATACAATAGTTAGGTTCCATCAGGCCGTTCGACAGTCATAAAACCGTCCGAAAAGTCCTATTTGCGTTTCAGGTCGACGGTGTGCTGTTATCTGACAGTCAGTTTTCCGTTCCTTCAGGCCACTTAAACCGGCTTCGGACTCCTCTGAAATACAGGGATTGAAGGCAGGCGCATTAGAAATGATTGCTCTCTCTATCTTTTCCTTGTCTGTGTATCATATGTTGCACTGGAAAAATTGTATGTAAAACACACACATTTCTAGATAAAAATATAACATAATATTACATTAAATTTACATTTGTCTGAGAAAATTCAATAAACAATGAATAAGCCAAAAAATTAAAATGTTTGTCAAAATAAATTGAGTTTCACAAAGAAAATTTAACACATAACAAAATGCCGGGTAAACGTAAATATACAAATATTTTTAAAATTTCCAAAAAAAATTGTGCAAAATTTGCAGCATCTTTTGATTTTTTTGCAAGAGCATCTTAGTTTTTATTACTACGGGACTGCGGAATGTTATAGGTATACCACATGGAAAAAATCTATACTGACCATAGGGTAGCCTGCTTAGAAAAAGAAAAACTAGTTTAGCAGGTGATTAAATGGGAATAGAAACATAAGGACTTACCCTGATCGCAGCAAATCCCCTTGAGCTGTGAACTAAAAGTTAAAAGAAGAGGGGTAACACCGGATGTGAAATTTTACACCAGATTTGGCGGAGGAACAAACAACTTCGCTTTAAGGCATCGACATTAAGGTCATTAACTATATATATACCTACCAAAGTAAAAGCTACAAAATGTGATTTTCCTAACTTCTTAGAAGTATCACGATCTCTATTTCACAAATATTTTGTAAAAATCAAATTACAAAATACAAATAAATAAATATATAAATTTCACATAAAACTTGTGAAATTACAAAAAATAAATATTTTTTCACAAGTTTCGCCCAAAAATATGTGTTAATACAAGTTCGTTTAAATTTTTGGTATATTAAGTATATTATGCAGTCTGTAGTGGCTTATAGTTTGGGAATATAAATTAAATTAATGTAATTTTATCTGCATTTTAAAGTAATAAAATTAAAATTTTATTCCGATCCCAACTAACATTTACATGTAGTAGCGGCTACATGTTCTAAAGGTTTTGCTACTTTCTTATAGTAGAAATGTGGTGATCCCAACCAAAATTTGTTACTTTTTAGTTCTAACTACTATTTAGTATCAGGAAATAGTAGATGTTTCGTAAAAACGACCCTCTACACTACTTCTTAGGATTGGTTCTTGATAGTCGATTCTGATAGTCTTCTCTACCACAATAGGACGTTGCTAAAGTTTTACTTTCTTTTTAGTCGTTATTTCGTAGACGCCCTGACTATTATATCCTACTTAATTACCACTAGAAATTTAAGCTTCATTGGAGTCCCAAACAAGTGTATCCGACAACTAATTTTTACCACAAAAGTTTGTGTCATCATAGTAACATCTGATGTGACAATGTAGACAAAATAACTTTTTGGATCAACTTTAAAGCCGCAACTACTTTGACTTTTTTTTAATGTCGATCTTTTAAAGTAATCTCTCCTTCCTGTTTCTACTTTGAACACGTAGACTTTTTGAAGTCGCATCTTGGTCGCACACATTCTTAACCCTACTTTTTGTGGCTCCTTTTATAATATGGGAATATTAGGAATAGTTTTGCAAATATTTTTTTAACTACCTTGAGCAGTCCATTTTTTCGAGCTCATTGCTTGACCATTTTGCAAAACAATCAAAATGCAAAATATTGATCCAAAGTATCGAGTACCGCACACGGATTTTAAGAATTCCCTGGTCCATGCTTAATCTCCATCCTTAATCTTTTACGCTACTTGTTGCTGTTCTATTCTTGTACTGTCTTTACGGTCGTTCGTGGTTTACGAGTCGTTAAATACCGATATGAATTCCAAGACGTGCGCAAGCGTTGATCTGTCACTTCTGCCAACCAATCAACTGAGAGATATTTCAGTATGGTTTTATACAGCAAAACTTTAATAATTCCCAGTTCTTTTTGATGAAAATTCGTCGTTTTTGTGCTGTGAAAATGCCGGTGACGTGCAAGTTGTGTGACAAATTATTTAGTGCCCAATTTAATTTGAATAAACACTGTCAAAGTAAACATGGCATACAAAAACAAAGGTATTCCTATGCAGAAAGTGTTTTTATGTTTAGATGCCTAGAATGTAAATGCTCCTTCCCAAAAAACTTGGATCTGTGTGATCATTTGAAATACAAACTCAATCAAGAAATACTTGAAGAAACATTGGAGTCGAGAGTCAATACTCCCATGGCAAAACAAAATAAACGTGAAATGCATAAGATCATATAGAAGAAATACTGCATTTACCTTATAAAATATTAATCGCAGCACATAGATATTGTATATTTTTGAAATCAGAAAGAAAAGACGAATCTTAAAATGCAAAAATATACAGGGTGCTCCCTCTCCCTCTGTACAGGGTGTCCCATATTCGTTGATTTTTTGTGGTGTCGGGTATTTCTAGGGGAGATAGAAAAAAACCAACCCCCCTTTGCGACGCTCAAATTTCAATAGAAGCCTAAAGGTGAAAACCACATTTAGATATAGCAAGCCGTTTTTAAGCTACGGAGTGTTTTTGTCTGCATTTTAGGAGGGGGTCTATAACTTTTCTTATTTATGGAAATTTTGTTTTTGTGTAAATAGCTTTCTTATAGATCTTTTCTTGAAGAATTGACAGATGTAAACGGTTTTTATTTATCTCTTTTGGTTTTTAAGATATTGCATAAAGTTGTTATTTTTCTTACAGAATAACTCTTTTTTTATTCGATTTTTGAAATCAGCTTAAAATTTCCTTTAAAGTGATGTCACACCCAATATTTTATTTTTTTATTGTTTTCTTTATTTTTATTTTTTAATCACCTCTATTATTTTTATAATTTTATAATATTAAAATATTTTAACCCCATTAAGCAAACTAAAATATGTGGTAAAAATAAAAAAAATATAAAGAAATAAAGGGAAGAAAAATGAATTTTATGTGATATCTCAAAAACTAAACGTGACAAATGAAAGTTAATTTAACAGTTGAATTCCTCTTTAAAAAGTGTCTTAAGAATGTTTTCACAGAAATAAAAAATATTAATTCTTCCCAAAATGGGGACTTTTTAAAAACAGCTTGCTATATCAAAATGCGATTTTCACCTTTAAGCTTATTTTGAAATTTGAGTGTCGCAAAGGGGGATCAGTTTTTTTTAGCCCCTCTAGAAATACCCGAAACCCCCCAAAAACATCGAATTTGGGACACCGTGTACATGGTGACGGATAGAAAAAAATTATATTAGCTTTTAAAGTTGTCATAATTAATGAAAAAAATCTCAATTTATTTTCAATGATAAAGTTGCTGAGTGCTCCGGTTATAAAAATCCACCCGGTACCTAGATAAAATCATACCTAAAAATTAGAATTGACCATTATTTTATACCTTGAATTTTTTATTATACGTTAAGCTCTTCGATCTTGCGCCAATCACGGTATTCGCGCCAATAATTTAAATTAGACATTTTGACGTTAATTTTGGCGCATGCTCCTTTGATGGAATTCATCTCGGTATTTAACGACTCGTCGTGGTTTGTGCTGTGGCACCACCCTATCGCCATCGTAACCCTCTTGTGCGGAATAAACTGAATTCGTTTATCTATGCCTCTTGTGCAGACGTATCGTGTCTCACTGTGATTAATTTTATGTGTTGAGCTTGGGTCAATAATTCTTTTTGGTTTGCTTCAAATTTGTGCTGTTGTTAAAGCTTGGTTTGAAGTGAAAACTTAAATTTTTGCTGTGTTTTGTGCCAGGCTTCATTGCAATAGGTCCCTAATATCTAATTTATGCACGGCCCCTAAAATAACCTCTGGGATGTGCTAGACTTCATCTAGGAACTTTTGCGCTGTTTGCGGCTATTAAAAAAACAAGTTAGATATATCGTGGTTATATGCGGATTTCTAAGCGATCTAACAAGTCTCAGAGATTGTTTTTTTACCTATAGGGCTTATAATAATAAGAATTACTGAATATTGACAATGCCAAAATATCTAAAAACAATAAAAAATACTACATACGAATTGTAAGAGCAATGTGTAAATAAAAAAAGTAGCAATAAGTTGATTCATTCAGAACGTAGTCACTTTTAGTTCCTTGACCAACACTTCCTAGAAATTCTAGAATAGGGATCATGCTCTCGACTGCAACATACATTTTTAAAAACACTTTTTATTGGCATTTCATTTATTGTTCTAATGTAATTTAATTTATCTTGTTTTTGTTTTAAAACCTACCACAAATTCACGCTGGTACAAAACCTAGAAGCAGTGGTGCTGTTGTTGACAGAAACCGCAAATGACAAGTGGCGACACCCCAATAACTTGAGGGTAGTAGTTATACTTATCGCGTGGTACCTATCACTCTGTAGACGTTTTCTAGTGGCGAAAGCTAGTTAATAATACGTTTCTGCAACGAAGGAGTAGAAATTCGAGTGTGTTATCTAGAACTAAAAAGGAATGCCGACATAAAAGTCGTAAGTGACACGTTGCCGTAATATAGGCTCACTTTCAAGTAACCCTTTCGACTATCAGGAAATATAGTTTGGGACGCCATGTTTTTATGTAAAAAAGAAAATTTAATATTTTTGTTGTCGTTTTATGAGCTCATATTAAAGAGGTATACTATTTTATAAACAAATTAGTTAAAGCTTACCAAAAATGCTCTTCTTAAGCACCATTTGTTGGAGTTAACTGTCGATTATGAAAACATAACCTCCAAAATCTCAACACAAAAATTCCATCAGCTACCAGAAAACGGCTCAATATTACGGGCGCACCGGTTTTTTGCAATATATATAATGCATGTTATACAAAAAACTTTGCGTCGCACTCGAATTTTGATCTTCTGCTCGTAAATTCTCACACTTTTGGATAACATAGCACATATTATAACCATAACCAAACAAAAAAACTAAGCGAGTCTGTTTACTGTTGTGTCCACCATATTGTGTAACAATTCTACCAAAAAGACACGATTATATTATTTGCAACTACATCGCAACTTTTATGCCATTACGGAAAAAAACAGCCTCTACGACGTAGTAGATACCTGGCTACGACGTAGTAGTGTAGTTGTTACTACAGTGACTTTAAACACTTGGCCAAGTAGTTATAACCAGAAATTGGTTCCCCACTTAGGGAATTATAACGTCGCTGTATGGTATACTGAGACGTAGCGGGAGTACGTTGCGGTTACTTTAAAGAAATTCTTTCTAGTTGGGGTTTCGTCGTTACAACTTTAAATGTTTGTTGGGATAATCCTATGTAATTTTATAAAAAATGTGTAATTTATAAATCTAGTGTGGCCGAAATTTTATTAAATACAATTTAAAATTAGCAATTTTGCAAAGTAATTCACAAATCTCTTTTTCTTTGGGCAACTTTAATTTCGTGCTCTCGAATTCATACATTGCGTTCGATCTATCTTTATAAATATTAACTCTCTCGCATATGATAACATGTCTGAAGTAAATCGATCACTACGCCAACAGCATTCGTTTTTTGGACAGTTATTTCGTCGTTCCATCTAACCAAAACCGTTTTAAAACGGTCCTCGTACTGCATTGCGCGCGCTTTGGGGTTTTGCGGTCGGTTTTATGACTGTCGAACGGCCTGATAGAACGAAGCTAATGTGTATCACACAAAACATAGACCTGGGTCACGCTCCCCTAAAAATTTAGACTAGTTACGCTGATAGGCAAAAACAGCTTGACACTTAACTTTAAAAGTAGTAGAGCCTGTATTTGTATGTAGCTGCAATGAAATATTCTAGATTTATACAAGCTTATTCCATTTGATTCATCAGTCACATCAAAATGGCTTTAAAGTTTAAAGTTATTTAATTTCTAATTGATTATTTCCTAAATCAGCTGAAACCACGACTTAGTTAAAAAATATTCTTTGCACTAAATTTTAAAACAAGTCGATTCTAACTAGGTATAACTAATCTTTATTACAATTAAAG
Source organism: Aspidapion aeneum (assembly GCA_963576565.1). Taxonomy (NCBI): domain Eukaryota; kingdom Metazoa; phylum Arthropoda; class Insecta; order Coleoptera; family Brentidae; genus Aspidapion; species Aspidapion aeneum. Next base: position 163,908,166 of record OY755038.1, on the reverse strand, counting down.
ATTAATCCTTTTCTTAAAGCTTATCCTACCACCGTCATTGGTGTTACAGCTTTTGTGAGCGGGATAGCCTCTTTGCCCTTTGAACGTGGCTCTAGTATACGAATAAATCATTCATGTGGCATTAGGTTTGTTACTTTACTTGTCGTATACTTCGGCCTCACTATCCGCAATTTTGAAAAAATTTAAATACCAATATTTTAAAAAAAAATTGATCCTGTAGATATTTTAATTGTGGTAAGGAATTTAATTCATATTTGAAACTAAGTTAATGCTTTCACAACAAGAATGTTCAAAAATTATATTCTGTTCTTTCTTCTGTCAATACTTTTTCTACGGGTATCTAGAGAAGTAAAACTCTAAAATAATAGACATTTATTTTAACACAAATACAAAAAAATTATCGATGTTTCTTTGACGTTAGAAAATGTTTATAATTTTACCAGGACTATCAAAACGGACGGGCCACGATCTACAACTCTGTTGTCACAGCGAAGGCTGATTTTTTTTTGTTGGTCACATCACACCATAGCTGATTGTCTTTAGAATATTGAAGTTGGAATGACGGTTCATGAATATTTGATATTCTTTTAAAATAAAGCCGGTTTTAAGATTGTTTGAACTTTTTTCTCGTAAAACATTTCTTTTAAATGTATAATTATCCTTAATTTTTCAGAGCTTCATTAGCCCAAACAAAAATTAAATTTAAAGTAGAAGCGCGTGTGTTCGTTTCTGAGTGGAAAGTAATCGGCTCATCTACACCTAATTGTTTATATTCGGCACACTTTTAAAACTCAATCTAGTTATTGACATGTGTTATCAAAAATCAAAAAAAAAAAAAATTTGTAGTGTAATTCTGTTTTAAAAATATTGACACTGGTATTTTTGGATTTTAAATGAACTCTATTGTAAAAAATCGAAAGAATTTGAAAATGCAAACAAATAAACAAATGCCATGTCAAATTCATGTCAAATAGAACAGTTTGCGTGCGGTGCATGACGGGAAATTTGAATTCAAAATAATAAATGCTAAATCTTGATAATTTTAACCTTTTAATCATATTTTATCCTTTCAAAAGTTTGATAAAATATCGGGATATTGTCTGGGAATATTTCACTGAAATTTGGCGAAAATCTGTAGTGCCATTTTGAAAATATCTCAAATAAACCTCTATTTTCCCAGGCCCACTGTAAAATTCAGTCCATTATAACAGATGATTTTTTCAGGGTTGTGGCCTGTATTTTTTGTTGGCCTTGCTTTAATTTTAAACAAAAATCTAAATTGACAAACACTTTGTTATGCTGATATAGGGACGATGATAAAATATTTAAAACCAAGCGCTACGCCCGACCCCGGTTTGAACCAAGCAATATTATTTAGATCAAATTAAGAAAACACAAAAAGTGACATGTAAAGCCCCTTTTTTATATATTATTATTTTATCCAGAAAGTAATAATTATTGTAATTATACAAAACAAAAGTACACGTTGATACATTTGGCGATTTCAACTTTAAAAATATATAAACTTTGAAACATTTTTTTTTGAAATACATATATATTAGTGAAACGCAGTAAAAACAGCCACATATTTGTTTTCAGTAAGAAAATAATCATAATTATACCTTGAAGGGTTTTGTTTTTTCGTATTTTACGATATTGTTTGAAGTTTTTATTTAAACAACTTTCAAGCGGTATGGTAAAAGACGAAAGAACGAAACCTTTCAAGGAATATTTTAGATTATTTTCTTACAGGAAACAAATATGTGGTGCGTTTCACAAGGTGGTTAGCAGTTATTTTGGACAGATTTTAGATGCAAACTACAAAATATTTATTAATCAGTTCAATACAGAGCTGGACAAAGTCAAAATTCTTCCTACAGCGAAAGTTCATGCTCTAGTATGTAACGTATCAGAATTTATAGAGCAATATCAAAGAGCATTCGGATGTTTGTCAAGTAAGAACAATTTTGATGATTATCGCTATTCGCTGCGTTTGTTCATACAATACACAACATATATATATATGCCTATTTTCTATAGCTTTTTAGTAACCTATAGTTTATTTTCACAAGAATATTTTGTTTAAAAACACCAGAATAGATTTTTTTTTTAGTTTTGCATTTTTATTATAAATAGATTGATTTGATAATAAAGGTAATATTTAATTAATATAATTTTGTTAAATCTTCATGTTCTCTTTTTTATTAAATATATATGTATAATATACGTACTGGAGTGATATTTGAACCAGAACATACTCTAAGAACCTTAATAAGGCACATTGAGCATTAATTTACCTAAAAAAAGTAATTTTATATTATTTCTTGAAAAGGGCTACAGCCGCGATTTTAATTTTCATTGCAAATAAAAGCTAAAAATATACGTATTTCAAAAAAAATGTTTCAGAGTTTATATATTTTTAAAGTTATATATACCAACGTGTACAGAGCGTAAAGATTTTCACAGTTTCCGTGCCGTGACAATTTTAAAATAGCGCTTGATAAAGAATGAAAATAAATACCTTTCGAAAAATGTGTTACTTGCCCCTTTATCCTAATTAAAATTTTTGAGATTATAATTTTTATGACCTTTGGGTTATTGACAAAACCAAAAGTTTCCAAAAAACACTATTAAAAAATATCGTAATTTTTAATCAATAAAAGTCGATATCTTTTGGTTCAAAAGTAAGAAAAACGTCAGCCAGATATTTTTTACTTGAAATGAAAGGATGTGGATTGAAAGCAAAATAAAAAATATTATTAAACATAAATTAAATGGTGAGAAACTTGCGATTGCAATCGAGTAATTTTGATTTGCATGCTGGTCACTGCATGGAATCGGACAGTTATGGCATACCGACAATAAAATTACCATAATTTTATTGTTGCAGTACCAAATTACATAAAAATTGTGCTGATTTAATGGTAGATTTGAAAAAATATTCTACGCAATAAGTAGAATATCGCAGTTTATGCAAATTCGGGCTATAATGATAGTCATTTTTTGGTAAATTGGTTTACTTAATGTTTGGTCTATCCTGGATAAGTCTCCATTTTAGGCAGAAAATTTTACAGTTTAAGTCCATAAAATGCCACTATAGGGTATTGGTGATACAGGTAAATTAGTGATTTACAGTTTTCTACAGTGTCAAACAATTATACAGAATCTTCTGTTCACGATGGACACTGCGTCCTACAAGGACACTTGGCGAAAATGAGAGTGAAGAAGGACGCGACGTGCGAGCGATGTTGTGATGAGGAGGAGACCTCGGCGCATTTCCTCTCATCATCTGCAGCAAAAAAAGAAGGCAAAAAGAAAGGTATTCGAAAAGGAAGCCTTTAAGACGGAAGACCTTCTGAATCTGAGTTGGCCCGATATTCTTGCCTTTATACAGAAGACGGGCAGATTCCTTAGCAAAGAAAGACGCAGTAAAGGGATGCCCGGAGGTTGGCAAAAAGGGCGCTTCATCTGCCTATTCTAAATAATAAATAGGACTGTACCTACAGGATATTTAAAGTTAAGTCGGCACTATTTCTAACTTTGATATTTTTTAAGCTAGAGGGTCGACTAAATAGGCAGATTTGTGATATTTTTTCAGCTGATAATAGTGGTGAAAATAAAAGAAAAGACGAACAACGCGTACGCGAATTGTAGTAAAAAGTCAAAAATTAAAAAGTAAATAATTTTTTCTGGTACACCCGGTGTTTAGTAATTAGAAAATATAATTCTAAACAAAAATTCTCCTTAGAATTCTTCTCCTTAATGCAAAATTAAAAAGATATTAAAGATTTTCAAAACAAAGGCAGCCAGCTTTCGATAGATTTAAAAACCATAGCCCATATTTTACAAACTTACATACACTCTCTAATGTTGCCCTGACTGGTTAAGTGGGCGTGCGTTCGCTTTACAATCAGAGGGTCTGTGGTTCGATTCCCATGCCTGCTACTACAAACTCGATCTTACTATCCGTTTGTGAATACAGATTTACCGGAAGTAGGGGTAAAGCCTGTCTTCGGACCTCTCGTGACGTTAGAAATGCGAAAGAAGACCTCTTCAGAAGCAGGAAGATAAAAGGTTCCACTTTACTAACGCTCGATGAGCACTTAGTTCTTTGGCACAATACTGATATAGATAGACTAAATATTGATGTTCAGAACGATATTTTTAAAATAAAACAATGGTGTGACGCAAACTTTCTGTCCTTTAATATATCAAAAACACACATTTTAAATTTTAAATGTGATATAGGTGATATCACACTAGAAAATGAAGTTTTATCAAATCCAGAAATAAACAGATTTTTAGGTCTAACAATCGATCGATGTCTAAAGTTCGATAAGCATATTGCAAACCTTCAAAGTAAAATTGCTTCAAACTGCTATGCTGTGAGAGTGATTGGTGATAACCTTGGCTTGGATGTTGCCAAAAATGTTTATCACTCGTTGGTAGAATCGCATCTTCGATATGGCATTTGCTTTTGGGGATCCTGTTCGCAGTTTTTAATAAATTCAGTTTTTGTCCTCCAAAAAAGGGCAATAAGGAATTTGTGTGGAGTCAAAAAGCGCGTTTCTTGCAGGCCTCTTTTTTTGAGGCATAGAATTTTAACTTTGTGTTGTATTTTTATTTTAGAAACTGTATATTTAATGTTTAAAACGTATCGTCATGAATTATCATTACCTAGACAGTATAACACTCGTAATACTTTTACTCTTAATCTTCCTATACCTCGCTCAACTTTGGTTAAAAACTCATTTATTTACAATGGAAAAAAGCTTTTTAATCATTTGCCAGTTGAGTTTCGAGAAATAAAAAATCTAGGGAAATTTAGAAGAAAAACAAAAGATTTTTTAGCGAGCAGAGCTTACTATACTTTGGAAGAATACTTTGCTGACTGAAACTATTTATTTTTATATTTAGGTTTATCTGACAAAATCTGACACAGATCGTGGGGTTTTGATTTTATTGAATGTAAATTTTGACGTCGTTTTGTTTTAATCAAGTTTTAGCTTTTTATTGTGTTTACCAATTTTTATCTATAGTTTTAAGTTTGACTTACTTTTTTTATTTAAATAATTTTAAATCAATAATTTTCATTGAATTTAAATTTTGGCGTCGTTATGTTTTAATCAAATTTTAGATTTTTCTTATTTTAACCGATTTTTATATAGTTTTAAGTTTGACCGTTTGACTTTTTTTTATTTAATTAATTTTAAATCAATAATAATTATTTAGTGTTCAATAGACTATAATTGGATAAATGAGGCTTTTGTCAATGTCTACTTTGGTAAACTGACTAATAAAGCCAATTTTTGTATTTGAACTTAAATAAAATTATGGCGCTAGCAATTAAAAGTAGGTACATCAAATGTTAGTTAAATTTATTTTTAAACTTTATTTAGTTTTTCTATTATTGTTATTTTGATAGGGATTAATGTATCTCCATAGTTTGATATTTGTACTTTAGATAAGCAAGGCTTTGTCAATGTATACTGTTGTATTCTGACTAATAAAGCTAATTTTGATTTGATTTGATTTGACTACAAAATTGTGTCTTCGTGGGATGAAAATACACCCAGTGGGCTACAGCACAAGTTTTACCTTATAGCAGCAGTGGAGCTGGCGTGGAGAGGTGGCGAAGCCTCAAATTGTTTGGTGCACTATTTTAAAGCAGAGACAGACAATAATGGAATAAGAACAGGTATGTTTGATTTTCTTACTTTAAAATTCTTTTTTGATACCTATATTTTTTCTTTTTATAAAAAATGCTGTATCTTCTCTTGTTGCAGGAAGAATAGAATACAACCCAGTTTTCAGAAAAACCGCTCAAGGAGGTGCCAAAAAATGTGCGACAGCAAATGGTTGGTTCCGAACACTAAACGCCCTGAACTTTGCCCGGTACGCCTAAATTATGTCCTCATGTCCAAACGTTTAAAAAATATCAAGATCCCAAAGCATAGGATGGTTTAAGCTAGAGTTGGGAAGAAACGAGCTGTCGAAATAGACAAAAGAAGCGGCATATAAAACTGGCTTAAACACAACAAATAAGAAAATTACAAACCACTCACTAAGCGTCACAGCTGTCAGCAATTTAGCTAAAGCGGGGATCGAGTAACAACAGCTGATAACAATAACTGGACACAATCGAGCTGGCTCCATAAAACCCTATTTACAAATGGACAGTAACCATCATTCAAGAATTATTGATGCGTTATGAAATGGAAGCAGTAAGGGGCCTCAAGCATCTTCTTCGCATGGGCATCATAATCAAAAAGGTACTGCAACTGTAACTGGCGCAATCTGTTTCGAAAATGATGTAACAAGCATTATGAAACATCACAACAATATATCAAACAACACTCCCGTAGTGTACAACAATTGTAACTTTTACGTAAATTGTAACCTAAGTAATAGTACCCGATAAGTTACATTGTTCGTTGCTATGTTTAGTTGAATAAATTGTGATATTTTTGTTAAATGAGGTTTTTTGTTCAGTCAGGAAATAATCTTACCAAATATCATTCATTCATCTAATTTATCCTTTGAAAAAATTAAAAATACTCCTTTTTAAGTAATTTGTTTTTCCAATTTTTTTCGGATAAATTAGATGCACTTGTGATATTACCCCCGAAAATTTTAAAAACAAAAATATGGATTTGTAATTTCTAGAACCAGGGGAATGTATTTTCCGTGCTTTAGTTTTCAAAGCCTACTACATTAAAACTGCTACTGCTAAAATGAACATGAGTAGGGGTTTACAGTCCCTAAGTGTCTATGAAAAGAAATTTATCAAAATATAAATAGTTGCAACATCGAATATTGTTTCGCTAACTAGCGATTTTGCATGTGTGCGTCGACCTGTAAAGTTTACTTCTTCATTAATTGGCGGCCAAAACGTCGCAAAATTTTGAGCGCGGACCAAAACCGCGCTACTCAATATCACGCAAACCAAAACCGCGCAAGACCAAAATCGCGCACCCCAATATGGCGCGTGCAATAATCGCGCGGGATAAATATCGCGCGAAGCAAAAATCGCGCAGCCCAATTTAGCGCGGGCCATAAGAGCGCCAACCCAACATCGCGCCTAATACCAAATTGTCGCAAGAGGCGTAAAACTGCGCTAATTTAAAGTTGCAGGGTACAGTTATAACTAAATAAATAAAATCGGCGTTGCATATGATTTTTCGTCGCAATTTTTTATACGTTCCTAAAGTGTAATTTTTAGTGATTTGGTCTTTCTTCATCGAGATTTTTTTTACAAAATCCAATTTTTGTATTTTTTTAAAAATCGGGTTCTTAATGTGATAAATTTTCTTTCGCTCATTTGTAACGTGTCATTTTTACGTTTAAGGCAACGTTACATATTTGTTTATTTAGGTAAATAATCAAGGCTCTTCGACTCGTCTTTCTGTACACAAATTAAGGGTATTTTATAGAGCTAGGTTTGGAGGTTATATAGTGTCCAAAAAGTTACCTTATAAAGGAGACATTCCATCGAATTACTGTGGACACTACGCACACCGTATTATCTGGACATCGTGATTGGAATTCGGGATCACAGGTTTTGGGAAATCACATTGAAACTTTTGATTGTTTTGTTTATCTGGGGAATTTTGTAGTTTTCTTTGACGTTCACGAAAATAAACAGCTGTTCTGCTGGGGAATGGCGGCGTTGCCGCATCACAAATGGTTTCAGTAACAGGAAGGAAACATTTAGATGAACAGTTCATTCGCTTATGTTTATTTTCGAGGATATTGGGACAATCCGAACCTCATATCCTTCACGGATTAGCTAGTTTTGATAGTACGAAAACATATTTGGGTCGACCAGAAACAACCGAGGCTCCGCCCCTTTGATATCTTTATTAATTTGATGAGGAGAAGATAAAATAAATACGAGTTATGCACTTTTGTAAATGGGAGATAAACGAGGGATAAAAACCAAGACTAAAAGAATAAACGAAATCGTGTGAGTTAACATCTGAACACTCTTGTGCCGAGCTTAAGCAGTAGTTCAGTGTGTATTTTTAGGTTCAGGTTCAGAAACAACTTTATTAATGTAGAAATGTTTTACAAAAATGGCGTCAAACCATATGAATCTTAGAGAAAACATTTATAAAGAGCAAAGGAAACTTTTGACTAAGACTGTAACTAAAATACATCTAAATTCTACACTTAGTATAGCTTTACTCATATGGGAATTGGTTGAATGTTCGAATATTTCTGGGTTTGATGCAAGCTCTGATCTCCAGTAATTGATTTTACAGTTGATGGTTTCAATGCTGAGCTTCTTATAGTCCGTCTGGTTATTTTCCTCCTACTTGCTATGTCGGCAGGGGTCCGGTAGGCAAATGTTCGGTCTATGTATGGAGGGTGTCTCGACGTCCTTGTTATAAAAATTCCAACCGTGGAAATAGATCCGACAACACCTCAGTGTGCGTTTTACGTATTTTCTATCCCCTTTGTCGGTGCTGCCCCCTATATACCGGTATGGAAATATTGGTGTATTTCCTCATTGGTTAGTTTGAAAACCGCGGGTCTTTTCCTCCAGTGTTGCAAACCGGATTTAGTGATTTTTTTGACGAGAAAGTTTTTTATAAATAGGTTTACATCCTTATTTGAATTTAACCGGGAAAATTAGGTTGGTACTGTGTGTTTTACTGTCCCCACCACATTTACAAAGCGGTTTCCGGCCACTTCATTTTTTGGTGTTCTCGACAAAGTGCCTGGTCTCTTTCCTAACGAATTTTGGCTGGGTCGGCAACAGGTCTCTGGGATCGCCATTGTTTTTGGTTAGTGGCACTGCAGAAACCGCAGGTTCTGTCCCAGAGACTGTGAAGAGTGAGTCCGTCGTGTTTAGGCGAAATCTAGAGTGACGCTCACACCCTTTTGAGGGGGATTTAAGTCGGCCTACGCCATTTGTACGGGAAATAAGAGCGCCCTGTCCATTGCATCGACAGCTGTGCTGAACGCTGGTGGGAAGCCGGGTGTAGCCTTGTAACCCTGGGAAAGGGTTTTACGCTCGGGCAAGAATCAGCTACATTTTGACCATCATGTGCTGCCCTAGCACCATGTGCTAAGCAAGCACGAGGGGAGGCGCGGGCAGAACTGGGACCGGTGGAGTAGCAAGAGGAATGTCAGAAAACAACGCTTCCAGGTTTACCAAATAAAACACCAATAATTATTAAATAATTGAAGGACCAAGGTAGGAGCAAGCCTTAACTATAATTTTTTTCATATATAATTTTCACAATATAATTTAGACATAATCTTTCCATATATAATTTTGCACAGTTTAATTTTTCTTCTTGTGAACGCAAGATAAAGGTATGACGTCATAGCCCCAATTTTGCATACCGCAAAATTGGGGCTATGACGTCATTTAAGATAATTTTTCTGTGAAATTTAAAGTGCTTTGCTATTTTGGCCCTTGTTTTCATCTATTTCATTTATTTTTTTATGTTTCCGGTAATTTTACCTGATTTTACCATTGAATTATACAAGATGAACTAAATTTTTGCGTTATTTGTACAAATGAACCAACTTTGCAGAGACAAAAGAGAGATGAGGTTATATTTTTTTGCGGTTTCCTTACATCACTTTACCTCACGGGGTGGGTTGCTTTCTGTCTCATTCTACCTAACGTAGAATGATGACAGCAGATATTTGGTCCAGATCTCCCCTATGACAGAATAATTTTGGAAGTATATTTATCTTTTTCAATCGATCATATAACTGAGTCTCACACTACTGTCTCATATGTAGGTACACTATGACCTGTTAAAGGAGTCCATCTACCTGTAAAGTGCTTCTAGTTTTGCCATCTTAATTCAATCTTTTAGAATTTTATTCTGTTTATTAGTCAATTTTTTTTGGTTATTCTTAATTACCTAAATACTCTGGAAGCCTCGGAAGTAAGTAGAGTTTCATTGTTTGGCTACAACGTTTGGGTTGAACTGTATTTTATTTAAGATCTTCTTTGTAAAACATTGGTATTAAACACTGTGGCGCACTTAAAATTTTCTTATTTCTGAACCCCCCTTCTCCACTGTATAAAAGTTACCGAACATATCAATGTTTTACCTAGCTGGAAAATACAGTTCTGCTTCCAGATATTTGTTTAATTATTCAGTGGTTTTGTTGTGTCACAAGTTGGCAAATTGTTATTATTCTAATTACAGTGTCACAAAATGGCGGCAACGTCTTTAAGCTGCCACAAATGTCACCCAACGCATTTTAATAGGCCACACATTTATTTGTGTTTCTGTTAAACGGTGTGTGCAAAGTGTTAAAAATGGCATCCGAAATAGCTTTTACAAATGAAACACATTTCGCCAAGAGAGAAAAAATAAAAATAAAATTATATGGAAATGTACCGAATATGATGCGTTAAGGTGCAACAGTAGGTTACACACAAATAAAGAAAATGATATTATAAAAACTATGCAACACACACATCCGCCAAACCCAAGTAAGCTTGAAGCTCGGAATATAAAGCTTAAAATAAAAGAAGAAGCTTCTGGGTCATTGACAAACCCCTAAAACATTATAGCGAGTGTCTGCGAAAATGTGGAGGCACCCGTGTTAAACCAGCTTCCAAAAATTAAGTCATTAAAAAGAATGATAAGCAAGCAAAAAAATAAAACAAACGGTCTTCCAAATAATCCGTCTAATTTAGAAGACTTCGAAGTGCCGAAGTCTTTACAAAAAGTAGGACAAAAACAATTTTTGATTCACGACGGACCAAAAAATTAAAACAGAATTATTATGTTTGCTACTGAGGAAAACCTGGAATTTTTAGCTAACTCAGAGAATTGGTTTTGTGACGGAACTTTTAAGGTACGTAAATAATTTTATTGTGTTATATCTACTTGTAGCTATTGAATTGGATTGTACGATGTTAAATTATGTAGGTACATATGTATATATGCGCATATATACATATGTACCTAGGTTACATAATTTAACATCGTACAATCCAATTCAATAGCTACGAGTAGATATAACACAATAAAAGTTTAATAAATGCAAAACATTTTTGCATTGTTCTCAAATAATAAATCATAAAATTTATTTTAGGTTTCTCCAAATCTTTTTGAGCAAATCTACACGATTCATGGTATGAGAGACGGATACTGCCTTCTTCCTAAAAAAAAAAGCAACCATCTATGACTCGCTCTTTCGTGTAATTAAAACAATTAGACCAGATGCTAGACCAAAGACAATAATATTTGATTTTGAACAATAATGTTTGATTATAAAAGCGCAACTGATATATTTACCGAAGCCGAAATAAGTGGATGTTGGTTTCACTTCAAAAAATGTTTTTATCGCCAATTGCAAAGATACCCATAGCTGCTACAACCACCATCACTTAAATAAACTTGCAGCCTTGGCTTTTCTTCCATTACAGGATGTTGTGGAAGGGTACAAAGAACTGTTGGAGACAACTTTCTTTACCCAAAATGAAGAGGAACTTTCCGCTCAAAATTCCGCTCAAAATTTTGCGACGTTTTGGCCGCCAATTTTTTCATTTGTTATACCGGGTCCAGATCAAGCAGACAAAAAGTAAACACGATTCTAGACAAAAACACGACAATAATTCCAACAAATGTGTTGTTCAGTTGTTGCGAATTAGTTATTTAGCCATCGGCTAACAGAAAAAAAAATTATTGCTTTTAGTCAGTAGTAGTAGCTGCAAAAATAAGGCGCAAGCGTTTTTAGATTAGACCAAGTTTAAAACAGCGCGAGCTATTTCATGGAGACATTATTAAGGTACATTTCTAATCGTGTCGGCTGGACGAGTCCCCTCCAGCAAGGAAGTCGTCACTGATTTGGGAATTCCTAATCATGTAGCATTCCAGCGTGGCACAATTGCGTTGTCAGCAGTGTCTTTTAGAAAACTAATAAATTTAAGAACATTTTTGAAAAAACAAACTTTTTTTACACACTTATATATGCAATCTCAAAATTTTGTTTCGGAGTTTCCTAAAATGTGATTTTCTCAAAACTTTCTTTTTTGACTTAGTGATTTTTTTGACAATTTTATCTGAAAACTTTAAAAACAAAAACGAGGTTTTGTCATTTTCAGGACCAGGGGACTGCATTTTCCAAGTTTTCGTTAACAAAACCTACTACATTAAAACTACCCTACTGCCAAAATGAAAATAAGGGTGGGATTACATTCCGTTGATCTCTAGGAAAATAAATTTACCAAAAATATATGAGTATTTCAAAAATAGTTGCAACATCGAATACTGTTCCGCTAAGTAGCGATTTTAGGTGTGTGCGTCGACCTGTAAAGTTTACTTTTTCAGTTGTTATGCCAGGTCCAGATCAAGCAGACAAAAAGTAAACACGAATTTAAGACAAAAACACGACAATAATTGCAAAAAATATGGGCACAAATATCAGTAGTTGCGTATCAGATATTTAGCCATCGGCTAAAAGAAAAAAATTTAAATGTATTGTTTTGAGCCAGTAGTTTTATCTTTCTCTCATCGTCATCATTCAAGGGTTAATTACATTGGGGGAATTTTAGGTGCTGGCGACCTAAGTCGCCGGCTAGTAAGCGAGTTTAAACTGGCAGAATGGTTTACAATTACATACAGCGATTAAAAGCGCAGTTGCGCTGCGCTGGACACTTCTTCCGACATATCTAAGGACTACCTACAACGATTTTTACCAAGAACTGTTATTACACTTGACGGCTTTGCTCGCTAAACACTAAGATATCCGGCGAATAGCGACTAAAGTAGCCAACCGGGTTACTTTACTCGTAGTAGCAACACGAGTGGCGAGTTTGTTATTATAGTGGGTTTACACATGCATGAATTTAGTGGCGCCAGTGTTCGCGCCAGTTCTATTGGCACGCCAGTAAAGGTTTAAGGAGAGTTTACACATGCATGGATTTGCTGGCGCCAATAAAAACTGGCGCGCCAGTAAGTTAAATTTGCAAGTGTAAACACCGACTTGCACACAAGTTATTTTTTTGCATGCATGTATCAAAAAAAGTCTGCAGCTGACTGAATTTGCTGGCGCCAGTGTTGACGCATGCGCGCAGAAAAGGAAAATTTTCATGTGTAAACAAATGCTTGCACGTCGGCTCGCCAGTTTTAAGTTCATTATTTTACATTATTTTTTATTTTCATTGTGTTTGAGCTTAAAAATTTTGTTTATTTTTGTTTTTATAGCTTAATATGGCTAAAAAAAGTGGTCAGCAGAACTGACCATACAGTTTCTTGAAGGCTATGAATGTTTTCCTTGTTTATGGGATGTACACAGTAGTTCGTATAAAAACAAAGATAGTCGAGATAATGCTTCCCAAAAAAATAGTAAAATAATGACTATTGAAGGCTTTGAAGTTGCAGAAGTAAAAGCAAAAATATGATCCATAAGAAACACATATGCTTTAGAATTGACAAAAATTTAAAAAAGCCAACGTTCCGGAGCCGGTGCAAATGAAGTATACACCCCAAAAGTACCATGGTTTAAAGTAGCAGACCGAATTTTAAAAAATTTTGTTTAAATAAGAGAAACTCTAGAAGAATATCAAGCACCCAAAGTAGATCGACTAGCAATCCATGCTTTAACCCATGCAGATACGGCCTTTTCGTTGTTCCTTTTCCTGAATCTCTTTTATTTTTTTTTTTTCAATAAAAGTTTAGCGACTATTTTGCAGGCTTCCGAGAGTTCAGCCGACATATCGCGTATCGTGTACACTTTAAAAATGAAACTGGCGTGCCAGTCTTTTTAATTTTCGCACAATAGTGTAAACATTTACTGGCGTGCAAATAGAACTGGCGCGAACACTGGCGCCACTAAATTTATGCATGTGTAAACCCACTATTACACTAGCACACATTACGCCAGTCGCTGCAGCTAGTAAATTCGCAATACAGCAAAAATAAGGCGCAAGCGTTTTTGAAATAGACCTAGTTTAAAACAGCAAGTTTACACAAAACAATTTTTTTTTGCAATATTTTTTTTTAATGGAACAATTTTTACTATATTGTGTTTGCAATTATAATTATTTATGATAAGACAATGATATTGCGCATGTCTGTTACTGCATGGTCTGAAAAGCTGGTGGCTTACACGTGAAGATGATTTTGAACTAAATGGTAAGATTTTTGTAAGGGCCTATCCTTAAAATACGTAACGCTCAAGGGGGGGGGGGGGGTTTGGCTTTGCGTTACACTTAATGTTTTTTTAATGTTTTTTTTAAATGCGTTACAAGAGGGGAGGGGGGGTCCAAAATCCTGAATTTTTGCGTGACGTAATTTAAGGACATTCTCTAAAGATATCCACCGAAGGTTTATAAAATTTGATATGGCTTATTGGTTCTACAGTAGCCAATCTACATACGATCTATAGAAATGCTATAATTGTAACTCAAAAACTAGCAGAGAAAACGGGGACTCTGATTGTTGCCGACTTAAAGTTGGGACTTACAATAGTCTCTGAATTTAAAAACAAAACAAAAATAAGACATACATGCTGCAGAAACGTATTGAAGTTGTTTTCACTTTGTCGCAAATATTTCTGTCTTGTCGTTATTTTGTCGTCTTGTCTGCTTGACCTGGAAACGAGCGGAGAAATTACTTTGCATTGTAAACAAAAACAAAAATAACTGTTAGCTTTTTTATCCCAAAAATTAAACAACAAACAGTTATGTAGCTGAAAATATTTATGTAAGTAAATACCTATTAAACGCTTGTCAAAACGCTTAAAGAATACTTAATTGGTTTGGTTTATTTACCTTTTGGTTGTATTATATTTGTATAAAATCAAAAACCCAATTTAAATTTATTGGAATACAATTTAACTATTATGCAAAATTAAATTTGCATTAAATAGCTACCAAAGGAGTTTAATAGACTGGAAAAAGTTTTATAAATCTATTGGAATACTATTAAAATTTTTAATGAAAATTTTGACATGCATAGAAGAAACAAAATCTATACTATTCAGTAGTTAAATATTATCAATACTATAATCACTGGCGGACCTAGCCGAACCTAGCCCAAAAAGTGGGTGAGAACAAAAAACTAATAAGACAAATGTAATGAGTCTTCTACCTAACAAATTGTTTTTCGATATAAATTCAGAACTATACCACACATTTTAAAGAAACCAACTGCACGATGCACGGAACTGATCACGCTTTTGAGCAAAAATATTTCTTTGTTCGCAGTCTTAAAATCAAAGATGACGGACAGAATCAAACCTGACACCTTAAAGAGGCTCGTTTATTCTTAGTTTCCAAAAACTTTTTGTCTTAAATCGATAGAAAAGGTTCGCCTCCGCATGTTTGCTTTACGATGGTTGAAACAAAAAATAAGATTTTGGGAATCACTTAACCGATTTTAAAGGTTCTCACTTTGGTGTACGCGGCAGATATGCAAATTTGGTATATGGACTGTAAAACAATGGTTGAGCCAATAGTTAATTTTATGGCAACTACTTAATCGATTTCATTGATCTGCTAGTTGTTGGAAATAAGGATTTTTTGAAAATTAAAAAAAACACATTAAAAAATACGTATTTCTTTATTAATGACCCTCTTTGAAGGATCAAGTTTATTTCTCTCGGCCATCTTGCATTTTAAGCCAGCGGATAAAAGACATTTTTGCTCAAAAGCCTGATGATTATTGTCGTGCAATGTGCAGTTTGTTCCTTTAAAATGGATGTTATAGTTTGTTCAAAAATGGCGCCGAAATTTCTTCCAATTTGTTTGTTTAAACATAAAATTGTTCGAAAACATTTTCTTCGATAGAAAATTTCTTCGAAAGCATTTTTTTCGAACGAAAATTTGTTCGAAAACATTCTCTTCAAGCGAAAATTTGTTCAAAAACATTAAAAAATAATTCGTAATTTCCTAATTATAATATCAAATATCTCCCTGCAAAAAGTAAAATATCTTTTAAAATTTGTCTTACCAAGACATTCTACGGTATATAGTGTCGTAGAAAATGTATCCAAAATAGATAATATTTTGTTTAAAAAATATATATATAAAATGTCCGGCAAGTTTTAGATTAAGAGCTGGTTGACGCAGACAGTTACGTATACGGAAATTTTTATACCCCATTATTTGAGAAACCGGAAACGTGAACTTTACAGGTCGAACAACGTAATTGCGGCTTACCCTGTAAACTTGAGGAGACCTGTAAACTTGGTCTCCGGTCGTATCTCGTACGTATTTTTTTCAAACCGGCATAATTCCCCAAACTCCATATCGTCACCCTAATTCTGAAACGTCGTAACCCAACTCAACAAAATTTTACAGGAATAAGAAAAGTTAAGAAAAGTTGGAAGCAAATTATATGGGGTAAGCATTATGCGACTTATTAGAAATCGCGGGAATGACCGTTTTATATTTCTTTTTTGGTTGCGAGGATTTAGGGTGACGATATGTTAATAATAATTTCTTAAACCGAAATAAAATGTTACAAACATAACTTATTTATTAATAATTTATATTTAATTATTAAGGAACTTGCGTAAAAGCTAGTGTATTTATAACTATTAGAAAACTAATAGGTTACGTTGTAATTGGCTATTTTCCATTTTAAACCTATTTTTAATATAAAGCACTATGTTTTAGATTACTCTAGTAGAAATATCAATCCCTTCACAATAAACACATAAAGTCATGACCACCTAGACTAAAATAGGGACCGTAAAAATAATTTTTTAATCTCTTCGTTCTTTACCGGTCCCTTTTGTGATCGGAAAGTTTTCTTAAAGAACATAATGGAAAATTAATACCTTCGTAAAAACTATTGTACAGAAAGTGCTTGTTTTTCGGTCAGTTTATAAAAAAAGTTCTTTTTTGGTAGTTCGAGATAAAACATCACAATTTTACCCACATATAAACTTACTTAAAAGCCAGTATATTTATAATTACTAGGAAACCAATATTTTACGTTATACTTGGCTATTTTTTAAGTTAGAATTAATTTTTGAATATTTTCATTTTATATTATAGATTATTTTGATAGAAATGTCAAACCTATCAAAATAAACACATTTCAAAAACTGTCAACATAATCACTATCTAAATGACGAGTAAAATGAGGTCCAGTAAAAATATTCTCCGGTCTCTTGGTTCTTTATCGGTCCTTGTTTGGACCGGAAAGTTTTCCAAAACGATTTGACTGCAAAGTGCCACTTTCCTTACAAAAAAAACATACGGAAAGTGTTTGTTTTCCGGTGATCCATTTCTTAGGACTAGCCTGAAAATTAATTTATTTAGCGTTTGTACACCTCGAAAAATTCCTTTTATATTCATGTGTTGTTTGGTTTTCGAAAGTCAAGTTCTGCCGTCCTGTAGTTGCGATTAAATGTAACACTGTCATTTTGACAGTTACTATAAATCTATATCTTTTTGAGTTTTGAGGAGAGAAATAGATTAACTAGAAATCCAAAATTCCACTTACTCAATTTTCAACTTTTTGCAGTTACTCCCATTTCGCTCTGGACAGCGGAGTTGATTACCGGTCTTCGATGCATAACGTTTATACCTTTTGCTTTAAAAATTTTTTTACCTTATATTTTTTAACAACGTGTTTAAATTATATGGATAATGTGTAATGCTGCTTTTTTACCCTTTAAACAGTGGCGCTCCCAGAAATATGTCTCGGCGGGGGCCGAGGCCTCATAATGTCGAAATATGTCGAAAATATGTAAAAAAATCTTAGGCTTGGAGATGCCTCCCCAGGGTGCGCCCATGCTCCTAAATGAAAAATTGGTAGGTATACAGGATGCTTGATAGCCGTATAACTATTCTATACAGGTCAGGTAGGTTATTTAATATATTTTTTGTCAATATTATTACTCTCTTACTGAGTATTTTCAGAGGCAGATCTAGGAATTTCATTTGGGAGGAGTGAACATTTTTCGCGTTTTGCATAGTGACCAGGGGAATGGGCTAATTTGCTGTCGCCTACTCACAGTGGCTAATTTGCCTCCGGGCCAACTCGTTCTAGCACCGACCCCATTCGCTGCCGGCCCATCTCGCTGTCGATCTGATTTGCCGCCGGGCCAACTCGGCCCCGGTTGCCGTTGTTTCAGTTTGAAATAATGCAATTTAATATATTTTTTATCAAAAAGTAATTTAAACCGGCTGCGACTTTCTTATTTTTATAAACCGATCTGCATGTATTAAATTTAAAAGTTTGGGGTGTTTTAATTTAATTTAATTATCAAATACTATAAATTTAATATAATTATATCGGTTCATAAATGGAAAAATCTGCAATTCTGAACCCTTCATTTAAATTATTTTCAAGCCTAATTCAAAAATCACAATCAGCAATCTTCAAAACTCAAAATTTATTAAATATCGGTTTTTAAATGACAAAGTCCGCCATTTTGGATCTACTATTTTGACTTCAAATTTAATGTTAAAAAAATCATAATAAGCGACCTTAAACTGCAATTACATTGTATTGTTACAGGTTCACAACGACAAATTAAAACTCGCAATTGTTGAAAACGATACGTCAATTTATTCCGACAAATTATGTACAAAAACACGCACTTAAACTTACTAATAACTTGCTAATAATTCACTACTTTAATACGCCTATTAACTTCTCGTTAACATCTAGCGATCACTACCATTGGTTATCTCTGACTGACTCGATGCACGACGTCCGGCCCTATATATGAGGGTCTGCCCACTATTCGAGAATTTTCCATCCTTGTTCGACTCGGAATCATTCCGCCCTTTTCTAGAACCGGACCGTTCTCATACCAGTTTGTCACAGATAACGCAACTAAAACCTAGATTAAGAATACAACCATAAAATACGTCAACCTAATACTACATTAAACCTAAATAAATTCTAACTATAAAATTTAAATAACTTAAATTTGTTACACTGTTCTCCTCTTCAGGTTTGATCGTCTCGATCAACATTTCCCAGGTAAGGTTTTAGTCTGTCTAGATGAACAACTTTCATCTTGGACTTCGGGCTTTTCTGGATTCGGTAGACTACATCATTAATTCTCTTAACAACTTTATAAGGCCCTTCCCATGGTGGTGTAAACTTAGGTGATCTTCCTTTCTTGCGTTGAGGATTGTATAGCCAGACTTGATCATTCTCTTTGAACCCTGAAGAGTTTGCTTTCAGGTCATACCTCGCTTTCATGCGGTCACTGGCTATTTCTATTCGCTCTCTAACCACTTCATGGATATCGTGCAGCTTTTGCCTTAAACGTTCGACATAGTCATTAACCTCTAAGTGTTCTTCTTCAGTTGAACCAAACATGATATCACATGGTAAACGCAGTTCTCTACCAAACAGGATACTAGATGGAGTAGCTCCTGTCGTATTGTGAATGGCGGTTCTATAGGCCATCAAAAACAATGGAATATATTGGTGTTAGTCCACGGATAGAAAAACGCTAAATGCAATGGACTGTATAAATTTTAATTAATGATAGCGCGAACAAACATAAATATTGATATGAAATTACGAAATAATCAAAACGTCCATAGGTAAAATATTGGTGGCACACAACGGTAATCAGAACAAATGCACTCACCTCTTTGCATCCACTTTCTCCACGTTCCAAGGGGCCCCTGATTGGATCTAATGATGTCATCACGTAGCTGAAGGGCTGAAGTTTCTAGTTCTATACTTCAGTACACAAAATCGAGCACTTTCAGGTGTAGATATTTGAAATAGTTGGAGAACGAAATTAACACGCCATTTTCTCTAGGCGATTGACAAGGATCTCCTTGGTTGTTGGTGCGCATGTCCAAATACGCGGAATGCGCTTTGTCCTTCATACAGTTGTGTGTTTTTAAATATATATATAAACAACCGCGAAATTTAGCGGGAGCTAACATAACTTCCCTCCAAAACACATAATTTTAGAATCTCAACCGGACAGATATAGATATAAGAAAAAGAATCGACCGATAAATATAAATGAATGAAAATAGATAAGCATCGTAAGTTTATTTAGAGATAACGAAATCCCGAAAAAAGGCAAAACAAACAAACAAAAAATTCAAAAAAAAATTAAAAATAAAAAACCTATTGTAATACCCGGTAAAAGGTAGAAAATTAAAATTACTTTTAATTTGGCAAGAGGCACAGTTTTACAACTGGCCGCTTATAAACACCGGTAACCGTTTGTACCGTCGCAACACGCACCTGACCATCCCCGCCGGGATGCAGTTCGATGACCCGACCGACCGGCCATTTCAAAGGCGATTGAATGTGATCACTTGTTATGATAACCAAATCATTTAACTTGATATTTGGGGACGAATCAGCCCATTTGTGTCGCTGTTGTAGCGTATGCAAATATTCTATAGAATACCGTTTCCAAAAATCATTATGTAGTTTTTGGATTAGTTTCCATCTCGAGAGCCGATTTAGGGGAACCTCGGACAAATCTGACTCAGGAATTTCTGAATTAAGGGGTTCAAGTGTCAAAAAATGCCCAGGGGTAAGAGGTTGAAGATCGTGTGGGTCTGAAGAGGCAGGAGATAAAGGGCGACTATTAAGTACGGCTTCTATGCGACAGGTAAGGGTGGACATCTCCATGATAGACAACTTCTGGTCGCCGACAACTCGTACAAAGTGAGTTTTAAAACTTTTGACGCCAGCTTCTGCCAGGCCATTGAAATGTGGACTGAGAGGAGGTCCCAGATGCCAACGAATAGAAAGTCTGGTGGCAGCACTTCTTGCGTAATCCAGTAATTGGTTACGAAGCCCTATAAAATTACTGCCTTGATCTGACCAGCATTGCGTCACGCTTCCGCATCTGGAAATGAATCGATGGAATGCACCTACGAACCCTTCGGTGGACAGTTCCATGTTTAATTCCAAATGCACGCAATGTGTGGCCGTACAGACAAACACACAGACATACGATTTGAAAGCTTTACAACCACGGTAACGATGAGGAATCACAAAGAAAGGTCCACAAAAGTCGATAGCTACACTCGAAAAAGGTTTTAGTTGATTGATTCGATGAGCGGGAAGTGAACTCATTATGGGCGGTCTATAGGGTTTAGGGTTGATTCTAAAACATTGCAAGCACTTGGATATGGTTCTTTGAATTGCCCGTCTGGCAGATAATATCCAAAATTGCTGTAAAAGCAGATTATGTAATGTTTTAAACCCAGGATGAAGATATTGTCGATGAGCGGACTCGATAAGAAGAGTAGTTAAACGATGGTCACTCGAAAGTAAGACGGGGTGTTTTGCAGAATAAGACAAAAGGTCAGATTTTTGTAATCTGCCACCGACTCTAATGATATTATTCTCATCAAGAAAAGGTGAAAGTTTTCGCAAAGGTTTCGGTATTGGTTTATCCTTAGATAACGCGGAAAAAAGCTCAGAAAAACAAGAACCTTGCACGCGTTTGATAAGGTGTAACGCACTTTGCATCTCACCGGTGGTAGGAAAAACAATATTCTCAAAAATAACTTTTTGGTCCGGCGGCTTAGTGGGTTTTTGATAGGAATGGTTTTGAAAAAGGTTAACTATTCGAAGGACATAACAAATGATACGTTGAATTTTTGATATAGAGGAATATTTGATAAGAAGCTGATCTAAGAAGTTGACATCAATTATCGCATTGCAACAGACTTTTGGCTTTTCCTCCAGATTAATATCTCCGAAATCAATCGGCATTTTTGGTTTATGAAAATCGGGCCATTCGTTTTCGGGAGACCACAAAAACGACGGTGCGTTCCACCACATGTCATGTGACATGAGCTGTGAAGGGGTGGCCCCTCGTGACGCAATATCGGCTGCATTCAAAGCAGAAGGAATGTAGCGCCACGAGTTTGAGGGAATGATTTCTTGGATTCTACTGACTCGATTTCCAACAAAGGTTTGCCAGCGATTAGGAGGGGATGAAAGCCAGTGCAATACGACTTGCGAATCGCAGAAAGTAACGATATTTGTAAAAGTTAATTTTCCTTCATAGCTAGATAAGACGAAGTCAATTAATTCGCTTAAAAGAAATGCGCCTAGGAGTTCTAGCCTAGCCAAAGTTTGTGACTTTATAGGCGCGACCCTAGATTTTGCAGATATGAGAGAAACAGATATATTGTTTTCCTCTTCTACACGAAAATATACGACGCCTGCGTAACCTCGAATTGAAGCGTCACAGAAGCCGATGATTTGACAGGTATTGGTTTTAGACAGTTTGATTTGTCGGGGTAAATTGGAAAGAAGCGGGAATTTAGAACGACGTTTGTTCCAAGAGTCGATGATAGAAGAATCTGGTTCTTCGTCCCAGCCTATTTTCGATATCCACAACTGTTGCAAAATAAATTTTGCTTGTAGCAACAAGGGACAAAGAAAACCTAAGGGATCAAAGATTGTCCCTATGATAGATAAAATAGAACGTTTGGTTGGGGGTTTGTCCTTCATTCGGCATTGATAAGAAAAAATGTCGTTTTTTGGATGCCATTGAAGTCCTAAAACTTTGATAAAGTGGGGTTCCTCCTTGTCGAAAGAGAGAGGCATTTGACGATCGGACTCTGGCAATGTTGCCAATAACTCAGGACAATTGCTTGCCCATTTTTTAAGTTCAATCCTCCCAACTTCAACAAATCATTGAGTTCTGTTTGAAGGGAGAGAGCTTCAGAAAGCGAAGGGCTAGTTCCCAAGATATCGTCGATATAGATTGACGTTTTTAGAACAGTACTAGCCATAGGAAAACGTTCTTTTTCTCTCTCTGCCAGCTCATTTAAGGTACGCATGGCTAGAAAAGGTGAGCATGTCATGCCAAAAGTGACAGTAGAAAGTTCCCACACTGAAAGTGGGTCCTGTGGAGAAAACCTCCACAATATCCTTTGATAAGGACGGTGATAAGGATTGATAAGGACTTGACGGAACATCTGTTTGATGTCAGCAATGTAGGCAATAGGATTAAGACGAAACGTAAGGAGTAAAGAGGCAATATCCTTTTGAAGTTTCGGTCCAGATAACAATGTGTCATTGAGACTAATATTTTTTGGGGTGACTGCCGAACAATCCCAGACTACCCTTAATTTTGTACTTAAGCTTTCCGGCTTTAGTACGCAATGATGTGCTAAAAAACACGACACGTCGACCTTTGGTTGACTAGATAAAACTAAACTCATATGATTAGAATCGATATAGTCTTGCATGAAACTTGAATAGGCAGTGTACAGATCAGGATTTTTTATTAATCTATTTTCTAGAAGTAAAAATCTACGATAAGCTTGCGGATAAGTATTTCCTAGGTCAGGGTTTATTTTGTCTTTAAACGGAAGATCTACCATGAATCTACCGCTCGGTTGCCGTACTACACTAGCAGTAAAAATTGATTCTGCCTGTTTTTCTTCCTTTGATAAGATTTGTTTTTTAGGCAAATGTTCGATTTCCCAAAACCTCGGGAGAATGACCTCTAAAGGAGGTGAATGACTCGTTAAAAAACAACTGGTTCGTTCCGTAAGACTACCTACTTCGTCAACCTTTCCCATGACGACCCAGCCAAAGATAGTTTCAAGGGCTGAAGGCTGCCCTACCTGTCCAAGAACCCTGCCCTCCTTGAATATCTGTGCGAATAGCTCGCAACCAATAACCAGGTCCACAGGTCTAGATTTGAAATAAGATGGGTCGGCAGGTTTAAGGTTTTCCAAGTGTTTAAACTGATTATCGTTCAAAGAGAATGTAGGCATATTGGAACATAGTTGTGGAACAACAATTGCTTCGAAATTAAGTAAAGGAGTGACTTGTCCTTGTGGCTTAATGTGACATTGAACGAGCCCTTTGGAAGTGAAAGAAGACATCTGATTTAATCCGAATATTTCAGTGGTGTAACTTCGCCTAGGAAGATTAAGACGCTGAATACACTTTTCACTGATGAATCCTGTCTGTGATCCAGAATCAAGCAGTGCCCTTACAGGTTGAAAATTTCCGCAACCGTCCATAACATCTATTATGGCGGTGCATAAAAGAAAGGTACCTGAAGGTCCTGAGGCATTTAATGACACATGAAGATTATTGACAGGTGGTGTGTGAATGACAGGACTAGTATCTTGGCTTCCAGACTCTTGATTAGTTTCTAAGATATGAGTTAAAGTGTGGTGCCTTTTACTATTGCAAGTCCTGCATGAATATTTTGATTTGCACGTATCTACATCATGCAAGGGATGAAAACACGCTAGACATAATTTTTTCTGTTTGACGAAAGATAGGCGATCGATAGGTGAGAGATCAAGAAATGTTTGACATTTCGAAAGCACGTGACCTTGATTACACCGGAAACATTTTATTCCCGTACTTGAATTAGTTGAGGTGCCAGCCAGTCCTATAAAAGGCGAATTGGATGATTTATAGGTAGGCTTTTGCCCAAACTGATTTCGCATGGAATTTGAATTCTGATAGGTAGGCTTTTGCCCAGAGTGATTTTGCATAGAATTTGATTTTTGATATATAGGCACCTTTTTGGGTGCTGTTGATTGAGGAAGTGATTCCAAAACTTTACATCTTTTTTCTAGAAATTGAAAAAGTGACTGAAAAGTGGGAATTTCGGTATTAGTATTGGCGTGACTCATTTCGAAATTTGAACGCGTTGGAATATCCAATTTTTCTAATAAAATGAAAAAAATAATAAAGTCCCAACTGTCAACGTCAAAGCTAAGTGATTTTAAAATTTCTAGGGATTCAGAAAAGGTGTCAATTAAATTACGCAATTCTTTAGCTGACTCGTTTTTTAAGGTGGAGTTCATAATTGAGCTTAAAGCATCATTTGCGAGGTCTCGCTTGTTTTGATATCTATTGACTAATTTGTCATAAGCAATTTTATAATTTTGATCAGATAAGCTAATCCCTGATATCAATTTTAAAGGCTCATCCTCGAGATATGAAAATAAATCATCGTCCGAGTCGTCTATCAACATAATGACGTCATTATGCGCCAGCATGCATTTATCGAAGGTTTCATCCAAATCGGAATACCTCACTTGAAACTCGTTTCTCGCTCTTTCATCCTTTACCGCGGTCTTTGACAACACATAACACTCGGTGATCGCAGATAAAAAACCCTTGCGTTTTTGTACGGCTTTTTTGACAGACATGATTTTACCTTTGAAATGACGAAATTGTCGGTAAATATACAAATAACGCTAAATTAATGCTTCTGAAATAGAAAGATGACGAATTGTCGAAAATATGCACTAATTTATCGCAATTGATGAAAATTGTTTTAAATATCGAAATGATATGGTACACCACTGAACGTTTGTTTTGTTTGTTTTGATTCCTACTCGCTTTGTTTACTGAATGACCACGCGCTAGCCACGTGCCCTGCACATACCACACCGACGAGTTTCTCAAATTCAAGGCCACCTTGTTTGGCTTGGCCACAGATTAGGTAAATAAGTGGCTTGGCATGAAAATAATTATTAATACCGTCGTATGGATTTATTCTAAATAATTCGGCTCGCAAGGAACACTTATGTTAGTCCACGGATAGAAAAACGCTAAATGCAATGGAATGTATAAATTTTAATTACTGATAGCGCGAACAAACATAAATATTGATATGAAATTACGAAATAATCAAAAGGTCCATAGGTAAAATATTGGTGGCACACAACGGTAATCAGAACAAATGCACTCACCTCTTTGCATCCACCTTCTCCACGTTCCAAGGGGCCCCTGATTGGATCTAATGATGTCACTACGTAGCTGAAGGGCTGAAGTTTCTAGTTCTATGCTTCAGTACACAAAATCGAGCACTTTCAGGTGTAGATATTTGAAATAGTTGGAGAACGAAATTAACACGCCATTTTCTCTAGGCGATTGACAAGGATCTCCTTGGTTGTTGGTGCGCATGTCCAAATACGCGGAATGCGCGTTGTCCTTCATACAGTTGTGTGTTTTTAAAAATATATATAAACAACCGCGAAATTTAGCGGGAGCTAACATATTGGTCCCGATCTGTTTGGTGCTCATCAACAACTTTGCAAAGATGTTCTTCTATTGTTTTATTAAATCTTTCAGCCATGCCATCTGACTGCAGATGTAAAGCAGTAGTCCGTGTTTTATATATTCCTAAAAGGTCACAGAGATTCTGGAAGAGCTTTGATTCAAAGTTTCTTCCTTGATCTGAATGTAGTTCCAAAGGAATGCCAAATCGGCTGAAAACATCATTTACCAGAACTTCTGCAACTGTAGCGGCCTCTTGGTTAGGCAAAGCAAAAACTTCTGGCCATTTGCTAAAGTAATCCATGACAACAAGGATGTATTTGTTGCCCTTTTTAGTTTCTGGAAATGGTCCGGCCACATCAATAGCAATGCGTTCGAATGGCAGACCTACGTTATATTGTTTCATTTGACCTCTGGACCTTGTTTTGGGACCTTGGCTGGCTGCACAAGTCGAACATCGGCGGCACCAGTTTTTCACATCTTGAAAGTAATTGACCCAATAAAATCGGTTTCGAATTTTGTCCATGGTTTTATTTATGCCTAGGTGCGCGCCTGATTTTCCACCATGGCATTCGACCATTATATTGTCTACCATGCTCCTAGGAACCACTACTTGATTAATCACAGTAAGGCCATCGGCACTTTCCCAGGCACGTTTAAGGATGTTTTCTTCTAATATCAGTGAATCCCATTGTGCCCACAGTGATTTGAATATCACCCCTTGGTTTGCGATATCTTACCATGATGGTCGTGGCTTGTTCTCTTCTTTCAATCGCAAGATAGGTCCTACATCTTTGTCGTCAAGTTGTGTGGTTCTAATTGAAGCCGACATCCATTCTTCATTTGGTTCTAATTTTATCTGACGCACGTAGTTAATTGCCTCTTTCTGGTCAATTCTCCTGCAATGTTTACAATCTTCAGGGCAAGGTCTTCTGGACAATGCATCTGCATTATTATGCACCCTTCCCGCTCGGTGCTTAATTTGATAATGGTATTGTTGTAGCTTTTCTATCCATCTCGCGACTTGCCCCTCAGGTTGTTTTATTTTCATGAGCCACTGTAACGCAGCATGATCCGTTCTAATCAGAAACTCTTGTCCGTAGAGATATTTGTGAAAGTGATCTACGGATTTAACTATGGCTAGGAGCTCCTTTCTAGTAACACAATAATTTCTCTCTGGTTTGGATAGCTTCTTGCTGAAAAATTCGATGACCCGTTCTTCTTCATCTTGTACTTGGGAGAGTACTGCTCCTATGCCATCGTTGCTCGCATCAGTATCTAATATGAATTTTCCTTTTGGAATGGGATATGCAAGAATCGGACTAGAACATAATGCTGCTTTTAGTCTTCTAAATGCTTGGTCACATTCGGTATTCCATTTGTAAGAAGCTTTATCTTCTGTAAGTCTATGTAATGGAGACGCTATTTTGGCGAATCCTTCTACAAATCGTCTGTAGTATGTACACAGACCCAAAAAGCTTCTCAATTCATGTTTGTCACGAGGTTGAGGCCATTCTTTTATTGCTTGTAACTTCTTTTCGTCGGTATGGATGCCTTCTCGGGAAACGACGTGGAACAGAAAACATTTCTTTCAGTTCAATTTAAGATTTGTGTTCCTGATTCTTGAGAATACTTCTAGTAAATTATCTAGATGATCTTGAAATGATTTCCCCATTACTGTCATAGTATCATCATCCAAATAGACTAGGCAGGTTTTACAAGTAACGCCTCGTAGAACGACTTCCATTAGTCTTTCAAATGTAGCTGGGGCATTGCACAGGCCAAATGGCATCACATTAAACTGATAAAGTCCACTTCCAGCAGAGAATGCAGTCTTCTCCTTATCTCTTTCAAAGATTCCTACTTGCCAATACCCACTTTTCAGGTCAAGAGTAGAAAACCAATATGATCCTGCCAACGTTGTTAATTTGTCGTCTATTCTTGGCAGTGGGTAACTATCTTTCTTGGTCACATCGTTAAGTTTCCTGTAGTCGACACAAAATCTAGTACTTCAATCCTTTTTAGTGACCAACACCACAGGAGATGACCAAGGACTTGATGACTCTTCAATAACACCGTCGCTGAGCATTTTATTAATGAGATTGTGAACTTCTTCTTGCTTGGCCATTGGTAGTCTTCTTGGGGGCTGTCTTATCGGTTGGGCATCGCCAGTGTTGATAGCATGTTGAATGAGGTTTGTGCGTCCCGAACTAATCCTAGTTTCGAAGATATTACTTTGTTCTTCTATAAACTCTCTCGCTTTACGAAATTCTTCTGGAGTGAGATGTTGCCAAGTTGACTCAAATTGCTGAAGTACCTCCATTGGTAACTTGCTTGTATCCTCGGAAGTTGGCTCTTCACATCTTGTTACTTTCTGTACTGGTTCAATTATTTTTGACACTATTTGGGAAAATATTGGCGACTCTAATCGGAATGTCTTTATCGGTTTTAACTAGTGATTTTGCAACGAGGTAGGTGTTGGGTGTGTTTTATTGGCTTATGAGTCCGACGCAGCTTGATGTTTTACTTTCCAGCCTCCCAAAAATTATGGTCTCACTGTTACCGACTAGTCTTGTTGTGCATACTGCCACTACCTTTATTGGTTCTTTATTGATGTGACTATTTGACAAAATGAACTCTTCGTTCCCAAATCTTAGGGTATTAAGTTTATTATCAAACGCAAATCCATGTTTACTTATCAGGTCCATTCCCAAAATAAATTCGTCTTCTATGTCTGCAACTAATACCGAGTGGCGAATCTTCAACCTCCCCAGCTGTAGGTCTATGTCTGTCTGCCCCAACACGTCGGCGGATTCTCCAGTCACAGTCTTAAGTGTTATTTTCTTTTCTGTTGGTCGATTTTTATATCTCGTTGCAATTTTGAACTTAAGCAATGATATGGCAGCACCAGTATCTACTGTTATATTAACTTTTCTTCCACTAATAAGTCCGTCGATGTTAAGACTGTCAGCAGTAAGTTTTAAGCTCTTGATAGAGTAAATTTTGGGGGCTAAATTCCCATTAGCCAACACCCGCCCCTCTGCGTTGACTAGTTTTAGTTTTCCTGATCTCTTCTTCGGTACTCTGTCCCACTAGATGGTGAGCGAGACCTCATTTGGACACGACAATAGCGTTGAACATGCCCTGTACGTCCGCATCTGAAACACTTTACATTTGGAGGGGATCGTCTACTTTCTTTCAAAGAATCAATCTTCTCTATCAGCGATTGAAACAGTTGGTTTAGCGTTTTTAAGTTGACCTCATCTCCAGTGCTCATTTCTTCTCCCTCCTGAATTGAAACACCTCTTACTTTTCTCCTGGACATATTATTTGATGACTCAATTTCAAGGGCTCGAATCAACACTTCACTGCTGTTATGGAAGCGTTCTCGACGTAGTAATTTTGCCGTCCGTGTCTCGCAAACCGTTATTAAAGCGATCTACCGTGAGGGGATCTCTGTAATTTTCTGGCATTTCTGGGTAAGCCAAGTACATCAGCCTCCCGATATCCGCTTCATACTCTTGTAATGACTCCACTGCTCTTTGTTGACGAACATTTAATTCTGACCAATGTAAATTTCGCAAGTGTTCGTCTCCATACCTTCTTTCTAGCGCTGCCACTTAAGCGTTATAATTCTGTTTTTGTTCGACTGGAATGGACCGTAAAAGTCCGAGTGCAGGTTCCCGTAGAGCTACTAACAACGCTCTAGCTTTTTCGTCCTCGTCCCAACCATTTGCAGCGGCGGCAGCTTCAAATTGTTGTTTGTAGGTGGACCAGGAGGACGTACCGTCAAAATTTGGAGGCTTAATGTTTTGGTTGGAATTCACAACACATCCCTGAGCTTTTATTTTGTTATGTTCTTTCTGAAGCTGTATAAGCTGTTTTGACACATCCTGGAGCTTTTCTTCCACTGTTTGAAAAACTTCTTCTCTTACATTCTGTAGCTTGGTCTAAACTTTTTCTTCAACATTCTGCAATTTGGTAAACTTATCACGTCCTTGCAATGCAACTATAGGTAAATTTAGTGGGAATAAGGACACTGTTATTCTGGTAAATATACGTTTTAATCCATCGGTAACGTTTCGACAATGGTTTTTGTCTTCATCAGACTAAAAAGGTTACAACTCATTAGTAAGATAATACAAAATACGGCACATTAATACATCACCAATTAAAAATTATTATTCTTTTCCCAATAAATAACATTTAAAATGACCTTATTGACAAAATATTATTTTTTTCCTAAATATTTTTTTCCCTTTTAATGTATATGTAACTGATTTTTTTATTTATTTATATAAAGAAATAATTATGGTTTATTTTTCTTCCTTTTTTTTTAATATACATATATAAAAATTTTTATACAAAGGTTCAAAAAAAAATTTTTTTTTTGTCACTATAGGAAAACAAACGAGTGCCACTCTATTCAAGGTTGCCTTTTGCTTTAAACTTAAAGAATTTTAATTTGTTTTAATATTTCGGAACAATGAAAATCCAGAATAGTGACAACAATGCGGACTAATTTTGCCGCCGATAATATAACCTGTCTGATAAACAAAACAAAAGAAAATATAAATAATTAGCACATTAATGTCGGGTTTCGTTTTTAATTTTGTGCCGTTTGTTTTCCTGATGTGCTTGAATTCTTGTTTTTTGTTGTTCCAATGTACGATGTAGTCTGAAGGGTGAGTACGGAATTTTAAATATTTTAACAGTCCTTTTTAAATTTTAACATAGGTTTATAATGTGTACATTGTTGTTATTTTCTACATGGTATTATGGCTTGCTACAGGTTTTATTTGTTATTGTTGTTTTTATATGAATAGCTGATTGATCTCTTTGTGCGTATTTTATTGAGCCACCCATCAGTTACTAAAGTGACAAAAAAAAATTTTTTTTTAACTTTTGTATAAAAATTTTTATATATGTATATTATAAAAAAAAGGAAGAAAAATAAACCATAATTATTTCTTTATATAAATAAATAAAAAAATCAGTTACATATACATTAAAAGGAAAAAAAAATATTTAAGTAAAAAATAATATATTGTCAATAAGGTCATTTTAAATGTTATTTATTGGGAAAAGAATAATAATTTTTAATTGGTGATGTATTAATGTGTTGTATTTTGTATTATCTTACTAATGAGTTGTAACCTTTTTAGTATGATGAAGACAAAAACCATTGTCGAAACGTTACCGATGGATTAAAACGTACATTTACCAGAACAACAGTGTCCTTATTCCCACTAAATTTACCTATTCTGCAATTTGTTCTGTAACGTTTCTTCTACATTCTGCAATTTGTTTTGTACCTTTTCTTCTACATTCTGCATTCTCTGAGTTATTTCTTCCTTAAGATCTTCGGTTGCTGCCTTGAACTCTCCTCTAAGCTGCTCGGAGTTGCTCTTTATTTGATCGAAGTTTTCTTGAATGCCATCTAATCTTTGCTCAAATGTCTGTTTCATATCGTTTTGGTTTTGTTCAATGGTCTGTCTTATATCGTTCTGGTTTTGAGCCATTTGAGCTGCTAGAGCCTGCATCATTTTAGTTAGATCTTCCATCTTTGCCGATCCTTGTCTAGTAAGCATCAACTTCCTGATAAATCACTTAAAATGTTTATTTTTTTGGTCTATAAAGCTAATGTCGTAGTCGGTTTTGTTTTTTTTTTTTTCAATATCTCCTCTGATTGTTAAATAGGACCTAATGGAATGTTCTAGAATATACTAGTAAATGTCACTCTTTCTGCTACTAGGCAAATGTAGAAGCCAGTTTTTGATTATCTCTTTTGGTTCTCGAATAGATCGTCGTAGAATGTTATGGAATATTCTAGAAATTCTTTCTAATTCTCACTATTTAAATATTTAAATAACTTAGCTAATGTCGAAGTCGGTTTTTGTATATCTCTTCTAGTTTTTGAATAGAACGTCGTAGAATGTTATGGAATCTTCTAGAAATTCTTTCTAATTCTTACTTTTGAAATTACTAAGCTAATGTCGAAGTCGCTTTTTGGATATTTCTTCTGGTTTTCGAATGGAGCGTCGTAGAAAGTGATGGAATATTCTAGAAATTCTTTCTAATTCTTACTTTTTAACTAACTAAGCTAATATCGAAGTCGATTCTTAAATATCTCTTTTGGTTTTTGAATAAATCAATATCGAACTTCTTCGAATATTCTGGAAAAATCACTTACTGTTTTTCTGTCCAATTGTCCTAGCGGGTGGTACTATGTAAGGATAGTCTTTGCACTATTTATTTCGTTTAATCTCACTTCTGACACCAATTGTTACGGGTTCACAACGACAAATTAAAACTCGCAATTGTTGAAAACGATACGTCAATTTATTCCGACAAATTATGTACAAAAACACGCACTTAAACTTACTAATAACTTGCTAATAATTTACTACTTTAATACGCCTATTAACTTCGCGTTAACATCTAGCGATCACTACCATTGGTATCTGACTGACTCGATGCACGACGTCCGGCCCTATATATGAGGGTCTGCCCACTATTCGAGAATTTTCCATCCTTGTTCGACTCGGAATCATTCCGCCCTTTTCTAGAACCGGACCGTTCTCATACCAGTTTGTCACAGATAACGCAACTAAAACCTAGATTAAGAATACAACCATAAAATACGTCAACCTAATACTACACTAAACCTAAATAAATTCTAACTATAAAATTTAAATAACTTAAATTTGTAACAGTATTTTCACATGTTATATTGTAAACAAATAAACACCCCCAAGTTCTAAATTTGATATTTACCGGTTTATGAATGGGAAATTTCACCATTTTGGAAGCGCTATTTTGATTTGTTTCAGGTTTAAGTCAAAAATTGTATTACGTAGCATTAACACCGTATTGTTTCAAATTTGGGACAAATCGATTTATAAATATAAAACCCCCCGAATTTGGATTTGTGTTAAAAATTTAAAAAAAAAACATAAATAAACCGTTTAATAAACAAAATTGCAAACAAAAACTACAGAGGCGCGCGGCGGCTAGTTGTCTCGTCTGCAAGTTGGCCTGGCGGCTAATCGGGTTGGTGCGATATCTCGCTATCGCCCAGCGGCAAATCGGGTCGGCGGCGAGTTGGCCCGATGGCGAATGGTCCACAGCAAGTCGGTGGCGGCGATTTGTTCTAGAGCCTGACCAGAAGGAGTATTCTGTGTCAGACCTAAATATATTTTGGAGAAGGGGGATTTTCCCTTTTTCCTTTTCTGTAGCGTTTTGTAGTGCAAAACTTAAAACCTTTTTTCCAAAACTTTTGCGGCTTTCCCTTTCAACTGATGTTCCATACTCTACGAAACTGGCGGTCAACCTTTCCTTAAGCTGTGTCACTTTTCACTCCAAAAATTTGGCGCGTGCCACTCATTTTTGTTAGAGCAATATATATTGTACTTTGTTGTTTCAAATTTTATAATAAATATAAAAAACTGTTATTTACTATAGTTGATATTGTCTTAAAGTGACACCGCGTCATCAAAACCTTGATGGGCGGGAAGGGAGTAGAAGGGTACATACATACATACCCAAAATCAGGCACTGCACTAATTAGTCATTAGCTTCCTATTTTACTTGCTTTTTATTGATGTCTAACTCTAAACGATTTTATTAGAAAGGAACATATGGGGCATTCCATATCAACTCAGCCACCTTTTGCACATCAAAGTTTTGATTTGAACTAAATTTGAGTTATGGCTAGTCCTATGCCGGCTTAGTCTTAGGACAGTATTTTAAAATTTTTCGGATATGATGTTCATGAAAATAAATAATTATATAAAAAAAACTAAATTATTCAAGATAGCACTTATGGTCAATTATTGAAGTAAAATATATTTTTTTAGATTTAGGTCTTAGTGACCTTATTATTTAAAAACTAAATAAGAAATTTGTCATATAAAAAATGTGACCACTTCGATTTTTATTTTTTTTTTCGTAAAATTAGGAAGAAATATAACCTTTATTAACCACAAAAATTGCGAAGTGGGCCAAGCTATAGTTATCTCAGAATAAAATATTTTGTCAGGCCACGTCAAAAAGTGAATCTCTGTAAATGCATTAAAACGTTTTTATAACGAATAGAATTTATAAATCCAAACATAAATAGTAAATTATATGGTATTAAGAAAAAAAAACTAGTTTTAAAACGGCGATTACAAAGCTTTTACCTCACCGTAGGTGAGAAGTAGTGACCTTATTTACTTTTCTTTAAACAAAAGTTTAGTATTGGCACTTTTGAAAGTTTCGCTCTAAAAAACTGGAAACGTAAGTGCACGGCATGGGAATACAACTTAACGACTAATTTACCATATACACACTACAGTTTGCTGACGACCAAGTAATTGTAGCTAATGATAAAGAAGACATGGAGTATATGATGTGAAAGTTAATGGAAGAATACCAAAAGTGGGGATTAACAGTGAACGTGGACAAGACACAGTACTTATGTATTGGAAACGAATCTAGTGAGTTAGAACTAGACAATGGACAAGTAATATCTACATGCAATGATGCAATTTTACATATTTTCTACATATTTTATGATAAACCGCCAAAAATAGCTTAAAAAGAGGCCTCGCCCCCCCCCCAAGACACATTCCTGGGTGCGCCACTGCATGAAACAATGGTGAACAGCACGCTGTTGTATGGAATAGAGACTTTTCGCGTAACAGAAAAATACAAAACAAAAATGGAGAGTGTCGAAATGGATCCAATAAGAAGATCAATGAGAATATCTAGAACAGATCACATAAGAAATGAGATCATAAAAGAAAGAATGGGAATCGAGGGAAGCATAACGGATGACATCACTAAGAGGCAAGTGATATGGTACGGCCATGTACAACGGTTGAACGACGAAAGATTACCAAAGCAGGTACTAGAATGGCAACCAATAGGGCGCAGAAAAAGAGGGCTTCCGAAACTAGAATGGCAACACTCAATCCAAAGATCAATGACTCAAAAAAATCTGACAGATGATTGTTAGGATCGAAGCAGATGGAGAATAGGCGTCGGACAACGTAGAAAAACGTTCTAAACCGAATATAAAAAAAAACATTTAACCCCGAGCGACACACTGAATGTACAAAGTGAAACAATAATTTTTTAAGGCTTCTTTACTTAGATTTTGCCGCAAAATTTGGTTTACCATAGCTATGACGCTCAAAAAAAAACTATAGTTTATTATCGAAAACAAAATCTACTCTAGGTTAAAAAAAATACAAAACCCTCACTTTTTTCCAAACTGTCTGTATGTTGTTTGATTAATAATACCAAAAACAATGAAAAAAAAATAACAATGTCAAACAAATTAAGGCATTTTTACCTTCCTAGCCCGCGTAGCAATGGCTAGAGAAGGTATTATTTTTTTTGAGATAACTCCAAAAATGTGTTATTTGGATGTATTTTGACCTATCCTAACAATATCGTCGTGATGTCTGTCTGTGTGTCTGTGTGTATTATTTTTGTCCGTAACCCAATAGCTCCTAAACCGCTGAACCGATTTTCATAAAATTTTAGGTAAAATAGTGTTCGACACTCTTACGAGCTGATTAGGTTTAGGTCAAAATCCATTAATGCTAATTAACGGAGCATTGTATCAATGCACGGAATATAGTAAACTATATTTTGCTCAATAATTCGTGTTATAACCAAAAAACTTCGTAGGAGCTTTAGTTTCTGAGATATTTACAAAAAACTGTTTTCAAGGCTAATATATCATCATGGCTTCACTTGAAGTGTGATAATAGGCTAGCTAGGAAGGTGTCAGATCCCAAGGACTATACACAGAGAACAGGACGGTCCACTTCCATAAGCCCCATATATTCCAAATTTCGCTACGTCACAAAATCCTCAAGGTGTTGAGCCATCCTTCTATAAACCTACTCATCCTTCTCAAAAGACCCTTGATCTGTTTGATAGGGTGGTCTTTCCTTTTCTATTCACATTAAATGAAAAAGGACAACCGAACTTATTGATTTTTTTCGCGAATCCAAAGTGAGGTTAATTTTTCCGTGCATTTCGCATTTTTATTTATTTTAAAGGAAAAAATTTGTGGAATCTTGGTTTTGTATTGTTATTTTCGTTATTTTAAACAATTCTCGGAATCGCAAAATCCCAGGAGCATCCTGTGCGGTTTCTGGATGTAAATCCAACTATTCGAACTTAGAAGTACTATGTTATGAGTTTTTTTAAATTTCCACCTTCCAATGACTGTTCCCAAGACTATTTTGCAAGAGTGGCTAAGGCGTTGTGGAAAAGACAATATGGATCCCACGAAAGCATTTCTACAGAACAGATTTCGAAATTCCTTTTCAAGATAAATTGCTAGGTAAATATCATTTTTAACATTTTTTTAAATCTATTTAGGGCCACATTCTTTAATTATGTAAGGCTAAAATTCAGGATTTTGCCGCCCTTCTCCTGTCGTAACGCATTTTCAAGAAAAATATAAAAAAATCATTCAGTGTATAGTCCTTGCCATACGCAGTTACACTTTTGTGACTGACATAAACATGCCTATTTCCAAGCATATTTCCTAACCACAAATATATTAAAAATTAAATATGTTGTGTAGGTATACCTTATGCTGTGTTAAGCCTAAATCATTTATTGTTGTAATCTGCAGAGTTTTTTAAGTATGTAGGTACATGGGCACAATAGATCCATATGTGGTCGCAGTGCATGGAGGTCCAGTAGGGCCGGCCACCACTTTCGAATACATACATACCTTATGTTGACAAAAAAAAATGTTCTCATAAAAACAACTCAACAACACACCATTTTTCAGATTTTTTGATAAAGAAATAGGTTAAAAATGTCACAAAAGTGTAACCACCTATGGCCAAGACTATGACACAAAGGTAACCCTCCCCCCCCCAGAGATTACTTAATGTAACACTAAGCTGCATGTGAATTTATTTAGGCCTGTGTGTTCATCTATGAACAAGGCGTGATCAGCTGAACCAAATTTGTTCACCATCCTACAGGACTTTAATTAATTCTTGATCCTGTAGTGTATTGTAGTGTCCTATGGAGTCCTGTAGACCTACTGTGGGCAGCTGATCACCCCTTGTCTATAAAGAAACCTCTACAACCACAAAAATTAGACATTAAACATATTTTTTAATTTTTTTTTCTGTAAATGTGCAATTTAATTGTTTTTCTGTTTTGATTATCTTAATTAGCTCAAACAATGCTACTAATGTATTAATTTGACTCCAATAATAGTGAAGTTATCAATAGTGCCAACTTAATTTGGGACACCTACTGTAATTTTGACAAAAATGTCAAAACAAAATAATACTTCACAATTTCTAAAACCTCATGTTTTTTTGTGAATTCCATATGTACTAGAGTACAAAATTTACACTGTAGAAACTACCTTTTTTTAAAAAAGTTCCTTATATATGTTTTTTATTACAGGCTTATGTACTTCCAAAACAATACTAAGGAATACATCTGTGCCAAGTCAAAAGCTATCAGTGAAACCAATAGAAGTTGATCCTGAAGAGCCAACTGCAGGTACAAGCATCTAAATCGAGGAACATTTGCTGGTTGATGTTGGTACAAAAGAAAACTACTTAGTTAAAGTCTGATTTTTTTTGTTTTGTGCAAATTGATAGAGTTATTGTTGAATTTTTTGTATCGGAGTCTGCTATTGTACAAAAATGAGTATTCAGTTGGTTTGCGACTGTTAGTGTGTGTCTTTAATAGTTTCAGAATCTATTCTAAGTTTAATTTAGTTGTTTTCTTTGCCTCCCCAATAATTTATTTATAATGTTCTAAGTTTTTGTTTTGTCAATTTTATCAATTTTAGTTTTTGCACAATAAAGATTTTGCTTTAGCACAGTTTGTTTAAAGATATATTTATATTTTTTATATATATTATTAAAATGTAATATATTATTATATTTTTTCAATTTTTGAGAAGCTAGTGTCACTTAATAAAAACAAAATGATGCTGAGAAGTAAAAAGGTCTTGCAGTTGGGTAAAAAATACTAGGACATTTCTTAGAAAGGTAAAATACCTACATGTCCTAGATTTTTTGCCCCCATGGTTCATTCTTCTTATGTTTCATTTATCAAATTCAGGATTTGTTATCCTGATGTTTATGGTAACCAATTCCTTATTGCTTCTAATCAATAAACCCCCTTAATATTGTATACAGGTTTGTTATTTTTTTGCTATTATGAGTGATATAACAAAAAAATTCTAAAAATGTATACACATGTCTAAAGACTTTATCTACTTAGATAATTTCTAGTATTATAAATCAATAAATATAATAAATTTGGTCGAAATTAAAATAGGAAAATAACTTTTATTTAATCATTTTATTTTTTATCTTTAAATATGTAAACATGTATCCTGAGATGATATCTTTGGGGGCACTAACATATACCTCATAAAATCAAACCTATAGGCAACATTTAGATGAAGCAATAAGTTAAAATACTGATAACTACAAATTGCTTCAACAGGACAAAAAGTGAGATTTTAATTACTAAAATAATAAGGGACAAAAAGCTAGTACTGCTGCTAGTTAGGTGAAGTTGAGCAATATACACACCTCAGTAGGTACACATGTTATTTCCTTTTAAACATAGCAATGTTGTAGAACACTCTACATCAGTTGAAAGAAAAAACTGTATAATGTATTGACAAAACATTTAATTTATCATGTCATGTGGAATGAGGTTTCATACTGTACAAATGACATGATAACTGAACATTTTTGCCAACAATATCTTGTTTTTACCAAAGACAGTCAGTTTATGGTCCTTGGTTTTTTCTATTCAACTGATGTGCCATGTTCAACCACAAGCCGCTACTGACAAAAAGTGAATATTTCTTAAGTGCAAAAAATACCTCTGGGTCTGTTGCTGATAAGCAAAAACTTTGTACAGGGACTTAATAAACCATATTTTTGTTGACCCTGTTAGTCCTTAAAGGTTGTGCCAGGTCCTGATTCTTATCAGTCCTGAGTGGTCATTAAAAGTGTCGAGATATTGTATAGGTCCTTACATATTGATGAGCCCCTCACTCTAGGTGGAACTACTAGGTGATAAGTGGAATGAAATGTATGCATTCTTCTACAGGAATTAGCAATAAATTTTTGGTCCTGTAGTGGATTGCAGGGTGCATGTCCACTGCTTAAGCCAGAAAAAAAAACCTGAAAAATAATATACAAATGCTACTTTCTGATAATGGTAAGTTATTTGCTTCTAAAAACCATAAAAGCTTAAGAAGATTTGCTAATAGAAATTGATAAGTAGAATAATGTAGTGATTAAGACAGCATCAAAATTGTCCAAATGTTGGATAAAAGCATTATAGCTTAAGCCGGGCAATATAGTGTCCTGCACAGTCCTGTAAATGAATTTTGTACACCTACTATGGGCAGCTGATCACTCCTCATTCTAGGCATAGGTATTCTAATGGGGAGTAAAATACTATTCACAA
This sequence comes from Aspidapion aeneum, assembly GCA_963576565.1. Taxonomy (NCBI): domain Eukaryota; kingdom Metazoa; phylum Arthropoda; class Insecta; order Coleoptera; family Brentidae; genus Aspidapion; species Aspidapion aeneum. Next base: position 163,868,747 of record OY755038.1, on the reverse strand, counting down.
AATATTCTAGATGATATTCCAAATATTAACATGTTTTTTTAAGCAAATGCTGATGAATGACAATGAAAAAATTTATTTGATTTTATTGATGATTGAGGGGTTCTGTAAACTATTTTCTGAAGAAGATACACCTATGATATTTTTGCATAAAATTGTATATAATTATTATTCTTCTACATGACAGCGAGACATGGTATAAAAAAACGTTTTAAAATTAGTTTTTGTTTATATTTTACGAAAAAGTGAGGTTATGTCGTTGAGTATTTTGTGACGTATTAAAAACCGTCTGACAGATTTCGCGAAGTGGACCATCCTATTCTCTGTGTACAGTCCTTGGTCAGATCCGTCATGGATCCATTATTTATTTAATGTGGTTTTTGAACTTGAATATTTTCGTTTTGACGTCTAAGTGAGTTTTGGGTTTGTATTGTCATATTTTCTCACTCACTCTAAAGGGTGGCTTCCCCTGCACTAGGACGATACCTTAAACATTAAGCCGGGATCAAACGACTCATGTACCTGGAGAATAATAGTTCAGGCAAGATTCGGGAAAATCCACTTTCTAGAAGCATTTTATATTACTTTTTGGCTAATGGGCAATTCCCCTATTTTGACCCCGCTGAATCCGAATATCCCTGTTGCCAACTCGAAATATTGACAGGGGCTGAGATATTCAAGATGGCGGCCAAAATGGCGGCGGAATTTTAAATTGCCGCTGGAAAGCCCAATGTACATTCAAAATATATATTTGTATAATTAAAAACTAATAACATATTATTTTTTTAAATGGCTGCAAAAACCTCCAAAAACCCCCCCATATACCCTAAAATCTGAAAGTTTGAGGTTTTTTCAAATGTTCTTAAAAACTAAGCTTCTAAGAGAAAAATGTATAATATACTTTATTGTAGACAATAAAATTTCGTTTTCAACACGGTATAACTTAATGAAGTTAGACTAATAACAAGCTCTCCAGCGGCGTCCGATAATTGAAGTAATTAAAAAAAGTTGAAAAAATACCTATGTTGTTTCCAAGATTTATTTAATTTTTTTAAAAACTAATATCTAAAGAAAACTACGTATTACATTTTGGTATACTCAATAAAATTTTCTTCAAAATGACGTGTAACATGATTAAATCGAAATAAAATTTCGGACTTCCATTGTCTTTATTTATTTTAAAACACGACGTTTCGGTTAGTAAGTATCTCTAACCGTTATCAAGTGTAAACTAAACAATCTAGTCTCTAGGCTACTATTTATACTACGTGGTGTGCAGTCAGGTGTGACGGCCCACCCCCTTTTTAATCGTAAGACGCCTGTTTTCCTTAAGGAGTGGTTTCCATATGTTTGGTATGTCCGTGCTTGGTTGACTGAAAACTTCTTTATTCTGCATTATAAACGCAGCTTCAATAAACTTTCGTTTTCGCCAATGCGACTCCTTATGTAAAACTTTAGCTTCTGACCACTGAATCCTGTGATCATTTGACCATGCATGATCTGCTAAACCGGATTTTTCAATATCCCCTAATTGGGTACTTTTTAGATGTTCATTTACTCTAACCTGAAGAGGGCGTTTCGTTTCACCTACATATGATTTACCACACTCACACGGGATTTGGTAAATACATTCCTTATTATTTGAGGGAGTGTCTGGTTTTGTTTTAGTTACAAAACTTCTTATCGTATTTCCCGAAGAAAATACTGTTTTTATATTATAGTGTTTAGCTATTCGTCTTATGTTTTCTGAAATCCCTTGAACATATGGAATGTTAATAACACCTAACGGATTATTATTTTGAGAATTTGGTACATTTAGTTTGTTTTTAATTTTAAATATCGTTGAGTTTATTAATTTCTCGGAATAACCATTCTGTTGTAAGTCCTTTTTAATGTTGTTAATTTCTGTGGTTAATTCTTCATTATTACTACAAATATTTACGGCTCTTAAATACAAACTTCTTATAACTCCTTGTTTTGTTGCAACAGAATGATTAGACTTAAAATTTAGGTACTGTCCCGTGTGTGTAGGTTTCATATATACAGTGGTTTGAATGTTTCTGTCTAATCGTTTGACAAGAACATCCAAAAAAGGTAAGGCCGAATCTTTTTCAATTTCCATGGTGCACTTGATTGTTGGTCGAATACCGTTTAAATGGTGTAGAAAATTTTGTAGTTCGTCATCATTTTCCGGCCATATAATAAATGTGTCATCCATGTATCGTAGCCATAGTTTTGGTTTGGCTCTTGCTGTGTTGATCGCATGGTCCTCGAACCACTCCATGTAGATGTTTGCTACCACTGGCGAAAGAGATGAACCCATTGGGAGTCCATCATTTTGCGCGTAAAACTTATCTTTCACTTGAAAGTAAGAGTTACGGAGACAGAGCTCCAAAAATCCATCACCCCCTCCGCCGATAGCGTTGTTCTCTCATGAAGTGTATTATCAGTTTGTAATTTGTTTTTGATGATACTGAGTGACTCATTTATTGGCACGTTGGTGTAGAGACTTTCTACATCAAAACTTACAAATCTATCGCCGGGATCTAATTCGATACCTTTTAAAACCTCGACAAAATGTTCCGAGTTTTTGACAAAAGATTCGGACTTACCCTGTAGTGGTTGAATTATGTCCAACAAAAACCTCGACAAAGTGCTGGTCGGTGAGTCCCTGGAGCTGGTAATTGGTCGTAGTGGTATATCCTTTTTATGAATCTTTGGTAATCCATAAAAATGTGGTGCCTTACTGTGGTGTGGAGTCAGGCGGGATCTAACAGCGTCCGGGATATTTTCAACATACTTCTTCAAAGTCCTGTAGATGCGTCCTTCCATGGTGGTGGTTGGATCTTTGGGTAGTTGCTTGTAGTCTCCTTTCTCCAGAACTTCTTGGATCTTTTTGTCGTAAGTCCCGACATCCATGATCACCGTCGCGTTTCCTTTGTCGGCCGGTAGAATCTTGATTGATTTGTCAGCCTGCAGGTTCTTGATTGCCCGTTGTTCTTGACTGGTGATGTTTGTCTTTTGTTGCTTCTTTCTGTCCAACGTTGTTCTTACTTTATGGCGAAACTTATCAGCTTCGGGTTGAGGTAGACTAATGGTCTCTATTGCCGCAATAATTTCAAGTGTCGGTGTCTGTGCCGGTGCAATGGCGAACTTAAGTCCCTTACTGAGTACTAATTCTTCTTTGGTTCTCAGAGTCCTTTTGGAGATGTTCACTATAGTGCTTGGTGTTGTTGAGTCTGTTCTATCTTGAGTACGTGTCTGTAGTTTCTTAAGTTTTTCTCGGTGAGTTGATCTTATCTTCTGTCGTTCTCTGTTGCACGTGCTGTCAATTTTACTCAGTATCGGTTCGTAGTCTTCCTCCCATGTGTGTCGTCTAATTTCGTCAAAACGCTCCTCCATGTCGGTGTTGAAGTTGGCTTTTCTCCATCGATGGTAACTGATTTGGGATCGGATTAGTGCTTGGCTGGTCCTCTCTAAGATCTTCTTCGTTCTCACTCCCGGAAAGTTGGCTTTTAGGCGGAAACCAACCGGAATGACACCACTGTCGCGCGCCTCGCACAAGAATGAAATGTGTTCTTCTTCCTTTATCACTTCAAGTTTGGTCTTCTCGTAGCCTCTGAATAGATTGTTGATTCCGGGTCCGTACCGTTCTTCAACTCTTTGTTTGAAACTCGTAGACAATGATTGTGTAGAAATAAAATTTCGGACTTCCATTGTCTTTATTTATTTTAAAACACGACGTTTCGGTTAGTAAGTATCTCTAACCGTTATCAAGTGTAAACTAAACAATCTAGTCTCTAGGCTACTATTTATACTACGTGGTGTGCAGTCAGGTGTGACGGCCCACCCCCTTTTTAATCGTAAGACGCCTGTTTTCCTTAAGGAGTGGTTTCCATATGTTTGGTATGTCCGTGCTTGGTTGACTGCAAACTTCTTTATTCTGCATTATAAACGCAGCTTCAATAAACTTTCGTTTTCGCCAATGCGACTCCTTATGTAAAACTTTAGCTTCTGACCACTGAATCCTGTGATCATTTGACCATGCATGATCTGCTAAACCGGATTTTTCAATATCCCCTAATTGGGTACTTTTTAGATGTTCATTTACTCTAACCTGAAGAGGGCGTTTCGTTTCACCTACATATGATTTACCACACTCACACGGGATTTGGTAAATACATTCCTTATTATTTGAGGGATTGTCTGGTTTTGTTTTAGTTACAAAACTTCTTATCGTATTTCCCGAAGAAAATACTGTTTTTATATTATAGTGTTTAGCTATTCGTCTTATGTTTTCTGAAATCCCTTGAACATATGGAATGTTAATAACACCTAACGGATTATTATTTTGAGAATTTGGTACATTTAGTTTGTTTTTAATTTTAAATATCGTTGAGTTTATTAATTTCTCGGAATAACCATTCTGTGTCAGTCCTTTTTAATGTTGTTAATTTTTGTGGTAATTACAGGGTAAGTCCGAATCTTTTGTCAAAAACTCGGAACATTTTGTCGAGGTTTTAAAAGGTATCGAATTAGATCCCGGCGATAGATTTGTAAGTTTTGATGTAGAAAGTCTCTACACCAACGTGCCAATAAATGAGTCACTCAGTATCATCAAAAACAAATTACAAACTGATGATACACTTCATGAGAGAACAACGCTATCGGTGGAGGGGGTGATGGATCTTTTGGAGCTCTGTCTCCGTAACTCTTACTTTCAAGTGAAAGATAAGCTTTACGCGCAAAATGATGGACTCCCAATGGGTTCATCTCTTTCGCCAGTGGTAGCAAACATCTACATGGAGTGGTTCGAGGACCATGCGATCAACACAGCAAGAGCCAAACCAAAACTATGGCTACGATACATGGATGACACATTTATTATATGGCCGGAAAATGATGACGAACTACAAAATTTTCTACACCATTTAAACGGTATTCGACCAACAATCAAGTGCACCATGGAAATTGAAAAAGATTCGGCCTTACCTTTTTTGGATGCTCTTGTCAAACGATTAGACAGAAACATTCAAACCACTGTATATAGGAAACCTACACACATGGGACAGTACCTAAATTTTAAGTCTAATCATTCTGTTGCAACAAAACAAGGAGTTATAAGAAGTTTGTATTTAAGAGCCGTAAGCAGAAATTAACAACATTAAAAAGGACTTACAACAGAATGGTTATTCCGAGAAATTAATAAACTCAACGATATTTAAAATTAAAAACAAACTAAATGTACCAAATTCTCAAAACAATAATCCGTTAGGTGTTATTAACATTCCATATGTTCAAGGGATTTCAGAAAACATAAGACGAATAGCTAAACACTATAATATAAAAACAGTATTTTCTTCGGGAAATACGATAAGAAGTTTTGTAACTAAAACAAAACCAGACAATCCCTCAAATAATAAGGAATGTATTTACCAAATCCCGTGTGAGTGTGGTAAATCATATGTAGGTGAAACGAAACGCCCTCTTCAGGTTAGAGTAAATGAACATCTAAAAAGTACCCTGTAACATTTTAATTTTGCCATTAAAATATCTTATATTTATCGATAATTTATTATGAAAATAATTAAAATATGAGGGCACTTCGCTCCACATAATATTGCGTGATATAAATAAAACAAAAATATTTCACCATAAAAATATTACCTTTATTGATTTAAAATAATTATTGTTACAACTTCTCTAACTGACTACATTTATAAATTTCCTCACTTCAACGTCCACATTCTAGTCCACTCTTTTCTGTCTGATTTTAGTTTTTGTTCTCCATTAAATAATTTTCTCTTTAGTTATTTGTCCGCTTCTTCACCTAAAAGCAAATAATAATCTATTATGACTTAAATTACCTGGAAATAATTAGTAAAACCTATCTATACACAAAATTATCTATTTGTGCTCTTTACTATTCTAGTACTCACCATTTTATCTAGTTATCTTTGAAATCTTTCTCTCTCCTTATCTGGCTAGGAATAGTCAATTTTCTATGATCTTTGGTTCTTTTACATAGTTTTAGCTATTAAGTAATTCCATTTATTTTGTGATCCCTTCTCTGCCTTATTTAACTTCTTATACAATTTATTCTAGCCCAAAAACATCGCCTAAAACAAAACAATTATTTTAACCTTAATTTACGACACCTGTGTATTGGGATACACAAATAAATTCTATTTTTGGAAAATCTTGGATCAAAATGCGGCGTTGCCTAATCACTTCAGATGAAATTCCTGAGATGGGAATTTATATAATATATTTTCATTATTTTAATTAGTTGCTCTGTAGCTAGGATTTGAGTTCTATTTTTATAAAAATAAGTCGTCTCTCACGGGTTTTTCACATAAATTATCTAGTCAGCCCTTTGCAGTAGAATTGATAGTATTTATATAACTTGGCAGCCTCTCTTTAATGGCATTTCCTATCTTTCTCTTCTACTGATTTTCCCCATAAATCTATCTCTCTCTCATTTTGAGGCGCAGAGAGCTCCATAATTTTCGCCACTTTTGGAAGTGGAAACTAGTTATTTCTTGTCCTGTCCCATTCGTATGGAACAGAAAAGGATGGCTAGATATTTTCTTTTGATTTATTGGTTTACTTTACTTTTCTCCTGATTTCTTGATTTCTTGTTTTGTTTAATGTGTAAGAAAGTGAAAGTAATATTTTTAAGTCCTTCTTTAGGTTAGTTTAAGATTTAATTGATTTTGATGTTAGTATCCAAAGGCGCCATGGGTGTCGCCACTAATTTTCGCTCTTGTCATTTTTCCTTAGGAAAAAGGACGTATCTTTTTACCATCTGCAGTCGTCCTGTGAGGAGTAGAATTTTATATTCGACCATTATCTGGGTCATCATATCGGATTCATTAAGATTTTATTCCAAATTGCAACAAGCTTCTCGTGATATTCACTTGGTGGTATTTATTTTGGTGATTGCGCGTTGCATTGCTTCGTAAGAAGGATTTTTCTTTGGACAACGGACTGCATGTTAGCTGTAAGAAACGCAGCTTCTGACCCTCTTAACAGCACTTGAGGTAAATGAATTTCTATTAATTTTATCAGGTTTAATTTTTCGGTCGATATTTTATTTTGTGTTTTTGGTCATAATTATCTATTTTAAAGTTGACTTTCATTATAAAAAAAAAATTCCGATTTAATAAGTTTTTGTATCAGAATTAAAATAATAATATAAAAAGGCAAAATTCAATTTTGATACAGAAAACTCGTTGTAAAATTAATTATTTTTTTTTTCTACCACTTTTTCACAAAAAAAATTATTTTTCTGTGTGCATATAAATTTTATTAAAGATTACAAATGATCATTTTTATTAGGAAAATGCAGCTAAATAAAATTAAATAAAAAAATGTCCTTCAATTTAAAATTAAACTAAATATTCACCTATATCTTTTTACAATAAAAGGAAATAAATCAAAAATTCTTTCATAAAAAAATATATATTTATTTTATTATAATAACATTTAAAACAAAAGACAAAAACACCACAAACAAAATAAAACTTCCTCCTGATGGTTTTGCCTACATAACTTGATCTTTGTAGGGTTCTTTGGACTGGTTCTTTGGACTGGTTCTCTGGACTGGTTCTTTCGAATGGTTCTTCCAACTAGTTCCAGCTACGGGTGCTTTGACCAGCACTTCTACAAATTTTCAAGCCTAGAGGTTTTTGTACACAGTTTCCTGTAACTATCTGTCAGATTCTTCAATGGTCTTACCACACCTGATTTTTAACTAAGATATTCCTATGATTATTCAGTCAGACGAGCGGAAAAGATGCCCATGCGACATTTTGGCTTTTGGTATGATCTAACCTTTTAGTTATTCTAGCTTCTGTTAATTACTAATGGGGTTTGATATTTATCATTGATATTATAATATTAATCACCATGATTAATTTATTTAAATTTTAATTAATTAATAATTCAATTATTATCCGTTAACTTTAGTAATAAGTTACGAACCGCCTTTCCTTTTTAATTTAAACTAATTTATCAGTTTTGAACTTATAGTAATGCGCTTAAGTTTAGGTAATTTGCTAATTATCATGGCTATTTTCGGGAGCCATTTGTGTAACTAGGTCCTTAGGAATTTTACGGTAAATGTAAACCAATGGTGATCACTATTAGGTAACAAATCCTAGGTTCAAGGATAATCATTATTACATAACAAATTAGACTTAAATAATTATTTTGCAATCATTACATCATCTTTTATTTTGTACTATGCAGCGGTTGATTAATTAAAAAGGGAAATTTTACTTTAACTCTGCCTAATCTTATTACTGCTCCATTATCCCTAATTCATTATTAAAAAGAGTTAGACATTATATTATTCAATTATGATGACTGATAATTTTGATCATAGGTATAAAGAAAAGGTAAGTCCATGATTTCTTTATTTAGTCTGATTATTTATTACCGCATCGTCTTATTTATAATAGAGTTCCTCTTAGAATCTGAGGAGATTGGAGAAGGTCTTGCAACTTCCTGGCGCCATATTTTAAGTGTGCTCCTCTTATTTATTTACCTCTCTCTCGAACCCCCCACCGCTCTCGAACTCTGAGCACTACGGGCAAACACAATTGCACGCTCGCAGCTCTATTTGTATAAAACGGATGCTCTTTTCGAATTTGACTTATTTTAACTTTAATTTTTGTAAACAAATTTTAAAACCAAAAATGGGCGTGGCAATTTTTGGCGCCCAACGTGGGGCACATGCGCAGTAAGTTGTTTTAAACAATAATACGTTTTTACACAGGAAAAACCTTGAATATTTTTTTTTCCATAAAAAAAATAATTGAATGAGGTCATAACTTGACTTGATTATTTTATTAGCCAAAATCAAAGCTTACTTCTCAGGATCCCCCGCGCATGCTCAGCAATTTTTTTTTTGCTTGCGCAATAGATTTATTTGAAAATTTATTTTATAATTTTTTTGATTTGAAACTTGGTACTTATGTACTTATTTGATATTATTATGTGCTGTGGTATGACTCACTGCTTGAGTAAGTAACTTAAGTTTGCACATGCGCAGTAAAGTTTTTTTTACTTTGTCCTTTTATGCATCTTACAGTCTTAGTGATATAAATATAGTAATTATTGATTACTGTTTGCCCAATATTGTACCTATACCTTAAGTGGCGCAACCCTGTATTTATACGCATGCGCTGTATTATTTTCCCCTTTCCCTTGATTTAAATTGCGTGTTTCTTGCTAATTATAATTTTAATTAATCAAAATGTTTTTGACTACTTTTCATTGAAATTTAGTTAAATTAGATTTGAAGTCTCGCGCGTGCGCAGAAGCTAACTCGTTTATTACAAGAGATTTTTAAGTGCAGCTTTCGCGGTTCACTTTTAAAAAATAATTCAACATTGCTTCAACCCTACGCTAAAATATTCTGTCAGTTTTGACGCATGCGCAATAACAAATTTTGCATTTTAGCTAATTTAATTTAAAAATTAATTAAAAGCAAGGTAGCATTGCTTCTTTTTGTAAACCTTTGTAAATAAAATTTTATTTTTAAGTTATTCTGCGTGCCTGCGCAGTAGTTTAATATTAAGTCAACACGCATGCGCAATTAAATTTTGTGCTTATTATTACATAACGCGTATAATTCAATTTTTTTTTTGTTTCGGCACGATTCTTTTTGGTCTTTAAAGGCTAATTTTAAATAGTTTATGCGGAATTAGTTTTTTTTGGTGCTTGTGCCAGCGGACTTTAAAAAAAAACATGGATTATAAAATGAAGATTGATCATTTAAGGAAGCCTGAACTCCAGTGGGAGCTGAAGTCACGTGGCTTACCTACTGAAGACACAGCTACTGTAGAACAAATGAAGACGGCGCTTCGGCCACTTCTAAAATTGGAAAAGAAATCTAAATTTATGACTTCTCCTGTATATATTTTTGATTTCGAAGATGAGGAAAAGTATATTAGTGACAGCGTAAAGGAGATTACCACTCTAATGAAATCATTTGCCGGTGATCAAGCTAAAGTGAAATTTGAGCGCTTGCAGTCCAGATTGGTACACTTTCTTAACAGAATAAATAAAATGGCGAATGAAAAATTATCAGAGGACCAGATTAAAATAAAATCAAATTTATTATTGGAAATCCTAGCAGCCATGGATTTAAGTGTCCTAATGGATAATGCACATCTCGGCTCTGAATCTGAAGAGGACCGAGCTTCTACCAGTTCTCGTAATCAAAACTTTGCTAGAAATACTCCACCTGCTGCGGTACCGTCTACCTCCAATACTAACCCATCCTTCATAAACAAATCACAGCAAATTGATAAATGGGGAATTAAGTTTAATGGCAACACAAAAGTTATGTCCGTACACAGTTTTTTGGAGCGAGTAGAAGAACTTAGGATAGCTCGTCATGTTACCGAATCACAACTTTTTGAATCTGCTACTGATTTATTTGAATCTAAAGGCACTGAGTGGTATAGATCGAACAAAAGTCGTTGCAAGACTTGGAAAGAATTATGTAATTTGCTCAGAAAACATTATGAAGACCCAGACTATAAACCACGGCTCTTTAAACAAATTTTGGATCGCACACAGGATCCATCAGAGTCAATTGTAAGTTATCTTACTGACATGAATGGTTTATTCCGACGCTACGGAAATATTCCCGCTGACGTGCAGCTCGACATCATCATTAGAAATTTGGCACCATTTTATGGAACACAACTTGATGTTGTACATTCTATCGAAGAGTTAGAAGAGGAATGCTTGAAGCTGGAAACAAAGAAGTATAGAGCGGATCATTATGTCCCTCCCTCAAGAAAAAGAACTTCCATGGTTGAGCCTGATTTTGCATTTGTTTCTGCACCTTCCGGATCTGTTGATAGTTTTCCTGACATGGGTGTAGATGTGGATGCTGTGAATCAATATAGCTCTCAAAGAACAACATCTAACCACCGCACATCATCAATAAAGTGCTTTAATTGTCAAGAGTTTGGACATTTTTATAGGCAATGTACAAAACCAAGAACAAGACACTGCTATCGTTGTGGAAATCCAGATAAAACCACCCTTACTTGTGAAAAGTGTTCTCCTTCGGGAAACGGCTCAAGGGGGAATCAATAAGCCGTGAGACTTCTTCCGTTATCGATTTATCGGCTATTTCTACAGATTTTCCACAAAAAATCTTATTGGACTTTATAATTGGACATGCGAATGGTGATCAAAGACCATATTTGGAAATCTCAATAATGGGATACCGCATGCGAGGCTTATTAGACTCTGGGGCCTCTAGGACGATTGTCGGTCTACCAGGCTCTGAAACTTTAAAAAAAACTTGGGTTTCAAAATGTTTAAAAATAACTTAAACTGTACTGTAGCTAATGGTCAGAGTTGTATTAGTACTGGCTATTTTCAAGTGCCTATGACCTTAATGCACAAGACAAAAATCATAAATATCCTTGTTTTGCCTGAATTATCCCATACGCTAATTTTGGGAATCGACTTTTGGAAAGCAATGGAGTTAGTTCCAGATTTAAAGCAAGATATATGGCATTTTTCTGCTGAATCAGATTTTCAAATTTGCAGTCTTCATGATGAAAATATGCTCACCCCAGAACAGCGAAAAGCTTTAGATCATTTAGTGAAACAGAAGTTTTCCGAAATACCTGAGGAACTTGGATGTTGCAGAGTTGCAGAACACGAAATAGAACTTTTACCTGGAACCAAGCCAATTAAGCAACGCTATTACCCTGTTTCTCCAATTAAACAAAAAATTATTGACGATGAACTTCAAGAGATGTTACGTTTAGGAGTAATCGAACCATCGAAAAGTCCATGGTCGAGCCCAGTGTGTTTGGCTAAAAAGAAGGACGATTCCTATCGTTTCTGCATAGATTTTAGAAAGCTTAATATGGTAACCAAAAAAGACGCTTATCCACTGCCATACATATCTTCAATTTTGGATCGCCTTAGGGACGCGTGTTACATCAGTTCAATTGATATTAAATCTGCATTTTGGCAAGTACCCCTTAGTAAAGAATCAAGGGAATACACTGCATTTACTGTGCCAGGACGTCCGCTGTATCAGTTTACTCGCATGCCTTTCGGCCTTAGTAACTCACCAGCCACGTGGCAAAGAATAGTAGATAGAATTCTAGGGTACGATTTAGAGGAGCACGTGATGGTTTATCTTGACGATATTATCATAATTAGCAGAAAAGGTGCATTTTCTGACCATCTAAGAATTTTAAATATTGTGTTTGACCGATTACGAGATGCTGGGCTAATGGTTTCCAAAGAAAAATGTAAATTTTGTAAACCTCAGTTAGAATACCTTGGTTACTTAGTCGACATCCAGGGCTTACGCCCAAATCCTGATAAGGTCGAAGCTATTGTAAATATACCACCTCCTAAAAACATCCACGAAATACGAAAATTTTGCGGAACAGCTTCATGGTATAGGCGATTTATACCGAATTTTTCTACTGTTATGGCACCTATAAATCAGCTAACTAAAAAGAACGTTAAATGGCATTGGTCTGACGAATGTCAAAAATCATTTAACCTGATCAAAGAATCACTTGTCACTGCACCTGTCTTAACTTGTCCAGATTTTAGTAGAACCTTCATCTTACAGACAGACGCATCTAATTTTGGATTAGGCGCTGTTCTAACTCAAGAATTTGACGAAGGTGAGAAGGTAATAGCCTACCTATCACGCTCTTTAACACGTCAGGAAATGAAATTTACAGTCACTGAGAAAGAGTGTCTGGCGGTTATCTGGAGCGTCGAAAAATTGAGACACTATCTGGAAGGTCAAAAATTTAAAGTCATCACCGACCATCATTCTTTGTTGTATTTAGCAAATTTGAAAGACCCCCAAGGTCGTCTTGCTCGCTGGTGCCTACGTTTACAACCTTACGACTTTGAACTCATCCATAGAAAAGGAAAAGACCATATAGTTCCCGATTTTCTCTCTAGATCTGTTCCTGCTGTCGATGTAAATTCTGTAAAAATTGAAGAACTTGAAACCTCATCTTCCACTTTCTCCAACAGTAAAGATAAATGGTACCAAAACATGTTCTCAAGACTAGAGAAACAACCTGATAAATATCCTTTATGGCGAGTAGAAAACAACCTATTATATAAACACGTAAAATCATCATATGCAGAACTCAGAGATCCCTATAGTTCTTGGAAAATAGTTGTTCCAAAGGATAAACGAAAAAACATTTTAGTAAGATGTCACGATATTCCCGCTGCCGGTCATATGGGTGTTTTTAAGACATATTGGAAAGTGTGTGAGCGTTACTTCTGGCCAAAAATGAGATCCGACATTACCAAATATATTAAATCTTGTCACATTTGTGCTCAGAATAAGGTAGAACAACAAGCTCCACCCGGACTTATGGGTGATCGCCCAGAAATTATCGAACCATGGCAAGCTATCAGTCTTGACTACATTGGCCCATTACCGAGATCAAAATCTCAGAATGCTTACCTTCTCGTTGTTACTGACTACTTCAGCAAATATTCAGTTTTATTTCCTTGTCGTTCGGCCAAGTCTAAGTCATTATGCAAATTTGTCGAAGAAGGGATATTCTTAACCTATGGAACGCCCCAATATCTTACCTGTGACAACGGCCCTCAAATGAAGTCAAAAGAGTTTCAGGATCTGTGTCTTTCTTACAAAACCAGAATTTTCTATACTCCCAGTTATTACCCACGAGCCAATCCTACCGAACGTGTTAATCGTGTTCTTAAAAGGATGATGAGATCGTATATTTCAAAAGGCAACCACAAAACATGGGATGAGAACTTAGCAGCTATTGCCTGTGCTGTGAGAACTTCAAAATCAGAGACCACCAATTATACCCCTTATTTCATCAATTTTGGTCGTGACCACAAACTATTTGGTACTGATTACGGAGAGAATATTAAAACTGATAAGAAATCAAATTTTGATCCAAATAACTTAATACAGAAAAGGCACGAAGCATTCCTTAAATTACATTCCGAAATTGCGAAACGTATACAAGCCTCAAGAGAGCGTAACAAACATCGTTATAACTTAAGGAGGTGCCCTGTACAGTATATGGTTGGTCAGAAGGTTTGGCGTAAAAATAAAAGTCTCTCGGACGCCACCAAATTTTACAGTGCTAACTTAGCACCAGAGTACCTTGGTCCTTTCATTATAAAACGAAAAACGGGAAGTTGGACTTATCAACTTACTGACGAACAGGGTAACTATAAAGGGGATTGGCATGTGCAAGATCTTAAACCTGTCCATTCGCCAGAACCACCTGATCCTGGCATAGGCTCCGATTCCGATTAAACTATAACATTTAAGCCGATTTTTGCTTTAATTTTTGATAACGAGACTTCTTATCTATTTAGTTCACGAACTTTGTTACATTAAATTTATCTAGTAATTATGTTACTTTATGTAGCAATCTCTTTAGATTAGTTTAGTTTAGATAATTACCTTTTACTATCTTATAAATTCTCTTACTTTTGTTTATTTCACATACTCTCTTTGTCTTTAGTCCAGTCTATATCGTCCGAAAATTATTTTAGATAATTTTCGTCCTTTCCTTGGAAGGGGGGAGTTGTAACATTTTAATTTTGCCATTAAAATATCTTATATTTATCGATAATTTATTATGAAAATAATTAAAATATGAGGGCACTTCGCTCCACATAATATTGCGTGATATAAATAAAACAAAAATATTTCACCATAAAAATATTACCTTTATTGATTTAAAATAATTATTGTTACAACTTCTCTAACTGACTACATTTATAAATTTCCTCACTTCAACGTCCACATTCTAGTCCACTCTTTTCTGTCTGATTTTAGTTTTTGTTCTCCATTAAATAATTTTCTCTTTACTTATTTGTCCGCTTCTTCACCTAAAAGCAAATAATAATCTATTATTACTTAAATTACCTGGAAATAATTAGTAAAACCTATCTATACACAAAATTATCTATTTGTGCTCTTTACTATTCTAGTACTCACCATTTTATCTAGTTATCTTTGAAATCTTTCTCTCTCCTTATCTGGCTAGGAATAGTCAATTTTCTATGATCTTTGGTTCTTCTACATAGTTTTAGCTATTAAGTAATTCCATTTATTTTGTGATCCCTTCTCTGCCTTATTTAACTTCTTATACAATTTATTCTAGCCCAAAAACATCGCCTAAAACAAAACAATTATTTTAACCTTAATTTACGACACCTGTGTATTGGGACACACAAATAAATTCTATTTTTGGAAAATCTTGGATCAAAATGCGGCGTTGCCTAATCACTTCAGATGAAATTCCTGAGATGGGAATTTATATAATATATTTTCATTATTTTAATTAGTTGCTCTGTAGCTAGGATTTGAGTTCTATTTTTATAAAAATAAGTCGTTTCTCACGGGTTTTTCACATAAATTATCTAGTCAGCCCTTTGCAGTAGAATTGATAGTATTTATATAACTTGGCAGCCTCTCTTTAATGGCATTTCCTATCTTTCTCTTCTACTGATTTTCCCCATAAATCTATCTCTCTCTCATTTTGAGGCGCAGAGAGCTCCATAATTTTCGCCACTTTTGGAAGTGGAAACTAGTTATTTCTTGTCCTGTCCCATTCGTATGGAACAGAAAAGGATGGCTAGATATTTTCTTTTGATTTATTGGTTTACTTTACTTTTCTCCTGATTTCTTGATTTCTTGTTTTGTTTAATGTGTAAGAAAGTGAAAGTAATATTTTTAAGTCCTTCTTTAGGTTAGTTTAAGATTTAATTGATTTTGATGTTAGTATCCAAAGGCGCCATGGGTGTCGCCACTAATTTTCGCTCTTGTCATTTTTCCTTAGGAAAAAGGACGTATCTTTTTACCATCTGCAGTCGTCCTGTGAGGAGTAGAATTTTATATTCGACCATTATCTGGGTCATCATATCGGATTCATTAAGATTTTATTCCAAATTGCAACAAGCTTCTCGTGATATTCACTTGGTGGTATTTATTTTGGTGATTGCGCGTTGCATTGCTTCGTAAGAAGGATTTTTCTTTGGACAACGGACTGCATGTTAGCTGTAAGAAACGCAGCTTCTGACCCTCTTAACAGCACTTGAGGTAAATGAATTTCTATTAATTTTATCAGGTTTAATTTTTCGGTCGATATTTTATTTTGTGTTTTTGGTCATAATTATCTATTTTAAAGTTGACTTTCATTATAAAAAAAAAATTCCGATTTAATAAGTTTTTGTATCAGAATTAAAATAATAATATAAAAAGGCAAAATTCAATCTTGATACAGAAAACTCGTTGTAAAATTAATTATTTTTTTTTTCTACCACTTTTTCACAAAAAAAATTATTTTTCTGTGTGCATATAAATTTTATTAAAGATTACAAATGATCATTTTTATTAGGAAAATGCAGCTAAATAAAATTAAATAAAAAAATGTCCTTCAATTTAAAATTAAACTAAATATTCACCTATATCTTTTTACAATAAAAGGAAATAAATCAAAAATTCTTTCATAAAAAAAATATATATTTATTTTATTATAATAACATTTAAAACAAAAGACAAAAACACCACAAACAAAATAAAACTTCCTCCTGATGGTTTTGCCTACATAACTTGATCTTTGTAGGGTTCTTTGGACTGGTTCTTTGGACTGGTTCTCTGGACTGGTTCTTTCGAATGGTTCTTCCAACTAGTTCCAGCTACGGGTGCTTTGACCAGCACTTCTACAAATTTTCAAGCCTAGAGGTTTTTGTACACAGTTTCCTGTAACTATCTGTCAGATTCTTCAATGGTCTTACCACACCTGATTTTTAACTAAGATATTCCTATGATTATTCAGTCAGACGAGCGGAAAAGATGCCCATGCGACATTTTGGCTTTTGGTATGATCTAACCTTTTAGTTATTCTAGCTTCTGTTAATTACTAATGGGGTTTGATATTTATCATTGATATTATAATATTAATCACCATGATTAATTTATTTAAATTTTAATTAATTAATAATTCAATTATTATCCGTTAACTTTAGTAATAAGTTACGAACCGCCTTTCCTTTTTAATTTAAACTAATTTATCAGTTTTGAACTTATAGTAATGCGCTTAAGTTTAGGTAATTTGCTAATTATCATGGCTATTTTCGGGAGCCATTTGTGTAACTAGGTCCTTAGGAATTTTACGGTAAATGTAAACCAATGGTGATCACTATTAGGTAACAAATCCTAGGTTCAAGGATAATCATTATTACATAACAAATTAGACTTAAATAATTATTTTGCAATCATTACATCATCTTTTATTTTGTACTATGCAGCGGTTGATTAATTAAAAAGGGAAATTTTACTTTAACTCTGCCTAATCTTATTACTGCTCCATTATCCCTAATTCATTATTAAAAAGAGTTAGACATTATATTATTCAATTATGATGACTGATAATTTTGATCATAGGTATAAAGAAAAGGTAAGTCCATGATTTCTTTATTTAGTCTGATTATTTATTACCGCATCGTCTTATTTATAATAGAGTTCCTCTTAGAATCTGAGGAGATTGGAGAAGGTCTTGCAACTTCCTGGCGCCATATTTTAAGTGTGCTCCTCTTATTTATTTACCTCTCTCTCGAACCCCCCACCGCTCTCGAACTCTGAGCACTACGGGCAAACACAATTGCACGCTCGCAGCTCTATTTGTATAAAACGGATGCTCTTTTCGAATTTGACTTATTTTAACTTTAATTTTTGTAAACAAATTTTAAAACCAAAAATGGGCGTGGCAACCCAATTAGGGAATATTGAAAAATCCGGTTTAGCAGATCATGCATGGTCAAATGATCACAGGATTCAGTGGTCAGAAGCTAAAGTTTTACATAAGGAGTCGCATTGGCGAAAACGAAAGTTTATTGAAGCTGCGTTTATAATGCAGAATAAAGAAGTTTTCAGTCAACCAAGCACGGACATACCAAACATATGGAAACCACTCCTTAAGGAAAACAGGCGTCTTACGATTAAAAAGGGGGTGGGCCGTCACACCTGACTGCACACCACGTAGTATAAATAGTAGCCTAGAGACTAGATTGTTTAGTTTACACTTGATAACGGTTAGAGATACTTACTAACCGAAACGTCGTGTTTTAAAATAAATAAAGACAATGGAAGTCCGAAATTTTATTTCTACACAATCATTGTCTACGAGTTTCAAACAAAGAGATGATTAAATCGGTTTTTATAAATAAAACTTCAGGGGCATCCGTAAATTAAATTAATTTTGAAAAAACAGAAAATAAACCATTTTTTTTACAGGTTTTATCTAATTTTCTCAAAAACTATGCTTAACATGAAAAAACTTCTTATACACTTTGTAGACAGGGAAATTCCCTTTTTAAAAATGTGACATTCTGTGGGGTTTGACTTATAGCAAACTCTCCAGCGACGTCCGTCAATGGGAGTGATTTCAACAAATCATTAAAAAAAACATGTTTATCATACGTTTTATTCAATTGTCTTAAAAACCAAGCTCTTTATCAAAAAATGTGTTCTATACTTCGTCATAGCCAATAAAATTTCCTTTCAAACGATGTATAACAAGGTGGAAGTTATTTTATATTTACCGCTCCAGTTAAAGAAATTATTTAAGATCAATTCAAACTAACCAATTTTGTGTCTTATTAGCTTTTCGGTGGATAATAAAGAGCGGCGGATAAAAGGTCGAAAGTACAAAAGGTCGAAAAAATAAGGTCGAAAGTATAAAAGGTCGAAAATACAAAAGGTCGAAAGTACAAAAAGTCGAAAGTACAAACGATCAAAAAACAAAAGGTCGAAAGTTCAAAAGATCGAAAGTACAAAAGGTCGAAAGTACAAAAGATCGAGAGTACAAAAGATCGAAAGTACGGCTGCGGGTCCACATCGACTGGACAGGTCAATTCGACTTGATACGGTAAATTTGTATTTTTAATATTTTGTTTTGTCGATTTTTTTCGAATTTTTGTACTTTCGACCTTTTATGGCTTCGGCGGCGGGCCCGATAATAAAATGTCCTTTTAAACAGTGTGTCACAAAATGTGACCCATAGTATAGAAAACTCTCCAGGGGCGTTCGTAAATTGCAAAAATTACCAAAAAATATTATTTTTGTTACGGGTTTCATTCAATTTCCATCAAAATCTCAATTTCAAGGTTGACAGGTTGGTTGTTGATCCCAATGAGTACCTAATTATAATTATGCCCCCCCCCCCCAAACCATTGCATAAGATTCACCACTTTATTTTTAGTTCCATATGCTTAAAAAATAACCAAAAACACCTGTGTCAAAGTTACTACTGTTACTTTCTGCACAAAAATATTGCTTAGGGGGGGCCATGGCCCCTATGCCCCCTCCCCTTATAACCACCGGTGTTTTTTTACTTTAAAGAACTTATTTAGATAAATCAAAATATCTAATCAAAAAACAGTTTATTTTAATTTGAAAACATTTTATTTTAGTAGGTATAAATTACGAACCTTTTTGAAGTATTTATCATAACATTAACCTCACTTTGTAATATATCCTTTAAAAAGAAATTGTCTTATCCTTAATAAAGAATAAAGGCACATTTTTTTCTGAAAATCTTAGAAAAGATATTTAAATATGCAAGAAAAACTGAATATTTCAGTTATTTTTGAAAATAAGTTTATATTAGTACGCCCCTGAAGCCTTAAATATGGCAACAATCTGACATTTTAATAAAGTTTTTAAAAGAAAATGTTATGTTCTACAATAAAGTATACTACATATTTTTTCCTAAAAAGTGTAGTTTTTGAGAAAATTTTGAAAAATCTATAATAAACATGTTTTTTCTAACTAATCCTAATTTACGTACGCCACTGAAGAGCTACTTGCTTTTCCTAACCTTATTGACCAATACATTGTTGGAAAGGGAATTTTATTCTCCAGAAAAAACTGTTCTTTGCAATTTTTGATAAAAAGGTTAGTTTTCGAGAAAATTGCATAAAACTGAAAAAAAACAGGTTTTTGGGGGTTTGAGGGGATTTTCTCCGTCCCTGTCGATTTTTCGAGGTGGCAACAGAGATATTCGGATTCAGCGGGGTCCAATTAGGGGGAAATGGTCTGTTGCCAAAAAGTAATATGATTTGCTTCTAGACCGAAAACGGAAAGCCTTTTAAAATAATATGCTCTGACTATAATTTTTACCTACTTGCATTTACTTGCCATGTCGTGTGAGTGGGTTACTTGTACAATTATTTGTCACTCGTTGGTTTTCCATTTGTGGTCGGTAAAAATGGACCGAGTCAAAGGGCTCACGATTATTCGTACACTTGCCACACAGTACTTGTAAATTGTACACATCGTGTGAGCGCCCTGCTTGCTATCGCAATTTGCAAGGCTCGTATACTTGCCAAGTACGCAAATAAATGTGTGGAGTTCAAATTTCTAAAAGGACGATACGATGTTTGAAAATGACAACCACACTCGTATATGGCTTTACTTGACCTCACAAGCTACGGCTGCGAGAAATAATTGCAGATTTATAAAAAATTTGTCGTTAATTTTTACAGTAGCATAGGACTCGCGTGAGTTCGCGATATCGTGGTTATATTAACAAATAAAGGAAGGGTAAATAAATTTGAGCCATTTGAAAAACAAGTTATCGGCATTTTTTAACTAATTCGGTTGAGTAATTGATATTATTGGAACAGTTTTCAAGCAAGTTTTTTTTGCCCAGCCGGTAATTGGTTTAGGAATAAGCAGAGATTATGTGCTACATTTTTTGCCAAGAAATCAACATTGTAGTCAGTTCTGAAATGATTTGTTGCTTGCCTATTTGACAGAGAATATTGTGTGATACATCAAAATATTCGGAAAAATCGTAGAATACGAATTTTTATGGTAGGGGGGGTGACCACTTCAAAGAGGTGGGAGTTGCGTTTTTTCAAAAATAAAAAATTCAGGTTAGTTTCACTTTGGTTTTTTTAATTCACTATTTCTTAGCAATTTCAAACGTAATTTAACCATCTGCACCACATAGAGCGGTCAGCAACCTCCAAATTAAGTCTAAAGACGTAATTTTTTTATTTTTTTTTAATTTCGGCGAAATACAAACTTGAAAAATTGATGCTGATAAAATTTATTACACGCATTCAAAAGTACAAGACTAGCACTTTAATTTGGTATATCGCTTATTTATATCATCCCAAAAATGACACCCCTACAGGATGTTAAATTAGGCGTAGTTTTTTTAAACCAAACTGATTTTTTTTCAAAAACCAACTTTAAAAAAAAAAAACTCCTAGAGACCAAACTTGTAGATATTGTAACTGCCTACTATAAAATAGCTTCCTAGTTTGAATTGACTAGCCCAAAAATTATTGTATTTAGTCTTTGACTACACCTCGAAGAAATCCTTTTATATTGAAAAATGTTTTGTTTGCAGGGGATTTCTTGCTTGACCAAAGCAGCCGAGGCTTAAACGAGTAAGCACATTTTATAGCAAGATCAATTCTCTTTCAAACAATGAATTTAAAAGCTATGTAGCTTATATAAGTATAGCTGTTTTTAAAATTTTCATGCACGGTGACCACCACACGGCTCTTGAAGGCGGTTTTTAAAGGCGACGCTCACGGCCGATCGTTTGAAGACCTACTGGTTGGACATCAATCGTTTGGACGATTACCATTTGTTGTGGTTGTCACCGCGAGTAAAGAGTATACTAATAATTATATAAGCTAAGTATACATCGTTTGAAAGAGAATTGATTTGGCTATAAGGCGCACCCATTCGTTTAGGCCTCGGATATTTTATTTAAGCAAAAGATCCGCTGCAAACAAAAGAATTTTCTATGATTTAAAAAAAAAGCAAGTATAAATGCTTTTCTTAGTCATACACAAATCGATTGGAAATTTTACGGGCTATAAATAATTTTATAACCAACTTTGACGTATCTAATATTGGTTGTCCAGAAATCTGTGTTTTATATAACAAAAACATAGATTTTTCCTAAAGTTACAAATTGAAGCTGTCCTGAACAGCTACAAATTGAAACTATAAAGCTAATTTATATAGTTTTTTGTAGGCAGTTTTAAACTCTACAAGATTGGTTTTTACAAGTTTTTTTTGGAAAAACTTACAGTTTTTAAGATAAAATTATTTATGTAAAAAAATCACTTTCCTATTAAGAAACTCCCCAATTCGACACCCTGTAGGCAGAGTTGGGCAGATTTCTTTAAAAAAGTGGTGGAGTATAACTACTAACTACTTCATCAAAATAGTAGCTATTTGGTAGTTAAACTACTTTTTCGAAAAAAAATGTTGAACTACTAACTACTAGTAGTAGTTAAAAAAAATTTAACTATATTTTTGATTACACCCCATATTTAGCGAATTTTAGTGGAACACTGCCTGCTCTATTTTTATTCTTCATTAAATAATCGCTAAAAGTATTTTAAAAGTACATTTTAACTACTTTTAGTAATTTAACTACTTTTGAGGAATTACTTTTAAAAATATTTAACTATTAGTAATTAAATATTTTTAAAAGTAATCAAATTCCCGAAAGTAGAGAAGGCCAATAGTAGCTAAGTATTTTTAAAAGCAATCAAACTCCACAAAAGTAGCTCAATTACTAAAAGTAATTAAATAAATAAAATTAGTTAAAACTAAGTAGTTAAATACTTTTTGAAATACTTTTTGCGATTATTTTATGCAAAATAAAAATAATCGAGTATAACTACTAGCAAAAAAAAAACAGTAATCAGAGTACAACTACTTTTATAGAAAAAGTAGTTAACTACGTATCTAATATTGGTTGTACGTAATTAACTACTTTTGCTGTTAACTACTGCCGAACTCTGCCTGTAGGGGTGTTTTGTTATGCAAAAGAAAAATAATAACTACTAGGAAAATAATCTGCCAATCTATAGGCACCTAAGCTCACACTAGGTACTATAGTTATAGTTTACGTGTGAGCTAATATAACTAAAAACTGAAATATATTTTATTGAATTCCAGACTCAATTACCTTGCGTTTGATACCACACAAGCCATGTTTTGACTTAAATCCTTATTTTTCAAATCTACCCCCACCTTTTTTTTTAACTAAAATGTATTTTGTTTAACTCAAGACTCAATTACCCTTCGTTTGATATCACACACGCCATATTTCCACTTAAACACTAATTTTTGAAATTTACCACCACCCTTTCTTTTTAAATAAAATAAAATGTACTTTGTTTAACTCCAGACTCAACTACCTTTCGTTTGATATCACACACGCCATATTTTTACAAAAACTCTAATTTTTGAAATCTACCCCTACCCTTTTATTTGGCTTGTGTTTGGTGGATTTTGTTCATTTTTAAATGGGACCATCTCGACCCAAAACCTAGCCTAGGTACCAAATTTCATTAAAATCGGGCAAGCGGTTTTTGAGTTATGCGCGTTGGTCGTTACAGACAGACAGACAGACAGACGGCGCAACAAAAAAGTTTCAAAATCATCTGAAACGCAAAGATATATAAAAAAAATTTGAAATCGGCTCACACTACTATAGTATAGTAGTAGTGTGAGCTAAAAAAGTTAATCAGAGTACAACTACTTTATACAGAAAAAGTAGTTAACTACGTAGTAAACTTCTTTTGCTGTTAATTACTGTCCAACTCTGCATTTAAGCATGTTTTTTGGGACTAATCTTGCACTTTTAAATGCGTCTACTTAATTTTACCATCATCCATTTGTCAAAATTATGTTTTTTGTAAAAATTTAAAAAAATAAAATTATCACGTTTTTAGACATAATTTGAGGGTTGCTGACCCACTATAGGGATAGATGGTTAAATTATATTCAAAATGCTGAAATATAGTGGATTAAAAAATCAAAGGAAAAATAACCCGAGTTTATTTTTTTTAAACTCCGACCCACCTCACGGGGGTTCTGAACCATATGCCAGATCTCCACCATAGAAATTCGTATTCTACGATTTTTCTGAAAACCTTGACGTATTACAATATATTGCCAAAAATTGGCAAGCTGGAGCTAAGAACGGCCAATTTTAAACCTGACTAAGTTGCGTAGAAATTAGTTTATATAAGTCACATATAATTGATCAAGTGAAATCTCGCGTGTAAGTTTTTTATATCTTCTTGTGTCGCGGTCAGTTTCCTTATAGAGAAAAACTTTCTCAGATAACCAGTGCATTTCCTTATATATTAGCGCTAAATAAAAACAAATAGGGTACTGTAAAATATGCGTATAAAAAATGCACACTAACGAATAACATTTTTGACACAATTAAAAAAATTAAAACTAAATATTAATATTAATAAATAGCAGTTTTCTCTGCTTTTTTGGACTTTTATTTTAAATTACTACCTCAACAGCCAACGTTTTGACGCCTTCCGCGTCATCCAGAATATTAGAGTTATATAAGTATATATTTTATAAAATTGTTAAAATACTAGCTGTCAGCCATGTTGAGTGAGTACTGAGCACGGTGGATCGAATAGGAGAGAATAGACCGGTGTTCGGATCTTATATATACAGTGAAACCTCCCATAAGCGGACACTGACGGTTTCGTCGATTTTGTCCGCTTATTGGAGGTGTCCGCTTAAGAGAGGGAACTGCGATATTTATATATATATTTAATAACAATTTCCGCTGCTTGAGATTTTCCGACATTAATTTTTTCGGCGATCTTTCGTGCTGATAGATGTTCCTTCTCTGAAACGTTAACAACTTCCATTTATATCCATAAACTAAGAAGTTTTTTTACTAGGCGCAATTTCAAAGAGATCTATTATTACCCAACTGAACAATAAACACAGCAGTCCCGCCGAATGAAATAAAGTTGTAAATAGGACAGAAGTATTTAGTCTCCGTATTAAAACGGAAAGAGGTAATTCCCCGGCTGCAGAGTGCATTGTTGCCAACATACTACATAATATTTATGCCCATGTCGTGCAGCGCTCCGTCCCGTTGTCAGAGGTTCGCGCCCGGCTATGGGAGGTTTCAGAATTGTTTAACCAAAAGAAATTGTCCGCGTCCGGTTATTAGAGTGTCCGGTTAAAGGAGGGAATTTTACATGTAAAGACATAGGCAAAAGCTTGGTTCCAACAAATTTGTCCGCCTAAAGGGAGTGTCCGCTTAATAGAGGTGTCCGCAAGGAGAGGTTTCACTGTATATATATATTATATATATATATATATATATATATATATATATATATATATATATATATATATATATATATATATTGATGCACGCGCCGTTGTCACCTCAACGTTAAGGATATGACGACCTGACCTCACCTATTTCTGGTGGTGTTACCACATATATAGGTACATATATGAGATGAGGGGAACTTCCTTTACCGGAATTTCAAAAGAGGGGTAAAGATTTTTTTTTTAAATATTTGATAAATACGTGGAATACGTTCGGACCTTAGGCCAATATACAACCTTTGGATATGTGCTATGTACTGCCACCTCAGGCACTGTTGCCGGTTTTATTGAGGTGATAACGTATGGCGTATATCTACCCTAACCCATAAGCAACGTATTAGCTTTATCTGACTAAATTTATATATTACATACAAGGTAACAACGTTTTACTTTTATTTAGGGACACTTTAGGAAATATTACAACTTTAAAACGCTGAAAAAGTTTGTAAGACAAGATTAATGGTGGCAAAACTGTCTTTATATAAAAAACCGTACCTTTATACTTTCATTATAGAAAAACGGGCTGTTATTTTTTTTTGAAATACTCATTTTGAGGCTTGTGATCTCAGAAATGTTGCATAGCTTAAAAGTCCTAAATACAATTTTTGTTGGGAAATGGTTTACTTACTTTCAAAAATTCTACACATAGATCTGATAAACAAATAAAAGGGAAGTGTCAAAAATACAGTTTTTGAAATGCTAATAAATTTAATAGTTTATATTAATTTGTATATTTTTTTGTTTGCAATGATTATGACATGATGGATATGACAGAATTTTGAATATTTTTTAATTTATCCGTGAAAGTAAATTGAATAAAAAAGGAGTTGTAATAGTTAGTTAAGCCGTTTAAAACAAAAGAAAACATATGCAGGATATTGTGTTTGCCCACGCCACAGCCCAACGCGCATATTATAAATCTAGTAATAACCACCAGCAACCAAAAGGCTCAAATGTCACGTGATGTCAGAATTTGTAAATTACATTCTTTATCATTTAATTTCCAAGAAAGTCATAATAAAATTATAATTTTTATTCGCTATATTGCAAATGCATCACCCTGTATATACAGCTTATTATTAATATTTTCCTGCACCTTGTGAGAGGTTAATGTAATGAAAAATTTGCATAGTTTCCTATTATCCTGCTTTCCAAAATTGCCAAATTTTGACAGCAACTTTCTCAGTTTATAGTATTTGTAGTTACATATTTTTTCAAAACGAATTTCTCTGAGTTCGTTTTAGGTTATTTAAATTTGTACCAAAGTATTAAATTCCTATTTAAGTATACTAATAATTTCCGAGTTGGCCCAGGATTACTTATACGTAATGCTGGTTCAACTCGTATTATTAGTGCACTCCAACAGGAATTTAAAACCAATACAACTCAAAAACGACCCACAGTTCAAAAGATAATATGAAAAATATTATGCAACTTTACATTATCCCCTGAAAAATGCCACGGAAACATAAAAATTGACTGTATTTAAATGCAATTTTCTGAAATAAAATAAACGGATCCATGACGGATCTGATACCTTTCTAGCTAGCCTATTAGAACACTTCCCGTTTTCAGTTTTTTTGTACATATCTCAGAAACGAAAGCTTTTTTGAAGTTTCAAGGTATTACACAAATTATTAAGATAAAAATGCTCCATTATATTTCGAAAGCCGCATATTGTTAAGATGCTCCGTTAAAAAGTTCGCATTTAAAAAAAAAATTAATTGTCAAAAAACTATCAAGCATTAGTGGATTTGGACCAAAATCTATTCAGCTCGTTACAATGTCAAATACTATTTCACCTAAACATTTCATGAAAATGGGTTCAGCGGTTTAGGAGCTATCATGTTATGGACAGAGATACACGCAGACAGACGTCACAACGATATTGCTCAGATAGCTTCAAACACACCCGAATAACGCAGTTTCGGCGTTATCTCAATCTATTTTCAAAACAACTTGCTTTGCTGCGATTTTCACTATTGTTTTGTCGCTTAAAAAGCAAAGCTTAGTAGGAGTAAGTTTTTTTCTTCTCTTGAAATAGCTGAATTCCTCCAAAGACATTGAATATAAGTTACGGCCAGGGACGTAGCTGCTATAGTGGTTTTCTTATTGAAGGAAAAAGCTAAATAGCGCGTGACAAAACATCGCAAATTAAACCAAAGTGATTTTTTTGTTTATGCTAGCCTGACCAGGTTAAAAACGCACATTTTTGTCCGATTAATTAAACGTTAAAAAGCTATTTTAATTCTTTTTCCTGGCATTATCAATATTTTAAATTAGTCAAGTCTTAAAACACTTGATTGGCTATGTTGGCGCAAATTAGGTAAAAAAGTCGCATCCTTATTCTTTCAAATTCGAATAAAACCCTAGTAATATGACATTTGTTTTTTTTGCTAAATCCGTTTTGGTTCAAACTTACGGAGGTATTTTTAAGTAAAAAACTGGAAATAGTAAAGTATCTTTTTAACATGTTTCTTGACTCATTTTTTTAATTTAAAATTGGATAAGTAAGTTAGTCAAAGATTTATCATTATTAAAAACCGGATTTTCTTAATAAAAATTTTTTCAAATCCGAGGCGTTTTTAAAAGTTTTTAAATTGACACACATCTATAAAAAGTTCTTTGCCACCACAAAAAGAATTACTTATAAATTGCTGCCCTTCATACCTACAGAACGGTAAATGTTGGCTTCAATTTTCTTTTATTTATAACACTTTTTTTGGACATCGTATTTTATAGTCGAAGCAAATTAGGCGTAAAAATGACGACTAGATGAACAAATTTATAAGGATTTGACATTTTGGTTGTGAACTCCTAGTAGGAAACCTAAGGTGCAAAACCGAGGAAAAAATGTCAAAAATAATAACCAAAAAATAGAAAATCGATGTCAGGCTTTGCTTCCTATAAAGCTTGCATTTACGATAGGTGTCCTTAAGGAAACCCCCTCTACCCTAGGATTAACCTCCTCACCAACCTGAACCTCACGACGATTTTCTGCGTTTATCTCACAAACCTTAACTTTTTATATTCTTCATCAAATTCCTTATATATGATTCAAGTTTCAAGATTTATTCCACAGATTTTAAATGTAAAT
Source organism: Aspidapion aeneum (assembly GCA_963576565.1). Taxonomy (NCBI): domain Eukaryota; kingdom Metazoa; phylum Arthropoda; class Insecta; order Coleoptera; family Brentidae; genus Aspidapion; species Aspidapion aeneum. The sequence goes on along the minus strand of OY755038.1, from coordinate 163,840,422 downwards.
ACAGAACATTATTATAATAAATTGTTTAATTCTTTTATTAGTGCTGAAAGCGAAAATTTTAATCCTGTAGTGCTTTTACCTACAAACAAAAGATAGAATACAAGGAAAAAATTAAGTAACTAAAAATAGCTTATTAAAATTTTAAAAACTTTAAGAACATTGACTACGTAACTACTGTTTATTACTTAATTTTTAAACTAATAATTTTAATTATAATACTTAACTTTTCCTGTCAAAAACAAACTCTTTACATATACTATAAATAAAGAAATAAATCTTTATTATTTTTTATAGACACATGCACACACACACACACACACACATGCATTCACATAAACCTATATGCTATAGGTATAGATACAGGTCAAATTACTTTGATAACTAGTGGACAGTGGTTTAATTATATAATAGATTCTTATGTACAGTAGGTCCGTAAAGTCTGGAATCACCCATTATTGCTGATTTAGAGACCGTTGATTGGATGACATGTTTGTTATTAAATAAATGACGTACTTCATGATTACTTTTAACTCTATTTAACCAATCAGGTTGCTAAAAAAAACTTATTTCATACAAATGTCTTTTATTAAGTGTTTAGGTATGGAGATACCTTAACAAAAATGTACCACATTTGTAATGACCTATCAAAGCCAAATGTGAAAAAATATACCGGGTGTCCTATTTAAAGAAACATAAGTTTATGTAATAGCTTTTTCTGGAACATCCTGTATAATTAACCATAGCCTTTTCTAACTCGTATTTTAAATATTTATTTGATATCCAAGCTTTTTTCTAAAAAGCTTGCAACTTTTTAAAAAAATTCGTGATTCTACACTTTACGGACACACTGTATAAGCAGGCATAATAAAGGGTTTTGAAAAAATAGAAAGATTAAAATCGGAAAATACAAACTCTTTTGATTTTTTGACAAATGATTTAAAACATAGCATCTTTATTGCTTTAGGAAATTCATTATAAATCTTTGCCCCAAGCAAAATAAACATCCTTTGTGTATGGGATAGGTTTGAATAAAACATAAAATAATGCGGATTTTTTTTTGTGATCTTTAAAAATAGCCCCATAATTGGGACGTCAATGGAGTTTTCTACAATAAACTTTATTATGCATTTTCTCTAAAGTACTTTATAAAATATTTAGAAAATTGGATAAAACCTAATTATTTCAGTTTATTTTGCTTATAATATAGAAATAAATATATGGAGGGGATATCTTTAACACTTTGTGGTTTGTATCCTAGCAAGAATATTACACATGCAACTAATTGATACTTTTTGTAGAATATCTATCAATCTTTGTTTAATTTAATTACAATCATTCTCAAAAATGAGTCGTTTTTAAGTTAAAGGCCACCGAAAAAAGGAAATTGTGCAAATTCAAAAATGACGACAAAATGGTTGATATACCTCGAAAACTATTACTCTAACAAAAACACTTTTTAGCATTTTCGTATAAAATTTAGTTTCAAACTCTTTTACGCCATTTTTTAAAAAAAACTTCCTTGAATATTATGGACAGTCAACCCTATAATTGTGCCAAGTTTCAGACCTTTTGCACCAAAACCGAATTTTATGTCTCTAATGATTAAACTACTTAACTAATTTTAAGTCTAAAGCCCATAGCACAGGGTTGAATAGCTGTCGCAAATATTTAATGTATTACAAAAGCAATCAATCAACCGTCGAAAACTACCAGAATAATCAAAGAAATGTAAGAAGACTAACAAAATTAGTTCAATTACTTCAATAAGATAAAAAATACAATAATAATCGTCTACAAAGCCCCTTCTAAAATATCAGACCCGAGACGTTTCCGAGAATTCAATTAAACATTCCAAGGGTAAAAAGCAGGTAATATCTGAAATTTCAGACAACAAAGAAACCCGTCTCTAAAATCTAAACCACAAGGCTGCCAAATTTCTGAGGTCGCAGCGACGCGGTCTTAACACGCAAAATATCTTTTATACCACCGAGGTGACTTAGTAGACCGTTTAGTTTCAGTAAAAGCGCCGCTAGCGCCACCGGTAGATACGTGAACTACACGGCCAAAAAGTAGCTATATATACCATTTTGTGACAAAATTTTGCACACAGCTTGCTGAGTGTGTCAGGAGTCATCCCTAAAATTTTTATTGAAAAACGTTGACACCTCAAAAAAGTGAGGTGACAACGTTATATATGAGGTGACAGCGTAGTTTATATACTTTATTTTGAGGTGGCTACGTACCCTTTATCAATATATATATATATATATATATATATATATATATATATATATATATATATATATATATATATAAATTAGTACTGTTTAGAAATAAGAACAAGAGGCTTTAAGAAAAAATAATGAAAATGGCAAATAATCGCATCAGTGACTTTAGTACAAGACAAGTGGCCCCTTCGATTTTTTATATTTTTTTGAAGAAAGATGCTCCAGTATTTTGTTTATTGCCTGTAAAAATTTCAGAGTGGGCCGAGAAGTATAAATGCCAAATAGAAAAAATCTTGTGTAAGTGCGCGCGGATCAATATACATTTTATTAAAAAAAGTTGTTTTGCTTTAAGGAAAATATCACACCCCCCCTTGCATATGATATCAGGGACGTCAAATTGAAGGGCCAAGACGGGCCTTGGCCTTCCATTGTTTTAAACCTTATCGGCTACCAACATTGTGGCACATTTTTCTAATTAGAATACCTAGTCCTGCACTGTTATGATACTAGACGCCACTATACAGGGTGTCCCAAATTCGATTTCTTTTGGGAAATCTCGACCTTCACTTCCGAGTATCCAGTATAAAGAATAGCGGTTTTTTTTAACTCTGCGTTTTGGGAGGGGGCCATAACTTTGATGTTTATAAAAATTGAATATTTGGTCAAATCGTTTTTGTATATTCTATTTTTTTTTTACTTTTAATTTTTAGGGTATACTTAGTCATAAAGTGAAAAAGACAGTGAAAAGTTTCCTTTAAAGAAACGTATCACTCAGTATTTAATTTTTTTAGATATTTTTACTTTTCTATTGTTATATATTTATTTTTATAAAAAAAAATCTTTGAATATCTTATAAAAACCAATTTATAGGGCTTTCCATGTCAATGCGGCCACCTTTTGCTTAAAAATTTTAGAGTGTTATATAGAATATTGGAGCAACTTTTATCAAAAAAAATTTGAACAATCGAAGCAGTCTGTCTTTTTAAAATGGTTTGATTTTTTAAATGTATTATATTGCACTAAGGTCTCTGATGCAAATATTTTTCTGTAAGCCTCTTGTCCTTATTTCCGAACAGTAGTAAAATATTTTTTAAGGAAAAATCATAAATTATAGATGTGTTTTATTTAATTTAGTAGATAAAACACCATGTAGATTTAAAGATTTAAGGAATCGCAAAATTTTATCACATTTTTTATCTTGGTATAATTGGTATCTATAGAGGAACCAAAAAATAAATTTTTATTAAAATCAAAATATTTAAGTGCAAAATATAAAAAATCTAAGGGGTTTAAATGGCGATTTTTTAAATTTATTGTCTGGTACTAAGGCCATTGATACGATTATTTGTCATTTTCAATATTTTTTCTTAAGGCATCTTGTTCTTATTTCTAAACAAGAGTAATTTTTTTTTCAAATTTCGTATTTTTTCAGGAAAATTTATAAATCATAAATATGTTTTGGACAATTAAGAAGATATAACACCCTGTAGAATTAAGGAACCGCAACATTTAAAAAAAAATTATTTTGCTGTAATCGGTATCTATAGAGGAACCAAAAAATAAATTTTTGTTAAAATCAACATTTTTAGGGGCAAAAGGGGCCGGGTTGACATGCAAAGCCCCATATATAAGATCCGAACACCGGTCTATTCTAGCCACCGTGAGTACTGAGTACCACTGTTTTCGGTTCCGAAACGACGCCGTGGAGACGTTGACAGCATGGTCTGGTTGAACTGTGACAAAATGTCTTTCTTCTTTAATACCGGTGGACGTTTTTGGCCCGCCATGGACTTATTTTCCTTGGTTCGCTGTCGATTCACTCGCTGAATGAATAAATAGGTTCCACCATCTTTTTTTAATTTAATTTTTCTATTCTGCTAAAAAATGTTAAATAATACGAAATAATAAAATAGGAGGGGATTTCTCAGCAATAATAATAATAATACGAAAGAAAACACAAAATTCCTTTAATAAGTTTTCGAGATATTACGTCTCAAAATATGTTAACTTAGTGACCTTATAATACATATTACATCTTTGAATCGAACGTATGTGTGTAATTTTTTGTTTGGTCAACCTATTTATTTTAACATTTTTAAATTTGTCTTTTCGTTCTGATTTCCTATGATGTGATAAACATTTTCTGAGATATAACGCATTATTTCTTCATTACACTTTTATTTTATTCACCGTACCGTTCACGTCCAGAGGATTTACCATAGGAGTTTTGAGAAAGTTAAATGCAATAAAGGTATCTCTAAAAATGTTAATCGCACAATAGACATAATATTTATATTTTTAAAAATGTAAAAATATATAGAGTACTCACTCTAAAAAAAACTGACCTTATTGACGCAATCTGCACATAGTGCGATAGCAAATAAAACTCTTACCTTACCTGAAGTGGCCATACTTTTCCAAATCGAGAAGTTTTTGTTTAAACTTTCTACTCCCAATAATAACCGAGTTACAAGTATTTTGCAATTATAAAAATTCACCTCAAGAAAGCATAAAGACTCTTACTAGAAAAACTTTTTGAGATAGTGCTTACTAAACTATTGATATACCCGGGGCCGTATCCATATTTCCGTAGGTATAGAAGGCTATTGTAAAAAAACTGTTTTTATTTTTACTAAAAAAAGGTTATATTTGGGTCTAACTACCAAATTTTGTTATGGTATTTTTCTTTATGGCTGGGACACGATAATATAAAAACCAGCAAAGCCGTGGATGAAGACATTAAATTTTGGTGGGGAGGGGGGGGGATTGCAAGGAGGTAGTAGGGGAAATTCGAGCCATAAGAGCTAGCAAAAAGGAGGATTTTAGAGTTAGATAAACTATTATATTTTCAGGGGTAATACCTTCCTAGCTAGCCATATTAGCACACTTTAAGTAAACTACTTGATATATCAGCCTTGGAAACAGATCTTTGAAAATATCTCAGAAACGAAAGCTACTACAAAGTTTTTGGTTATAACACAAATTATTGAGAAAAATGTGACCTACTATATTCCAAAAACCTCATATTAATGCGAGGATCCGTTAAATAGTTAGCATTTTTGAAATTTTTAATTGTCATTGTAGCGTTAATGGATTTTGACCAAAATATAATGCGGTCGTTGCAGTGTCGAGAACTATTTTACCTGCAAATTTAGTGAAAATCTGTTTAGCGGTTAGAAGCTATCGTGATACGGACAAACATACACACACACACACACACACAGACAGACGATATTGCTAAGGTAGGTCAAAATACACCAAAATAATATATTCTCAAAAAAAAAATTTTCGTCGAAAATAATACCTTCTCTAGCCATTGCTGCGCGGGCTAGGGAGATAAAAATTACCAATATTTATGATGAATATTTCTCGAATAAAAAACGTACTTTTTTTCGACAGAAAAAGACGTAAACTGCCTTCAGATGCTCTTTTTACTTTTTCAGTGTTTTTCGGTGTAATTTAGACACATTTTCATCGATTTCTCGATCTGAAATATCCCCAAAGCCACAATACACTAGCACAAGTTATGTCAGCGTGCATCTATATGTATATACCGGTGATGACGCTTGATTGTCACTTCTGGCTTTCCGTGACGTCAGGTAGATGACAATCATATGACAATATAGAGAAGTAGGCTGTTAAATGATGCTTTGGCGATCGGCGATAAGTGTCCAGAGGATATAAACTTTAAATTTTACACAATGTACGTTTTAGTATGCTCCAGAAGCAGGGTGAAATTGGGCCCGATAAGAAAAATGCAACTGCCTCTGTTTGGGGCTTTTCGGAACCTACGCAGTGCCCCATTTTTAACAAAGTTTTAAGTCATTACTTTAAAACTAGCTAATAGTTTTAAACCAAATTTTGAACAAATTGTCGGCCAAAACGGTTGCTTTGCTTGGTACCTAGTAAAAACTTTGGTAAATCCACTATTTAAGATTGTAAAACTTTTGTATTCGTTTCGGAAAATCCTCAACACTCAAAATCTAATTGCTAGTATTAAAAACTATCCAGCAAGCGCTTTTGCTTACAATCGTTCAATTTGGTTTAAATTGATGGGCTAGTTTTTCAAGTTAATATGTTAATTCCTTGGACACTAACTTATTGCCGATCGCGGAAGAAATATTTAGCATTAGCTTAATGTCATTTTGCTATTTTGTTACCTACGTGACGTAATGCGCGGCAAAAACGCATTTTGTTCCGTGTTGCTGACATACCGTCACACTGCCCAAAACGATGACCCTATGACGCTTTTCGAATTTAAAATTTCTTTACTTGGACATCAGTAGGTACGCTGTTTATTTTGTTAAAATGTCATAACAATTAAGGCCACTATGAAGTTCCTTATTCGTGATCTGGTGACCTTAATACCAATGCCTTGAATTGCGTGTATCTAGCAATGTTCGTTCAGTTGAGTACTTTGTATTTTTTAAAAATTTACATAGCAAAGTGTAATTGCCGCACTAACTGTTGAATTATCGCTTATTATTAACTCGGTCCCGAGATATCGATATTATATTGTATGAGTGAAATAACTAACAAAATTTGTCACTGCGTAAAAACTTTTCGGTCACAATTAAAAAAAAAAGAAAAACGTATCTATCTCAAAAAGGAAATTTGATTTAAAATGCCATTGTCAACAAAAATAAAGGTACCTACCTGAATATCCTGAACGACAGAGTGATCGAAATGAGGACTTTTTTGTGGGAATGGGTACTTCAGGGGAGATAGAAGAAAACTAACCCCCCTTGGAGAGCCTCAAACAAGATTTTTGGCAAAAACCGCATTTTGATATATCAACCCGTTTTTGAGCTACGGGGACTTTTTAAAAAGTCTGCATTTGGAATTGGAGCTTATAATTTTTTTGTTTCTTAAAATTTCTTGTGGGTGAAATTGGCTTGTTTGTAGGCTTTTTAAAGGTTAACCCAATTGTCAAACTAAATTTTATCTATCACTTTTAGTTTCCAAGTTATATTTTTTCTTACGGGATTACCATTCTTTTAGTTGATTTTCAAAATCGACGTAAAATTTCTTTAAAATGATGTTTTTTTGTATTTTTTAAAATATTTTTTTAATTCCATATTTTCTTTTTTTTATCATATACTTTTTGACGGAGTTCCTATTAAAAATTTAAATAAAAAAATTTTTGAAAATTAAATTATAGAAAATACTAAGAATAAAAAAAAACAATTAATATAAAAAATAAACAAAAATAAAATATTGAATATGATACATCGATTTAAAGAAAATTTTAAGCTGATTTTAAAAATCAATTAAACAAGATCACAAAAATCGGTAATATCAGAGAAATAATTATGCTTTGCGATTTTAATAGCCGAACTGGTAGGCAAACCCAGAGCAAAGTGATAGGACCATTTGGAGAGGAAGTAACAAATGATAATGGCTTAAGACTGATGCAATTGTGTGAAACCCACAACCTAAAAATAAATAATGGTTTTTTTAAACATAAGGATATTTATCGATATACCTGGATTCAGCCAACAAGAAATCTTAAATCAATTATTGATTATGCTATAGGTGGACAACACTCGCAATTTAAGTGGTATGATGTGCGAGCACTTCGTGGTGTTACCTGTGGATCTGACCACCATCTGGTAAAAGCAAAAATATTATTGTCTTTAAGAAAAACAAATAAGGACGAAAGTATTAGAGAAAATGAAAACCTAGAATGCATCGAAGACAATCAAAAATACAACTTTAGAAGTCTAGAAATCGAAAGTACTCAAAGATTGTATCAGAACCGATTAGATGAAAAATTCATAAACACAAATCACTCATTTGAAGAGATATATACAAACATAATAAAAAGCTTGAAGGAAGCAAGCAACGAAGCTGTTTAGTACCAAGATAATAGAAATAACAGGAAGATGTGGTGGACGGACAAAACAAAAAAAACGCACATACTTGAAATGGCTCAGTACTAAGGAGCAAAGAGACCTAGAAATCTACAGAGAAACCAGAAGACAGCTAAGAAATTTGATACGCACAGAAAAAATGAAATGTTCGAGCGCAAGTGCCACGACATAAACACACACGTAGGAGGTAGCCAGAGTTCTGAAGTATTGAAATTTATTTCTACAGTAAAAAACCCAACAACAGAAAAAGTAAACATCCAGATAATCAAACTAGAACAATGGACAGAACACTACAAGGAACTGCTGCAGGAGACGAGACCCGAATATCTGGCAGCCTCTCCGAGAAGAGACATAGAAGTACATGGAGAGGAAGTAATCATCGAAAAAGAAATGATAAAGAATAATATTAAAAAACTTAAATCCGGAAAAGCTAGCGGACCTGGGGGAATATATGCTGAAATGCTCAAATATGGATCAGAGAAACTACCCGAAAATCTCACATATATTATTAATCAATGCATAAACGGACATCCAGTACCTAATGATTGGAAAATTGCATTCATATACTCAATATATAAAAAAGGAAACAAGCTGGATTGCAACAATTACAGAGGAATTTCAGTAACCAGTACTCTAAGTAGATTGTACGGTAGGATTCTTAGAGATCTAATAGAGAGTGATTTTCATGAACAAGAAGAAGAAGAGCAGTGGGTTTCGCGCAGGCAGATCTTGTAGTGATAATGTTTTTTGTCTTAAACAAGTAATTGAGAAAAGGAGCGCCAGAAATATAGAGACTCATGTTACCTTTGTGGACCTACAAAAAGCATATGATACTGTAACAAAACGGGATTTAAGCATAAATGGTATTTTTGCCATTTATAAGTTTTTAAAGATTTTTAATTAAATATTGTTTTGACATCAACAAGCATTAATTATATGCAAGACTAGGTTAAGATTAAGTAAAATTTATGGCAACTCGGCGACTTGTTTTTAGGCATATTTTCAGATTCGCCGTATTTTAATAAAAGTTGTATTAGGCTAATATGTCCTTTGAGCCACTAACATCAAAATAATTCTTATTATGTAACTGGAAACAAATTTTAAACTATTTTCAATTAAAAAAAAACACACTGTGTAATTTTACTTTCTAACGGGTTTTTAAGTCTGGCTTGCATTGCTATTTTGTCTCTTAGTGGAGCGCTTAAAGCGCAGTCTATCTCTTTCTCGCCAAGGCGAAAGGGAGTAGAATTCTAGCCAATCAACGCCGAGATATTTGTCCCTTCAAGCGCAGGGTCGCTTTAACTGAGACGGGAAACTTTCGAAAGTCATCAGGGAGTTTACTCTTTAGTTTGCCTTTGCTTGTATCGTTACGCTTCCGTTCACACTTCTTAAGGGGGGTTTTATTTCAACTGGGGAAATTTATCAATTATTTTAACTTTGTATAAGCTATTATCTTTATTATTCATAATTATTTTAGTCTTTTCTTTTGGAGTTTATTGATTTTAAGGTCATTATTTATTACTGTTTCCAGTGTTTTGAAATAATGTGTTTAACTATTTTATGGTTTTTTTAACAACAAAATACAAACCATTCGTTGCCCTAAAATCGGCATTTTTAATTAATAACATATCCCAAACCTAAACAGTAATATTAAGTAAATTAAACAGTTGATTGAATAGTTTCACTCATTCAATCAACGTTTAAGATGTTGATAAATATATATATTTACAACAAATATATAAAAGATTTATAAAACCTAAAAGTTTAAGAAGTATAAATATTTGAATATAAAAGTTCAATAGTAGTAAAAAGTCGACATTCAACTAATAAATATAAGAAGTGAAAGTGTGAAGCTACAAGAAGAAAATTGAAAAGGTATGTATGATTATCCTACATTAGTTACACATTTGAGAAAAACGTTTATAGCATACTTTTCCTCCAAGAACCGTCAAATTCCCTTTCCAGATCGTGTAAATTTAATAACATATAGTAACGTTTAATCTTTTTATAATTTATATAAGTTGTAGCCTAAGTTGGTAGCTTACAACATTTAAGCCTTGGCCACTTGAGGTGACAGTACCACTGTCACACACAGGCCCCTGTTACAAAGTGGTGCCAGTAGTTCAGGGTAATTTACTTTTTGGAAAATTTGTGAAAAAATTTTGGAAAATTTGGGAAAAATTTGTGAAAATTTTTGAAAATTTTATGTTGGAAGTTTGAGAAAAACTCAGTAGTACTTTAGTTAACCCATTGGTAGTATTTTGTTGGAAAAACTAAAGGAAATTTTTGTAAAATTGTTCGTTTAAAAAGAAATACTTGTCTAGTTTTTGAAAACCAAAACTAATTTGTTGGAAGATGTGCCATTACTGTTTTTCGTTGTTTAATTTACTAACGTTATAATCGGTGTTGCAATTATTTTATGAATTTTTTTATATTTTTGAATATTTTTTTGTCCTTGAAACAAGTACAGTAGTAAATACAAGGAAAATGTCAATGTCATGACAATTTTTCTATTGATATATGATCACTTTAAATTTTGAAAAGATAAATTGGTAGAATATTGTTTTATTGAAAAGTTAAGTTTAAATACTATCCGAATATGCCAGCAAATAAAATGCTCTCCATTTCTATCTGGAGGACGGATTCTCCAGCATGCGAAAGGATCAACCTTTTGCCTTAATAAAGCTTTACTGAACTCTAGATTTGAGTTATAACTCCAAAACTCGTTGGTAAACTTTTAAAATTGTTCCATCAAAACATTATTTAAACAAAATGGATAAAAAAGTCCATTATTTTGTCTTAATTGTAGTACAGTGTTGTTAAAATAAAGTCTCATTAAACTTATAATTCTCTTGCCATTAAAACCTATTTTGTTTTTCTAGCTGAATTTTTTAAGAATCTTTTATTAAAAACACAAAAAAGGAGTCCATTGCAACTCTTTATTTTTGATTAGTTGGCTGAAACAATAATTGCCAACCCTTCCTCTGACAAACCACTGATTTTTTTTGAAGACACCCGTCAAATATAACTAAGGGAGGATATTTTTATTTATTTTATTGCATTAATAACAGTTTTTTTTTGTTTTTTTGAACCATTAAATTTTTTTTATTAATATTTAATAACATTTTTTGTTTAAATAATACAAAAATTTATGTTAAGTCATTATAACATTGTATTTATAAGTATTTTTCTTCGTAGATATCGATATTTCTACTTTATTTTGGTTTTATTGTTTGTTTAATAGCTAAAACTTCATTTGGCAAAAAGTACCTAAGCCAAATTATTTGACCATCGAAGTATCCACAATGGTGTTATTAATTAATCTCAAGTAATTTTCCATTGATATTGCATCATAACTTTAAAATTTATAATTTCTAACTACTTTTTCCATGCAAACGTTCATCTCTCATAAATTTGTGCTACAGGACTGTTGTAAAGTGTCTGGTCAGGATAAACTCAAAAAACAGACCTAGCTACTAGCAATATCTTGTATAGAATATGTGATAAATGTTTTTTTTTGTCATTTTTGTACTCTCTATATCATACATATATGATTGAGATTTACCACAAGTTTAAACCAACAGTAAGCAACCACGAAGTATTTTCAAATTTTATATTTTTATATTTCCAGATTTTCAAAATGTATTTTTTTTCAAATTGCACACAAGTTTCTTATTGGAAAATAAACGTGACTGATTTCTTTGTATCTCAGTAACAACTTTGTCGATTATGAGAAATTTCTTTATTATAAGGTCTACAAGTAAATCTTTCAAAATTTTAAAAGCACTAAATTGTCAAAACCATGGACTAAATAAATGTAGCCACAGCAAATATCGATTCTATACAATTATTATCAACTTAAAAATAAAAATTTACGTTTTATGTTACAAAACATAGCATTCAAACATAGCATTCTTTAAAACGACGTACCGGTCGAACTATTTTTGCTTTATAATTTTCTTAATAAAGTACGTATTATTCTTTTCATAAAAGAAAATTTGATTTTTTTTCTTAAGTTGGATATTATCAGCACTATCCGCAAATTCACAGCTTTTAAGTAAAGTGAGGTAAATGTAAAAACAACCTCCTGTATATTTTTTTGGTTTTTTTGAGAGAGACTCTATTTTATTTATTTTCCTTCACTAACATGTAGGTAATCAAGTGAATTTCGTTTCATAATATTGTCAAGCCATTTTTATAAAATGGTATACCTAATTAAATATTATGAAATGGAAAAACCTATTGTAGAACCCTTCATTCAATTTTCTTTAATTCAGGTAGAGCCTACTAGATTGTCCGGACCAAAACTTTTGTGTTTTGGCCGTTAAAGTCCTAAACTAATTTATCGTCTCTTGTTAGGGTATTATGTAGATGTAGCATAATAAAATATTTTGGGAAAAATTACAATAAAAATTGTTTTTTTCTTGAAGAGGAATCATTATCTTTGCCCTTAAAGGAATTAATCTGCTACATGCGAAGTAATTAGGTAATTAACTATTTATGTTAATAAATTAACTTATCACTCTTAAATATCTTATAAAATATTAACACCTTTGAAATTAAAACCTAAAACGACTTATTAGCAACTAGATTATTCTGAGTTAAAACCATGATGTAGGATTTCTAGATAAATACTAAAAAAATTAAAAAAATAAATAAGGAGTTTGATTAAAAGCTCATATTATGAAAAAAATACTGATTTTTGTCAACATTAAAATTTGGTACATGTCTAACTTTGAAGACCTATTTTTTTTCGAAAAAAATCTAAAGTTATATTCTAAGGAAGGATATTAAGAAAATTCGACCTTTTTTAAAACAAAGCCATAAAATAACCACCTTTAGCAAAAAATTTATGTTATTTTTCATATTTTCAAAAATCAAAACGTTAACCTAACAGAAAACTAAACCTTTTTGGTAGAAAAATTAAAAATGGCATCCATATCGGTTTACTAGTTACCATCTTAAAACACAACTTAGCGTATTTGGAGACTGTTTCATCCTATTTTTTATTCGTATGTCATTGTACTGAATAATAACTTTCCTGAAAAAATAAATAAATTATCCACCAATTAACTTAAAAGTCAAAACACGTTAACTAAACTTAAGAAAAGACTATATTACCTATTGAGAACTGCCCATAAGCTTTTATCTCAGTACATATTTTAGATCGAGTCAAAATTTTTATTTATAAAGTCCTTGTAGGAATATTTTATTTTATCATCTGTATTTTACACTAAAATGCCATCTAGAGCAGTGACTGAGTTGTAATTAAACATTATTTGTTATAAACTAGCACTAGTTTTATTGTCTAAGTAACAAGATTGAAGATCTAATTTTTCTGTGCATAATGTGTGTGACATTCACAAGTTACCACAGAACACCGTAGACAGAAAACATAATTTTTTGATAGTAATTTTTGAGTTAGGTATTTATTCGCACGGTAATTAAACAAGTTTTACATTGGTAATTTTAACAGTACATTCCTTACCTTTTAGAAGAATGGTGCTATCTATCTATTTATTTAGCCTTCTTCGATCCATCTTTGGATATAGGCCTCCTTCAATATCTTCCACTCTTTCCTGTATAACGCCGTGTTCATCCATCTAGTTCCCGCATATTTCTTCAAATCGTCCGATCATCTCATTTGTGGTCTTCCACTACCTCTTTTATTTTCGCAAGGTCTCCAGTTTACAATACATTTGTTTGACAGAAAGACGATCGATTTAACAAATGTATTGGTGCTATCGACCATGTCTTAAATGAAATTATATTTTGTAAAACCATACAGTAATTTTTGAAAAAAAACATAATCTCATAGCATTTTTATTGCATAAGGCTAAAGAAAGTCACAAATCAATGTCCTAACACAGTAAAGGCTTTTCTTAACCCTTTTTACTTGTTTTAAAACGATAATTTGTTATAACAGTGAAATCGTTTTGATTAGTTTGAAGCTAGAAGATATTTTCTTGTAATTTTTATTAAAAAGACCAAGTTTACAGGTCATGTCCATGTCTTTATGACTATATAGGTACATTATTGATTTTTATTAAAAAGATATACAAAATTAAGTAACATATTTTAAATAACTAAAAATATAAACAATTTAAATAAATAAATTCGATAAGATCAAAGTGCCATGTTTGACAAAATATGTAGATTTACACCAAAACACCAGATAACCTAAAAAGATTGCTTAGCAGTTCCTTTTCCATACTATATGACAGAAGTACTAATAATTGTTTCTAAAATTTAACCAAAGATAATGATAAATCAATCTATTTTTCTAAATTTGACTTGACCTTTGAAATTGGATAAATGTATTTGATATTTTTCCTAAAATAAAAACTCGCGTATTTTGAGTTAGTAATAATTTTATACATAATCTTAAAAATAATATTATTTAGCATAAATAATAATTATTAAAATAAATATATCATGATTCCCATTTAATAATTAAAGACTGGTTAAAGAGAAAACGCAATATGGAAATATGGAAATTTAGGTTATACATAACCAAAAAGCTAACCTAATTATAAAATTATTTAAAATCAAACAACAAATATAAAACCCTTTGGTTAATAATCATTAGATAGGATGTGATGTGTAAGGAAACGAGACATAAATTAGTTGAAGACTTAATTAGTGAAAAATTCTATTTTTTCAAGCAAATAAACTATTTTGAAAAACGAAATCAACTTTTGAAAATTATTGCAAATACCGTTGCAAAAAGATACCCTGTATATTTGCTTGAATCAATTTAAGTATTGTAAAACTTTTTTCATATTTTTTTTTATTGAGCTGTATTTAATTTTTTAAAACCGTTAAATATTTTTTAAAATTTTGACCTTTTATTTCCAAGTTAAAACGTCTTGGCCCATAAATCAATTTACAGGCTATAAAAGTATTCCAGACCACTTGAGTCTATATGAAATAAAGATATACTTGAATTTTGGTAATTTTGAAACACATGTTCACAGTATTTTATACCTACATTCTTAAAAAGGGCCTTTTTTCTATTCATAGGAAGTCCAGAAAAACATTCTCAGACACCTACCTACTTCGTGCTTTTTTTCAATTGGAATAAAATGTTTTCTAACAGTGGCGTATCAAGGAATTTTATTTGGGGAAGGAAATATTATAATAAATATTGCATAAAACTATTTTGGATATTATCCAGACCAGTGTATTATGTGTGTCCAAAACAAATATATTTTAAGATTTGGGAGGGAAATTTCACTTTTTTTTTACCCTCCTGTAGATCTGACGCATCTATTCACATTTAACTTTACGATATCTATCAACTAAACTATGATATTGAATTTATAGATCAAACAAGCTTTCGTGAAAACAAAAGTTTTGTTTCTCTCATATTTTTCCGTGGGTAGCTTGAAAGCTCACGGGGTACAATTTTTGACGTTTCATTTAGGAATACTAAGGTTTATATTTATATTTTTCAAACAAGATCTATAGTGAGAAATGCAGTTCCTTGATTTAAATTTCATTAAGGTCGGTCGGTAATTTTTGAGTTGCCAGCAAAATCTAGAAAATAATGGCTTATGTACATTATTCCTAATATTCTCGTAACCACATCACATGTGACAATTTTTGTGCGTTAAATTAGAAAAATATATAGGATATATATTTACAAACTAAAAAAAATTGGTATTTTGATATCTATATGATATAAAGTTTTTTATAAAAACTTTTTACACTTGACCAGTACATTTTCATAAGATCTAGATCATTCTTCTTCTTAAAATTTTGCTACTAAGTTAATATATAAGTATAATGGCAAAACAATCAGTTTCTACCACGTCGTGTAAAACGTTAAAAAATGAGTAATTTACAGTGTTACACATTAGACCCGTGTGTACAGTGAGGTACTGAAAACAGCTTACATAAATTTCTATCTATCATTTTTTTTTTAAATCAATGAATATAAAACTATATTTCATTTTTATAATTTATACCATGAAGTAATTAAGACCTTTTGTTTCTATTTTTGTCAACCTTAAACGTGTCATTTAAGCTTTGAACCTTAATTTTTGTTTAAGACAACTACTAAAACTTAAACCTATTGATTAGTATTTTTTTGTCCATGTTAAGATTTAAAAGATATGTAAAAATGTTTCTCTAGTTTTGAGTTCGTTCGATAATTTTGATTTGTTTTATCTGGTAATGTAATTTTTTTTGATCATAGTAATCTTTATCAACTGCTAACAAAAAGTAACCCAAAAGATAGGTCTATTTGCCAGGCCTACTCCGTACTTCGTACCGTATGTTTTTTTTTGAAAAGTGCCTTAGCTCAGCTATTATATGCATTAAGTTCTATAATTTTTCAGTTAAGTTTTCTCTGCACAGTTAATCAAACTATTTCACAGTTTTGACTGCGAATTGTGTTAGTATACAGAAAATTTTAATTTTCTTTCATTTACAGTATTCTTTTGTTTTTCTTTGTGTTCCAAGAAAATGTTGGATAGATACATACATCCAGGATATTCTTAGCATATGTAAATAGTACTGAATCTCAAAAGTTTTAAGTTATTTACACACAGATATTCTACACTGTAGTTGTCGTAGCAATATAATAACTTGCGTGCGTAAATATCTTGGTAACCAAAAGATTTAGTACATTTGTTTCTTTGCTAATTTACTGTAATCTTCTTTTTTTATGCAATTATCATCAGAGCTTACTTTCTTTTTTTCAAAAGATTGTTTTTTAATGTGTTATTACCATTTTGCTGTAGTTGGACTTAGTCTATACAGTAGTTGTTTACTACTACTATGTCGGTTTAGAACGTTTTTCTACGTTGTCCGACGCCTATTCTCCACCTCCTTCGATCATGACAGTCATCTTCCGTCAGGTTTTTTTTTGACTCATTGATCTTTGGATTGACTGTTACCATTCCAGTTTAGGACCCCCTCTTTTTCTGCGCCCTATTGGTTGCCATTCTAGGACCTGTTTTCGTAATCTTTCGTCGTTCATCCGTTGTACATGGGCATACCATATCAGTTGCCTTTTAGTGATGTCATCAGTTATGCTTCCCTCGATTCCCATTATTTCTTTTATGATCTCATTTCTTGTATGATCAGTTCTGGATATTCTCATTGATCTTCTTATTGCATCCATTTCGACACTTTCCATTGGAATGGAATGGAAAGTGTAGTTGTTTAAATAAACGATTAATTTTTCTGAATTAGAGGTACTTGACATTTCATCCCCTACCCATTCTTTGCCAAAAAGTTTAATTTTTTTTTTGTAATAGCTCAAGCCACACACGTATTAAAAAACCTATAAAAATTATTAATATAGATCCTGGATCAATCTGAAAGTCAAAAGGGACAATCTCTCTTTTGAGTTTTTAGATTAGATCGTCGATGTAAAAAAGGACAATCTTTGTCTTGAGTTTTTAAGTTTTTTTTTTGTTTCAATATTTGCAATTTTGACACTAAAGATATCTTTTCTCTTGCATTGCAAAAGCAAGCCTGACAATCATTATATAAAAAAATATATATATAACATAAATTAATTAAGTAATGCCTTAGCATTTTAAATTTTTAAAATTTTGCATTTGTAGGGGTTTTATTATTTTATTCGCCTAAAAAGTTTTTAATTATCATCTAATCCTCGTAAGTTATGAGCACTCATTTGAAATTTGTACAAACTTGTTTTAATTTTTAATAACTACGAGACCGATTTTAATGAAAAGAAAAATAATAGTGTCTAAACACTATGTCAAAAGCATAATAAATTCATTAAACGATGTTTTAAAGAAAAAGTTTTATTATATTTGTTTAAACCATGTATAAAATTAGTGTTATAACTTCGTTTTCTTTTATAGATGAAGACCATGACATTCAACAACTGTAGAGGTCTACGATTCTTCGACGATTTTTATTTTTATTTTCAGGAATTGTATTGTTTGTATTGAGTTGTAAATGACTGATACGTCAAGTTGAACGTTTTTAAGAACAATTTGTTATAAAATTTGTGTAATTTTTGAGATATTTTTATAAATGACAAAAGTCTATTACTATCTGTTGAGTAAATATGTGAGAGGGAAGTATTTTTGAATTAAAGCATCCTAGAATTTTCTTTTAACGTAACTTTGATATGGCTATATGGTATGGCAAAATGGATCTGTGTTTGTTATATGCATCTTTTGATGTATAAGGAATGTTATAAAACAATAGACCAATAATAATTCGCCAAGTGGAATCGTCGCGTTTCTTTTTCTTTTGTTGCTTTTTTTGTAAGACGAGGGCGAATTAATTTTTTCGCTGTTTGTATCATTATAGTTTAGATTATTTTTATAAAATGTTTTTTATGGAATGAGTGTTTTAGCTGGATTTTAAACTCCCCAGTCATTGAGAAGAAGGCTGAGGAGTAAATTGGGAAAAATTTTCTTCTCCACTCGAGAGGGTGTTTCAATGGTATACATATAATTAAAATTTTCTATTGGTCTATATTTGTTTTGTTTGTTGCCGTGTCTCCTAATATCGTAACTCAATTTTGAAAGATAGTTACGGTATAGTCAGTTAAATGTTTTAACCCATCTTTATCAAAAGAACTACTGAATTAATTAAGCCGTCAAATTATAGCTTACAGGGTCTACAGGTGAGCTGGTCTAAAACAGCGGAAAAATATATGGGTTGGATTTTTTGGGTTTCTTTCAAGGCAAATAATTTTGTAAAAATGGGAATTTAAATTCGGGAAAAACTATTCAAGGTAGAGGTAAAACTTTACCTATGAAACGAATAAAAAGTTATATCAGGGTAGGTTAATGAAGACAGTGACGTCACACCTAGTAGATTCCAGTAAGAGACCTAGGTAATTTTCTATTTCGTCATGTCGGGAACTCATTTTTGAGTTATACTGGGTAAACAATAGACCGGAAAATTTATTTAACAAGATTTGGAGTAGTCTCTTTCTTCTATACACACCTGTGATCTTCTAATTTCAGGAATCTGGCCAGTAACCGGAAATGCTGAGCTCACGTGTCTTACGTTTTCTAATTAGGGAGACAAAAGCGTTGTCGTTGAATAAATTTTATATTTCACTATACAATTTTCAATATAAAAATGGTAGATCTACCTATTCTTTTTTATTATGACGAGACATGATTTAGATTTGGTATACAAGAGTCACTATATGTTTTTACAGGAACCTGTGTTGAAGTGATGATGGGATATTATTTTAAAACAGGTTTTATGGTAGACATTTGGACAATTTTTCTGACTTGGTTAAAAAATAGGTTTTTTTTTTTACGGTTAGAGTTAGATTAGATAATATTTGAGATAGTAACTAAAAGTTAGGATTTTTAGAAATTTAGTGTTTAATGCTATAGGAATAGGAAAAACCTAGAAGATACAAACCATAAGAGTAGACGACTCTTGAGTCATGCCATATTAAATGAAACCCGTTATATTTTTCTCAGTGATATTTAAAAAAAAGATATTAACATCAAGAAATAATCAGAGATTGGAAAAACAGACAAGAACAGCAGAATAAAGAAGTATTTTCTTTCATTTCATGATCAAATTTTTACTCTTTTTACTTTATAGGGTTGATAAGCCATTTAAGCTAATATTTATGTCATTTGGTAATATTTACATTATGAAATTTATATATTTTCTTTTGTCTTGAAATTTTATAAATAAAACCACTGTCTTTGGCTTTAGCAGTGATAACACCTATAGACTAACAAAAAAGTCTCATTTGAATTAGAAAGTTTTTAATCAAAAACATCTTAATGAAAGAGTATATTTAAAATCAAGTAAATAAAATCTTTGTATAAAAAAATTTCTAGTGTACAGTAAACAACTGTTTTTTTTAATTCTGTAAAATGTTACCCGTAAAACTAATTGTCATAAAACTAAGTGCTTAAGCACAAATTTTATAAAAAAAATAACTAATTAGCTGTGGAGATTGGTAGTTGGCGTAACAATCGCTGGACCAAGAGACAGTGTCTCTATCGCGTTATGCCACAGTTCTACATTGAGGTATACAGAGCTTTTGTAACCTATTATTATATGTGAAAACCAATTCTATAATCTCTTTTGTACTTTGCTTTAGTAGAAGTAAAATGTGTCTTTTGTGTGTTACACGGAAAAAGTCCAATACTTAACTTTTTATTATTTTGGTATAGTCATTTTTCTGTTCTAGTGACCAGAACATTGTAGATATTTTGTAAACTTTTAATTGTTTTTTTTTAATTTTTGTATTATTTTAAAAAAACAAAATATCATTTTATTTTTTGTTAAAATCCACACATGCCTTTTGGTTTTGTTCTTTTGTGATGGATATGTGTGTTATAGTAAATCAACACCTGTAAAATCGATTATATATAGTATATTTTAGAGTCCATTATTTCAAAAAGCTTTGTTTTTTTAAAATAGGGATCATTTGCTCTTAATCAGTGCTTAGACTCTGACTTTTCTAATATCCCATAAACCGAATAAAAACTACGTCATCAACGGTTAAAATTTTTTCGATTTATGTACATATATATTTCTTTTTTCCATTTTGAAGTCATTTTTGAATCCAATTGGATATTATCATAGCAATCTTAACATTGCTAAGATACATTTTTCTATTTTTTTTTCTTCTCATTATATTATAACTTGATAAAATCAATATTATCTAAATTAATAACATTTGATTCTTTAAAACTATTTTTGAATTTTTGTATTGTTTATCAATAAAACAATATTTTATTTTTTATGTTTTTTTTTCCTATATGAATAAATATTCGACTATACGAACTTTAAGTACAGTCTGTACCATTTAAGTCAAGTAAATTCCATTTTGAGAATAAATTTTGATATTTTTTTTTCAAAATCTACACTATTTTAAACAAACAAAAAAACATTCTCCACTCTTTTACTCTATGAGTACAATTGTTTTTGTAGAACTTTTCTACGACTATATAACTATGATAAATTACAAAAATGTGTTGTCTTTTTCTAAAAATGTTTTGTTTTTTTTGTTAGTTTGTTCCTTTCTGTTTGCTGTCCTAGTTAATCGATAAAATAAAAATATTCTCTATAACGTCCTTATTAAAATGATATGCTAGTCCACAGGCATAGCACTAATCAAGAACACCTAAATTATTATTTTTGTACTATTTTTATTTCTATTTTCATCTTTAAGTAATTTTGTTATTAACTAAAGCCTATACATAATTTCCTCTATTAATAAAATAAATAATCAAATCACTAAATCACCAGTTGATCGTTTAAGGAAAACTTAGCGTAAAACTTAGTCTTTCTAAGATCAGTGTTTATTTTTCATATATTAGCAAGCATTATTTCATTTATTATTATTTTTTTTAAATATTTGCTCATTTTAAGTCTTGCGCTATCTAAAGAACCCTATTGTTTAAGATACCTTTTGTTTTTTTTTGTCAACTTATTAAATTGAAAAAAAAGTATGTTTTACCTAAAATATTTTAAAGTAATTTTTTTTATTATTTTTTTTCATATTTTCGAAGTAAGCCCTTGCCTGCTTGGACTCTAAGTAGTTCTTATTTAGTAGTTTTGGAAAAATAAGAAATGACTTCATTACCCAAGAGAGTTTTTTTCTTTTCATAACACCAAAAACAGTCGATTGAAGTAACCATCAACATTTTTGTTTAATTTTTTTTTGTCATTCGCTTCAATTGGAATATAATAAGACATAATTTTATTAAAAATTTTATTATCAACTAAGATTATTTTTATTTTGTTTGTTTTGATTCATGCACTTTAAAATCATCTATCGCCACCTATGTGCGCATGAAATTCGATAAAAACCTAAATTGGTCAAGTTTAAAAACATTTGCTTGCATTAAGTCAAGTATTTTAAAGCAAAGATGTCTAATTTTCAAAGAATGACATCAATATTAACCTACTTTGTTTTGCTGCTGTTCTTAGTTTTTGAAAATTGTGTAAAACCAGCTTACAATTATTAGGGTACGATTTCGTTAAAAAATAAGTTAGATATGTTCAAAAGATTTGTGCTTACTAAACAGCTTGATATTGTGATGTTACAAGAAGTGGCGATAAGTGATTTTTCATTTATGCCCGGTTATGTCGGGCTAGTGAATGTTAACGACAACAAGAGAGGAACTGCAATTCTCATCAGAGATGGTATTGACTTCAGTGACCTAAAAATGTTGGAATCTTCGAGAGGTATTTCTATTTTAGTTAACAATATTAGATTTGTGAATGTCTATGCCCCTAGCGGTTCCCAACACAAGGTAGAGAGAGAATGTTTTTTTTATACTGAGTTACTAAAGTTAGTTAACATTAGCGAAAAAATTATCATTGGGGGTGACTTTAATTCAGTGATTGACATGAGTGATTCGACAAGCAAAGACGTATCAAATTTTTCAAAAGAATTAAAATCCTTTATTGCAACTTTTAGGCTTCAAGACGTGTGGTTATCAAAAAATAAAAATACGCATAACAAATATACCTTTTTTTACAGTAATGGTGCGTCAAGGTTAGACAGATTTTATATTTCTGCAGAAATAGAAAAAAACTTAGGAATGAATTGTGCGTTGCATCCTGTAATATACTCAGATCACAGAGCACTTGTTTTCTCATATAAGTTCTCGCATGATAGTATTAGGCCAGATTTTTTTCGAAAAGCAAGTACATGGAGGCTTAATAACGTTGTTCTGGATGATAGCGAATCGACTGAATATTTTAAACAAAACTGGAAAAATTGGATAAAACTTAAAAACAGTTATAAAAGCTCTTTGGAATGGTGGTGTTTTTATGCAAAACCAAAGATTCAATCGTTTTGTAAATGGCGTTATAATGTACTAAATAAACAACAAAAAGAAAAAATAGAATTTTACACAAGTTGTTTGTCCACTTTAATGAATTCTCATCATTATACAACAGACACATATATTGAAATAAAAAAATATAAAGCACTTTTGACAAAAGAACATATAAAGCAAAACAATTTTTTTAAAAATAAAACTTTAAATGAGGGGAACGTTGGCAATGAAAATATATCTTTATTTCATGTAATGAAAACCATTAAAAATGAAAAAACTAAATATATTAATGAGTTGAACATCAATGGCACTTTGACAAATGATAAATCTCAAATCCGGGAAGAATTTAAGTCATTTTTTCAAAATTTATATTCAAAAAAAGATATCAGGATAAACGACGGCGAATTAACAAATGTTCTTACAAAACAACTGTCTGCACAGGAAAATCAAAATATTTTGAAGTCAATTGAAGACAAGGAGTTACAAGCCATTCTAAGAAACCTATAAAAAAAGAAGTCACCTGGCCCAGACGGACTGACACCCGAATTTTACGTCAAGTATTACAACATAATAAAAAAAGAACTCTTAGAGATTTTAAACGATATTCACAATATAAAAGAAATACCCTCCTGTTTCAAAAATGGTCAGATAATACTGATTCCGAAGGTCAATAAGCCGCAGGGTGTAAATGATTTTCGTCCCATTTCACTTTTAAATTGTGACTACAAAATATATATGAAGATCCTTAAAGAAAGATTTAATAATAATTTGGGCTCAGTGATATCGGAAGAACAAACATGTATGTCAAAAAGCAACAATATTCTTTGTACGCTTTCCAAATACAGAGAACAAATTGCGAGTTGTAATCAGCTACGTATGAACAAGTTACTCTTGAGTCTGGATTTTGACCATGCGTTTGACCGAGTCTCACACGAATTTGTGTGGTATGTTCTGGAAAAACTAAAATTTGACCAAAAAATCGTCAGTATACTTCAGAACGTATATAAGGATGCCTTTTCTTTAATTCAAGTTAACAGGGATTGTAGTTCAAAAATTAAAATAGACAGTGGTGTTCGTCAGGGATGCCCATTGTCCATGACCCTATTCGTAATAATCATCGAAGTCCTGATATCATTGCTAAAACAACAAAACCTAGACCTGGGCGCATATGCAGATGACGTGGGGTTAATTTTGGAAAATCAAGAACAAATAGTAAATTGCAAAAAACAAATAGATACTTATGTACTGGCGTCGGGTGGCAAGCTTAATGAAAAAAATGTGAAGCCATAGAATTGGGACCTTTAAATAGAAATCAATTTAGACACAAAAACTACGGATGGTTTCAACTAGTATTCAAAACAAGAATTCTGGGAATCGATTTTTCTAATAACTTACATGAGATGGTTCGTTCAAATTGGAGCTCTATTATGAGTAGCGTTCAAGGTATAGTTATGCAAAATATGAAGAGAAACTTATCGGTTTTTCAAAGAGCTTCTTTCATTAATATTTACGCCCTTGCAAAGGTTTGGTTTGTAGCTCAGATTCTGTCTATGCCCGTTATGGTAGCAAAAAGGCTTGCCTCAGTATGTGGATGGTTTCTTTGGGCTCAGAGTAGGATTAGAGTAGCGAGAAGTACAGTCATACTACAAAAAAAACATGGCGGGTTATCGGTCTTTGATCCATGGCACAAAGCAAATACGCTGCTTATAAAAAATATTGTCACAATGGTTGAAAAAGGCCTAATAAAAAATGTTTATTTAGATATCTCCAACCCACCGAATCTTATGTCGATTCCCCATCAATTTCCACATCTAAAAAGGTATATAAAAGAAGTATCCTACTTGCCTAAAAATTTTGTTGTTAATTCGCAAGTCACCTCAAAAATTTTATATAACCAGTTAATAACGCAAAATAAAATACAGCCAAAAATTATGATTGAAAATAATTTATTAAACTGGACAAACATCTTTAGCCATATCAATACGAATATATTATCACACGAACAAAAAAGTTTATTATATATTTTGGTACATGAAGCTTATCCACTCCAAACAGTACTAGAAAAAACAAAAAGAAGCAATAGCAGAACATGTAACATTTGCAAGTTGTATGATGAAACACTCGAACACAAGTTCACATGTTTCAATCGAGCTAGACTAGTATCTAGCTATTTTCAGAAGACATTAAATTCTTTTACAGGATGCAACGTTTCATTAACAGATCTGTTAAAATTAAACTTTAATTTTAAAAACAAAAGAATTAATGCAGTGGCAACGTTTTTAATAGAAAGAACTATTTATTTTTTACTTAAAAACACGGATTACCAAAATTTTTTCGTTGACTTCAAACAGTTTTTGTATCAGGAGCTACAAAAACATCGAAATTTAGAAGAAACAAAAAGACTTATTTCTGTAATGTAATTTATACACA
Organism: Aspidapion aeneum; assembly: GCA_963576565.1. Lineage (NCBI taxonomy): Eukaryota > Metazoa > Arthropoda > Insecta > Coleoptera > Brentidae > Aspidapion > Aspidapion aeneum. The sequence continues at coordinate 163,815,120 of OY755038.1, read as the reverse complement.
AATAATAATACTAATAAATTAAGAACAAACTTGTAAATAGTTTTAGCATTAAGGTTTTTAATAAAGGATTTTATAAAAAAAAAATTGGAAAGTAAAATAAAATTAAATGGAAATTAATTAGAAAATGAAAAACATACTAAAATCACACCGAAAATCAATTTGAAAGGAAAAATATTTTTTTATGTTTAAAGAAAAATTATGTAGCAAGATCTATGGAAAAGAAAGTTTAAATTGAAACAGGTAATGTTTCAGGGAAAAAAATTTTTAGAAGGAAAATTCGGAAAATCTGTAAAAATTCTAGGAGGAGCTTTATTCTAAGTAATTTTGGAAATGTATATATTCATCTGGCTGGATTTGTTATATTTATATTTGTCCTTTAATTTTTTTTTAATTGATTTCTTTTCTATTGAAATATTATACTTTGAGTTGTCCTATATTGAATTATATTTTGATTTGTTCTATATTGAATTATTTTGATTTGTTCTTTATTGAATCAATATGTTTTGATTTGTTCTAGTAAAAAAAATATTATATTTGAATTTATTCTATTTCAAAAAATCTATGTGGATTTGTTTCATTTGAGATTATTGTATCTGTTCTATTTGATTTTCTTTAAAAAATTTAAAATTTTTGTATCATTAAAATATTAAATATGATAAAAACTTGTATTTTAGTTTTTGTATCATTTTGTGTTTGTTTTTGCTAACTTGTATTTATTTTCAGTTATTCCTTCTATCGCATGAGTTATTTTTATATGATTTGTTTTTGCTTCGATAGAGTATTCCATGTTTGTTTAGAAGTTTATTGTGTTAAACTGGTAGGGTTGTTTTTTTTTATTACACTGAAAGCAATAAACCAACTTAAATTTTTTCAAATATTGTCAATTAACGTTTTTTTTTCGTTATTGTAAATTAATTTTGACTTAAGATAATTGAATTTTTTTAAAATTATTGTCAATTAAACGTATTTCTTTTATTCGGTATAAATATATTTTAAAGTCTTAAAGTAATTAATTTTAATATTTCAGTTAGTGTTTGTAATTTCTTTCTTGTATCTTTGTTTTAAAATTTGTTTTTTATGCAAACACGTTTTTTGGGTTAGACAACCTTTTGTAGGTTCTTTGCCGCCTAACTAGTTTTAGTTCACCTAAAACTTATTTATGAGATATAATCATAAAATCAAAAATTTTCAATTTTTTTTTATTTAAATAATACATTTTTTTTAAACAATTAATTTTGTTTGAAAACATTGTTTTCCTGTATTAAAATTATTTTGTTTTTAGGTCAGCTATTGCAAAGTGCTGTCAACCAACCAACAAATTTCTTCCACAAACAGTTTAATCAACCAAGCAGCCATTCCACCATTAAAGTCATTAGATCTGCCAAGCAGCCATCATCACTACAATCGACGTTTTCTTACCGTCGCTGTGTAAACCTGCAATTGGATGCTTCTTTCCAAATTCAATACAGAGTCTGCCGTTCACCCTTAGTTTTAAAGATGGCCAATGTGGAAACTCAGCTCTTGCTGCGTACCTAGTGTTTGTTTAACACTATGGAGGAAACGCTTTGGTTTGGAGACTCCCTTAATTTATTTATGTTAACTTAAATCATTTTTTTTTGTCTCCACAAAGCGTGTATATATACAATATATACCTTACTGTAGTAGTTTTCGAACAATGTGTGTTGAAATTATATATTTCTATATATTTTTCTTTTTAATTGTCAATTTTCTTTTGCCCTCATTTAATTTAAGTTATCGTTGTTATTAAGCTGCACTGATATTCTGATTCTTTCAGAACTTTTTGGAATCTACTGATCATTCACCATGGTTGTTGCTGACTAGCTGATCTAAGATGTTGTACCTGATCCAGTGTTGCTGTTTTGTTCCAGAATGGAACTTCAAGTTTTTTCCAGCCAGAATGTTTGTTGACCATCAGATATCCAGAGAAGAAAAATGGAAACGAAGAGCGTTATAGTTTTAGTTTAGATTTGTGTTGTCTGCACCACTTAATGCTTGTTGTAATAAACCATTTGATTTCGACTTGCGTTTAAAAAAAAATTGTTTATACTTTATCAGGGGGGAGTAATGTAACAAAACGGGATTTGAGCATAAATGGTATTTTTGCCATTTATAAGTTTTTAAAGATTTTTAATTAAATATTGTTTTGACATCAACAAGCATTAATTATATGCAAGACTAGGTTAAGATTAAGTAAAATGTATGGCAACTCGGCGACTTGTTTTTAGGCATATTTTCAGGTTCGCCGTATTTTAATAAAAGTTGTATTCGGCTAATATGTCCTTTGAGCCACTAACATCAAAATAATTCTTATTTTGTAACTGGAAACAAATTTTAAACTATTTTCAATTAAAAAAAACACACTGTGTAATTTTACTTTCTAACGGGTTTTTAAGTCTGGCTTGCATTGCTACTTTGTCTCTTAGTGGAGCGCTTAAAGCGCAGTCTATCTCTTTCTCGCCAAGGCGAAAGGGAGTAGAATTCTAGCCAATCAACGCCAAGATATTTGTCCCTTCAAGCGCAGGGTCGCTTTGACTGAGACGGGAAACTTTCGAAAGTCATCAGGGAGTTTACTCTTTAGTTTGCCTTTGCTTGTATCGTTACGCTTCCGTTCACACTTCTTAAGGGGGGTTTTATTTCAACTGGGGAAATTTATCAATTATTTTAACTTTGTATAAGCTATTATCTTTATTATTCATAATTATTTTAGTCCTTTCTTTTGGAGTTTATTGATTTTGAAGTCATTATTTATTACTGTTTCCAGTGTTTTGAAATAATGTGTTTAACTGTTTTATGGTTTTTTTAACAACAAAATTTACGCCCTTGCAAAGGTTTGGTTTGTAGCTCAGATTCTGTCTATGCCCGTTATGGTAGCAAAAAGGCTTGCCTCAGTATGTGGATGGTTTCTTTGGGCTCAGAGTAGGATTAGAGTAGCGAGAAGTACAGTCATACTACAAAAAAAACATGGCGGGTTATCGGTCTTTGATCCATGGCACAAAGCAAATACGCTGCTTATAAAAAATATTGTCACAATGGTTGAAAAAGGCCTAATAAAAAATGTTTATTTAGATATCTCCAACCCACCGAATCTTATGTCGATTCCCCATCAATTTCCACATCTAAAAAGGTATATAAAAGAAGTATCCTACTTGCCTAAAAATTTTGTTGTTAATTCGCAAGTCACCTCAAAAATTTTATATAACCAGTTAATAACGCAAAATAAAATACAGCCAAAAATTATGATTGAAAATAATTTATTAAACTGGACAAACATCTTTAGCCATATCAATACGAATATATTATCACACGAACAAAAAAGTTTATTATATATTTTGGTACATGAAGCTTATCCACTCCAAACAGTACTAGAAAAAACAAAAAGAAGCAATAGCAGAACATGTAACATTTGCAAGTTGTATGATGAAACACTCGAACACAAGTTCACATGTTTCAATCGAGCTAGACTAGTATCTAGCTATTTTCAGAAGACATTAAATTCTTTTACAGGATGCAACGTTTCATTAACAGATCTGTTAAAATTAAACTTTAATTTTAAAAACAAAAGAATTAATGCAGTGGCAACGTTTTTAATAGAAAGAACTATTTATTTTTTACTTAAAAACACGGATTACCAAAATTTTTTCGTTGACTTCAAACAGTTTTTGTATCAGGAGCTACAAAAACATCGAAATTTAGAAGAAACAAAAAGACTTATTTCTGTAATGTAATTTATACACAAATAATAATACTAATAAATTAAGAACAAACTTGTAAATAGTTTTAGCATTAAGGTTTTTAATAAAGGATTTTATAAAAAAAAAATTGGAAAGTAAAATAAAATTAAATGGAAATTAATTAGAAAATGAAAAACATACTAAAATCACACCGAAAATCAATTTGAAAGGAAAAATATTTTTTTATGTTTAAAGAAAAATTATGTAGCAAGATCTATGGAAAAGAAAGTTTAAATTGAAACAGGTAATGTTTCAGGGAAAAAAATTTTTAGAAGGAAAATTCGGAAAATCTGTAAAAATTCTAGGAGGAGCTTTATTCTAAGTAATTTTGGAAATGTATATATTCATCTGGCTGGATTTGTTATATTTATATTTGTCCTTTAATTTTTTTTTAATTGATTTCTTTTCTATTGAAATATTATACTTTGAGTTGTCCTATATTGAATTATATTTTGATTTGTTCTATATTGAATTATTTTGATTTGTTCTTTATTGAATCAATATGTTTTGATTTGTTCTAGTAAAAAAAATATTATATTTGAATTTATTCTATTTCAAAAAATCTATGTGGATTTGTTTCATTTGAGATTATTGTATCTGTTCTATTTGATTTTCTTTAAAAAATTTAAAATTTTTGTATCATTAAAATATTAAATATGATAAAAACTTGTATTTTAGTTTTTGTATCATTTTGTGTTTGTTTTTGCTAACTTGTATTTATTTTCAGTTATTCCTTCTATCGCATGAGTTATTTTTATATGATTTGTTTTTGCTTCGATAGAGTATTCCATGTTTGTTTAGAAGTTTATTGTGTTAAACTGGTAGGGTTGTTTTTTTTTATTACACTGAAAGCAATAAACCAACTTAAATTTTTTCAAATATTGTCAATTAACGTTTTTTTTTCGTTATTGTAAATTAATTTTGACTTAAGATAATTGAATTTTTTTAAAATTATTGTCAATTAAACGTATTTCTTTTATTCGGTATAAATATATTTTAAAGTCTTAAAGTAATTAATTTTAATATTTCAGTTAGTGTTTGTAATTTCTTTCTTGTATCTTTGTTTTAAAATTTGTTTTTTATGCAAACACGTTTTTTGGGTTAGACAACCTTTTGTAGGTTCTTTGCCGCCTAACTAGTTTTAGTTCACCTAAAACTTATTTATGAGATATAATCATAAAATCAAAAATTTTCAATTTTTTTTTATTTAAATAATACATTTTTTTTAAACAATTAATTTTGTTTGAAAACATTGTTTTCCTGTATTAAAATTATTTTGTTTTTAGGTCAGCTATTGCAAAGTGCTGTCAACCAACCAACAAATTTCTTCCACAAACAGTTTAATCAACCAAGCAGCCATTCCACCATTAAAGTCATTAGATCTGCCAAGCAGCCATCATCACTACAATCGACGTTTTCTTACCGTCGCTGTGTAAACCTGCAATTGGATGCTTCTTTCCAAATTCAATACAGAGTCTGCCGTTCACCCTTAGTTTTAAAGATGGCCAATGTGGAAACTCAGCTCTTGCTGCGTACCTAGTGTTTGTTTAACACTATGGAGGAAACGCTTTGGTTTGGAGACTCCCTTAATTTATTTATGTTAACTTAAATCATTTTTTTTTGTCTCCACAAAGCGTGTATATATACAATATATACCTTACTGTAGTAGTTTTCGAACAATGTGTGTTGAAATTATATATTTCTATATATTTTTCTTTTTAATTGTCAATTTTCTTTTGCCCTCATTTAATTTAAGTTATCGTTGTTATTAAGCTGCACTGATATTCTGATTCTTTCAGAACTTTTTGGAATCTACTGATCATTCACCATGGTTGTTGCTGACTAGCTGATCTAAGATGTTGTACCTGATCCAGTGTTGCTGTTTTGTTCCAGAATGGAACTTCAAGTTTTTTCCAGCCAGAATGTTTGTTGACCATCAGATATCCAGAGAAGAAAAATGGAAACGAAGAGCGTTATAGTTTTAGTTTAGATTTGTGTTGTCTGCACCACTTAATGCTTGTTGTAATAAACCATTTGATTTCGACTTGCGTTTAAAAAAAAATTGTTTATACTTTATCAGGGGGGAGTAATGTAACAAAACGGGATTTGAGCATAAATGGTATTTTTGCCATTTATAAGTTTTTAAAGATTTTTAATTAAATATTGTTTTGACATCAACAAGCATTAATTATATGCAAGACTAGGTTAAGATTAAGTAAAATGTATGGCAACTCGGCGACTTGTTTTTAGGCATATTTTCAGGTTCGCCGTATTTTAATAAAAGTTGTATTCGGCTAATATGTCCTTTGAGCCACTAACATCAAAATAATTCTTATTTTGTAACTGGAAACAAATTTTAAACTATTTTCAATTAAAAAAAACACACTGTGTAATTTTACTTTCTAACGGGTTTTTAAGTCTGGCTTGCATTGCTACTTTGTCTCTTAGTGGAGCGCTTAAAGCGCAGTCTATCTCTTTCTCGCCAAGGCGAAAGGGAGTAGAATTCTAGCCAATCAACGCCAAGATATTTGTCCCTTCAAGCGCAGGGTCGCTTTGACTGAGACGGGAAACTTTCGAAAGTCATCAGGGAGTTTACTCTTTAGTTTGCCTTTGCTTGTATCGTTACGCTTCCGTTCACACTTCTTAAGGGGGGTTTTATTTCAACTGGGGAAATTTATCAATTATTTTAACTTTGTATAAGCTATTATCTTTATTATTCATAATTATTTTAGTCCTTTCTTTTGGAGTTTATTGATTTTGAAGTCATTATTTATTACTGTTTCCAGTGTTTTGAAATAATGTGTTTAACTGTTTTATGGTTTTTTTAACAACAAAATACAAACCATTCGTTGCCCTAAAATCGGCATTTTAATTTAATAACATATCCCAAACCTAAACAGTATTATTAAGTAAATTAAACAGTTGATTGAATAGTTTCACTCATTCAATCAACGTTTAAGATGTTGATAAATATATATATTTACAACAAATATATAAAAGGTTTATAAAACCAAAAAGTTTAAGAAGTGTAAATATTTGAATATAAAAGTTCAATAGTAGTAAAAAGTCGATATTCAACTAATAAATATAAGAAGTGAAAGTGTGAAGCTACAAGAAGAAAATTGAAAAGGTATGTATGATTATCCTACATTAGTTATACATTTGAGAAAAACGTTTATAGCATACTTTTCCTCCAAGAACCGTCAAATTCCCTTTCGAGATCGTGTACATTTAATAACATATACTAACGTTTAATCTTTTTATAATTTATATAAGTTGTAGCCTAAGTTGGTAGCTTACAACATTTAAGCCTTGGCCACTTGAGGTGACAGTACCACTGTCACATACAGGCCCCTGTTACAATACCGTTCCAGTAGTATCATACATACATAAAAGCGATAAAAGAACTATACAAAGGGACTGTCTGCCCGCAATTAGAAAAACGATAACTGCAGTGGACTGTATATATTTTAATTAATGAAAGCGCAAACAAACATAAATATATTGATACGAAATCACGAAATAATCAAAAGGTCCATAGTTAATTGCTGGTACCACACAACGGAAATCAGAAACAAAGCACTCACCAGTTTGCAGCCAATTTCTCCACGTTCCAGGGGCCCGTGTCTTGATCTAATGATGTCACCACGTAGCTGAAGGGCTGAAGTTTCTAGTTCTATGCTTCAGTACACCAAAATCGAGCACTTTCAAGTGCAGAAATTTGAAATAGTTGGAGAAAGTAAATTAACACGCCATTTTCTCGAGGCGGTAGAAAAGGATCTCACTGATTCTTGGTGCGCATGTCCAATGCGCGAAAAATGTACTCTGTCCGTCATCCAATTGTGTGGTTTTAAAAAGAAAAAACAACCGCGAAATTTAGCGGGAGCTAACATGCTAACTGCCCTCCAAAACACACAATTTTAGAATATCAACCGGACAGATATAGATATAAGAAAAAATGATCGACCGATAAATATAAATGAATGAAAAACAGAAAAGTAGCGTAAGTTTATTTAGAGATAACGAAAACCCGAAAAAGGCAAAACAAACAAACAAAAATTCAAAAAAAATAAAAATAAAGAAAAACCTATTGTAATACCCGGTAATAGGTAGAAAAATGAAAATTAGTTTTAATTCGGCAAGAGGCACAGTTTTACAACTGGCCGCTTGTAAACACCGGTAGCCGTTCGTACCGTCGCTACACGCACTTGATTGTCTCCGCCGGGATGCAATTCGATAACCCGACCGACTGGCCATTTCAAAGGTGATTGGGTGTGATCACTCGTTATGATAACCAAATCATTTAATGTGATATTTGGGGACGAATCAGCCCACTTGTGTCGCTGTTGTAGCGTATGCAAATACTCTACAGAATACCTTTTCCAAAAATCATTATGTAGTTTTTGGATTAGTTGCCATCTCGAGAGCCGATTTAGGGGAACCTCGGACAAATCTGACTCCGGAATTTCTGAATTAAGGGGTTCAAGGGTCAAAAAATGCCCAGGGGTAAGAGGTTGAAGATCGTGTGGGTCTGAAGAGGCAGGAGATAAAGGGCGACTATTAAGTACAGCTTCTATGCGACAGGTAAGGGTGGACATTTCCATGATGGACAACTTCTGGTGGCCGACAACTCGAACAAAGTGAGTTTTAAAACTTTTGACGCCAGCTTCTGCCAGGCCATTGAAATGTGGACTGAGGGGAGGTCCCAGATGCCAACGAATAGAAAGTCTGGTGGACGCACTTCTTGCGTAATCAAGTAATTGGTTACGAAACCCTATAAAATTACTGCCCTGATCTGACCAGCATTGCGTCACGCTTCCACGTCTGGAAATGAATCGATGGAATGCACCTACAAACCCTTCGGTGGACAGTTCCATGATTAATTCCAAATGCACCCAATGTGTGGCCGTACAGACAAACACACAGACACACGATTTGAAAGCTTTACAACCACGGTAACGATGAGGAATCACAAAGAAAGGTCCACAAAGTCGATAGCTACACTCGAAAAAGGTTTAAGTTGATTGATTCGATGAGCGGGAAGAGAACTCATTATGGGCAGTCTATAGGGTATAGGGTTGATTCTAAAACATTGCAAGCACTTGGATATGGTTCTTTGAATTGCCTGTCTGGCAGATAATATCCAAAATTGCTGTAAAAGCAGATTATGTAATGTTTTAAACCCAGGATGAAGGTATTGTCGATGAGTGGACTCGATAAGAAGAGTAGTTAAACGATGGTTACTCGAAAGTAAGACGGGGTGTTTTGCAGAATAAGACAAAAGGTCACATTTTTGTAATCTGCCACCGACTCTAATGGTATTATTTTCATCAAGAAAAGGTGAAAGTTTTCGAAAAGGTTTCGGTAATGGTTTATCCTTAGATAACGCGGAAAAAAGCTCAGAAAAGCAAGAACCTTGAACGCGTTTGATAAGAAGGTATAACGCACTTTGCATCTCACCGGTGGTAGGAAAAACAATATTTTCAAAAATAATTTTTTGGTCCGGTGGCTTAGTGGGTTTTTGATAGGAATGGTTTTGAAAAAGGTTAACTATTCGAAGGACCTAACAAATGATACGTTGAATTTTTGATATAGATGAATATTTGATAAGAAGCTGCTCTAAGAAATTAACGTCAATTATCGCATTGCAACAGACCTTTGGCTTTTCCTCCAGATTAATATCTCCGAAATCAATCGGCATCTTTAATGAATGAAAATCGGGCCATTCGTTTTCGGGAGACCACAAAAACGACGGTGCGTTCCACCACATGTCATGTGAAATGAACTGTGAAGGGGTGGCCCCTCGTGACGCAATATCGGCTGCATTTAAAGCAGAAGGAATGTAGCGCCATGAGTTTGAGGGAATGATTTCTTGGATTCTACTGACCCGATTTCCAACAAAGGTTTGCCAGCGATTAGGAGGGGATGAAAGCCAGTGCAATACGACTTCCGAATCCAGAAAGTAACGATATTTGTAAAAGTTATTTTTCCTTCATAGCTAGATAAGACGAAATCAATTAATTCGCTTAAAAGAAATGCGCCTAGGAGTTCTAGCCTAGCCAAAGTTTGTGACTTTATAGGCGCGACCCTAGATTTTGTAGATATGAGAGAAACAGATATATTGTTTTCCTCTTCTACACGAAAATATACGACGCCTGCGTAGCCTCGAATTGAAGCGTCACAGAAGCCGAAGATTTGACAGGTATTGATTTTTGACAGTTTGATTTGTCGGGGTAATTGAAAATTGGAAAGAAGCGGGAATTCAGAACGAAGTTTGTTCCAAGAGTCGATGATAGAAGAATCTGGTTCTTCGTCCCAGCCTATTTTCGATATCCACAACTGTTGCAAAATAAATTTTGCTTGTAGCAACAAGGGACAAAGAAAACCTAAGGGATCGAAGATTGTTCCTATGATAGATAAAATAGAACGTTTAGTTGGGGGAATGTCCTTCATTCGGCATTGATAAGAAAAAATTTCGTTTTTTGGATGCCATTGAAGGCCTAAAACTTTGATAAAGTGTGGTTCATCCTTGTCAAAAGAGAGAGGCATTTGACGATCGGATTCTGGCAATGTTGCCAATAACTCAGGACAATTTCTTGCCCATTTTTTAAGTTCAAATCCTCCCGGCTTTAACAAATCATTGAGTTCCATCTGTAGGGAAACGGCTTCAGAAAGCGATGGACTAGTTCCCAAGATATCGTCGATGTAAATTGACGTTTTTAGAACACTACTAGCCATAGGAAAATGTTCCTTTTCTCTCTCTGCCAGCTCATTTAATGTACGCATGGCTAGAAAAGGTGAGCATGTCATGCCAAAAGTGACAGTAGAAAGTTCCCATACTGAAAGTGGGTCCTGTTGAGAAAACCTCCACAATATCCTTTGATAAGGACGGTGATATGGATTGATAAGGACTTGACGGAACATCTGTTTGATATCAGCAATGTAGGCAATAGGATTAAGACGAAACCTAAGGAGTAAAGAAGCAATATCCTTTTGAAGTTTCGATCCAGACAACCACGTGTCATTGAGACTAATATTCTTTGGGGGACTGCCGAACAATCCCAGACTACCCTTAATTTTGTACTTAAGCTTTCCGGCTTTAGTACGCAATGATGTGCCAAAAAACATGATATGTCGACTTTTGGTTGACTAGATAAAACTAGACTCATGTGATTAGAATCGATATAGTCTTGCATGAAACTAGAATAGGCAGTGTACAGATCAGGATTTTTGAGTAATCTATTTTCTAGAAGTAAAAATCTACGATAAGCTTGCGAATAAGTATTTCCTAGGTCAGGGTTTATTTTATCTTTAAACGGAAGATCTACCATGAGTCTACCGCTCGGTTGTCGTACGACACTCGCAGTAAATATTGATTCCGCTTGTTTTTCCTCCTTTGATAAGATTTGTTTTTTAGGCAAATGTTCGATTTCCCAAAACCTAGGGATAATGACCTCTAAAGGAGGTGAATGACTCGTTAAATAACAACTGGTTCGTTCCGTAAGATTACCTACTTCGTCAACTTTTCCCATGACGACCCAGCCAAAGATGGTTTCAAGGGCTGAAGGTTGCCCTATTTGTCCAAGAACCCTGCCCTCCTTGAATATCTGTGCGAATAGCTCGCAACCAATAACTAGGTCCACAGGTCTAGATTTTAAATAAGATGGGTCGGCAAGTTTAAGGTTTTCCAAGTGTTTCCACTGATTATCGTTCAAAGCAAAAACATTCAACTAAAGGTAGACCCCGTATAGAAATCCTAAACTTCATCACACACAAAAAGTACTATACTGGGGGTTTCTTTCAAATTCGCAACAATGTTGGCAGTACTTTTATAACTTGTAATTTTGAAGTAGGTACATAAGTAAAATGGTAATTAATAAAAATCAAAAGAATATTTTGTTTTTAAGTTCGGCTTACGTTTTGGATTGCTATACATGTACCTGTAATAGAATATGTTTACCATCCTATGTGAGAAAATGTATTGTTTTCGTTGATTTTTTTTTGAGATCTTATCATTAATAATGTTTTTCTATACAATTTGATTCTAGGTTGTAAGTATAACCTCTAGATATGTATGTATGCATGTCTGTCTGTGTGCCTATATGCACATATGTATATAAATGTTTGAAAAAAAGTTTTTTTAAGTTAGAATATGTTATCCAATAATCAATTGGTAAATTTTTGTTTACATAGGTACCTAAACTTAATAAAAATCAGAAAACATTTGCTTTTTAAGTCATTGTTTGTATAGATCTACGTGGCGGTTTAAATTCTTACCTATTTTGAATTAAAAGGAAAGTATAAATTAGAAATAATCAGCTAAAGTAGGTTTTTTTCGAAGATTGTTGATTGTCGATTTTTATAGAACGTACAACGATTAGCACAAAATTGCAATTTTTGTGCAGTCAACCAACTGGAGCTTGTTTTTTGCAGGCACACAAAATAACTAGCGGCTATATCCTGTAATGCAAACCATTTTTTTAACTGCACATGCGCACCTCTCTCTTTCTTATCACATAAAATTATCTTCCTCTTACTAACTTCACACATGCTCGACCACAGCTGAGAGGGAGATAATTTTATGTGAGAAGAAAAAGTACGGTAGCGAATGCGCAGTTTAAAATATTGTTTTGGTTTTCGGTTTTCTGAATATATATATATATATATAGCTTAAAAAAATTAGTCTACATCCCTCCCCTGGGCAACTCTGGAAAACTCAAAAAGCTTTTTGATTTGATTTTACGCGAAAATGGAACGTCGCATAGAAAATCTTTGTTGACAAAAAAAAATTGTGTGTGCTTAAGACCACATAGCAGAAGTGTAAACTTTAACAAGGCGAAATTAATAATACTGGCCTTCATCTGCATCATCATATTGCTCGCTGAATGTTCCTCTCACAGTTCGTCGACTCGAGCCGACTTCACCCGAATGAGCGTTACATAGCCGAGCCTGACGGCTCAGTTCAAGTCAGTACCCACAAAAACTGCTAAACGCGCCTAAAAAAGTTTACACTTCAAAAATTCCTTTACAATTTTTCTTTAAATGTTATAGCTCTAGACTTACATGTATAGAAGATAGAGGGCACCAAAATTGACAAAAATCAGTTTTTTGCATTTTACGCAAAAACGGTAAGTCGTAGAGAAGAATTTTATTTAAGAGAAATATTACCCATACGAGTCTTTACAATAAATCTCCATAGTCTATAGATCTACAACGACATGTTTAGAACGTAGATGGCGGCTAAGTTGTCAAAAATTGTGTTTTTTTTATTTTACGCAAAACGGTAAGTCGTAGAAAGAAACTTTATAAACATAAAATGTTAAAGGACACAATTTTCTACATTCTTTCCTTTTGGGCCACAGGTTTACAACTACGTGTGGAACATATAGAGCGCCAAATTTGCAAAAATTATTTTTTTATTTTATGCAAAAACGGTAGGTCCTAGAAAAAACATTAGACAAGAAATCTCCAGGACGCCATTCTCTACAATTCACCTATGTGACAGCTCTATTATTTATGGTTTTTGCGTAAAACGCAAAAAAGTATATAATGGGCATTTTCGGCACCCTCTGTCTTCAACACATGTGGTTGTAGAGCTGTAAATTGTCATTGTCGCATTGTAGAGAATTGTGTCTTGATCATTTTATGTCAATAAAGTTTTTTTTATGACTTACCGTTTTTGCGTAAATTGCAAAAAACATAATTTTTGGAAATTTTCTTCTAAACGTGTGGTTGTAGACCTATAGACTATGGAGACCGATTGTAGGGAATCCTATGGGTAATATTTCTCATACATTAAATTTTGCCCTACGACTTACGTTCTCGCGTAAAATGCAAAAAACTGATTTTTGTTCACTATTTTTCAGAAAAAAAATTAATAGCGGCAACCATGTAGACCAAACGTCATCCTTGCATCATTTATCGTTGCCTTTGAGAGGTTATCCGAATAAACGTGTGTTTTCGTTGTTTTTTGCGATATTTATCACAAAGCCTAAGAAGTGCATTCTGTGTGACAAAAGTGACGAGAAGTGGCTGGATTTATTATTTCACCGGTAAGTTTAAATCTCTTCCAGAAACCGTCATATTGTTTACGATTTGGTAAGACAGTGGTGTGGTTTATAACTTTTTTTACAAAATATTAGTGATTTATTTTACACAGAAGTTTTAAGAAACATTATTTATTGTTACAAATTCCCTTATTTTCCCACCTCTAGTGTTTGGGTTTTTTTGGAAAAGTTTCTTAATTTATTCTGGCAATAATATATAACTCAAAAATATATTTCTTATGTAAACAACCATTTTCACTATGTAATGTTATGTTATGTCATGCTACAGTTATTAAACATTTTAAAAATATTCAAATTTATGAGTTTTCTAGGTTCCCCACTGATCCAAACAAGAGAGAGCTTTGGAGGGCGATTATTGACCTTAATAAGGAAAAAATTATGTCAAAATGGGCATGTCTTTGTTCTGACCACTTTGATCCTCAGTATGTTCGTTTAGCACCTACTGGTAGGCACTATCTTGTACCAAATGCCTTGCCCAAGAGTGAAAACTTTGAGTTTTTGTCTTCTAGGTAAGAAAGGTCAGGTGTTAAAGACTAGTTCAAATTAAGAAAACTACTTACTACTAGTGGTTAGTAGTTAAATATTCAACTATCTCTTTTTACTATAAAGTATACATAATATATTATCACTGGTTGTTTTTGATGTTCGATCATCATGTAATGATGTAAAAAAGTAGTTAGAATTAACAAATATAACTATAAGAAGAAAAAAGGTAGTACCTACTTTTACACAGAAAAAAAAAAGAGTTTTAACTTCCTTTTCACTTACTTACTGCATAGTCCCTGGTGATTAATTAAAAGAGAGCCTTGAGTCAAATGGATTAAAATATTGTTCTTAATTCTTATATTTGCCAAATTTAATAATGTTTGTATATACAGGGTGTCCCATAACTTAGGGGCCATATGCCAACAAGTGATAGAGGAGGTCATGTCTGATAAAAAACTTCCTATAATGCATGAGTCAAAACTTTCTTTGTTGAGATACAGAGTATCAAAGTTGCCAATTTTTTAAACTTTTGTGATAATAACTTTTAAAAAAAAACGCAGTAAAAATATGAAATTGGGTAGTCTTGTATTAGAACAAAAGCAATAAATTGAAATTAATTAAAAAAAGTTAGTCAGTCAATTTTTTTAGAAAATACTATTTTTTTGGTATAAACTTTTATGAATGCCATATTAAATGCAATGTTTTTTAAATATTTTTTGTTATTAAAAACAAGTCTCTAGCGAGACATAATAATGAAATATTATTGATATTTTTTAAAAGAGAAAGCAAAAATTTATTTAAAAAAAAATTATTTTTTTTAAATACATTTTCGGGGTTATTTTGACAGCCTGTACCTCCTCCACTTAATAACATTATCAAAAAAAGGATTACCACATTTTTTAATCACAATTAGCTGAGTATTCACCTGGCTGTGACAGATTTTTGTTTGTATAACTCGTTTTCACCCACTCCTCTTTAAAAATCCTATATCTTAAAAACAGATGTATGTTGACCCCATGTTATATAAACTTTTTTCTTGGAAATAACCTCGTCTATCACCTGCTGCACTATGGCCCCTAAGTTATGGGACACCCTGTATAATAATAACTTAATTATAAATAATATTTTTTTATTTTTATTTTATTTGGTAAATAAAATTTAAATAGATTTTTTTTATGGAAATCAAAAGTATTTTTGTACCACCAACAGAAACAACTACTCCGAGGGAAAATACCCCTACCGGCAACAAGTTCCCAACGAAAGCATCAAGCCAGCAGTATAATTCAATGCCGGTAGGGGTATTTTCCCTCGGAGTAGTTGTTTCTGTTGGTGGTACAAAACTTATGCTCTACACGGAGCTAACGCCTACATTCACCTGAGGATGGCCCAAAAGGTCGAAACCGGTCCGGTCGTGGATTGGCATGGATCAGTTGTTCCTGACTATCAGGACGTGTCCAGACGGGGATCACTCGTATCCCTGTGATCGACGTTGGAGATAGTGAAAACCAAACAGCTTCAAAAGTATTTTGTTGATAAAACTGAATAAGTCATATTTTTTAACATTTGCAAATGTAAAAAAACACAGACTCATACCAAATATTTTCTAAAAAAACTAATTGCTAGATTTGAATAAACTAATGAATGGATTTTGGTAAAATGCTCTGAATTTCGAAATTTGTGGATAATTTGCGTTATTTAGTTTTTTTTTTCTAAAATTAATTTTAATATCTACAAAAAATCTTTACAGGTACATTTGACTTTTTTTGGTAAATGCAATTAATCATCTTGATTATTTAAAATTTTTGTCTTATTTTATTAGTTCCACTTCATTATCGTCAGCCGTTGACACTCCCAAATCTGCAAATATCCGGCCTGATATCCAATTTGATGATTTGATTGCATTCCCTAACAGCTTAAAAGATGATATAATGCAAACTTGGTAAGTTTAACATTAGCATACAGCAGGAGGTGTAAAAGTTATGGCATATGTCATAAAAGTGATTAATATGGGCAAAAGTTTTGAAATATGGTATTTATAAAATTTCTTATTTATAGACTATTCTTTGTACAATTCTCGGGACATTTTTGGAAGATACATAACTTTTATGTCTATTTTAAATAGAACTTGCTATTTTTGCCTAAAATTACATAAAAAAAAACGTTGCTTTTTTTAATATGACAAAAGCAGACTACATGATTTTGTGTGGAAAATACTCAAAACACTGGAACTGGATTGATTGAAGTTTTCAAATGCATTACTTGTGCTTTGATAGTTGGTACAGGATCAGTTTTATATACAATTTTAGGGGGTTTCTCGACTTTTGGTCAGTACTGTTTGTTGGTACCTATTATGTAAAAGGTAAAATAAAAGCAAGGAGAAAAATATGGACCAATAAAAGAAAAAGTCTTAAAGCTCACTACAAAATATAAATAAATATAAAGGGAAGGTCAGGTTTCTTATGTGCTGATGGATGTGAAGTAAGTTAATCTAGATCCTAGGTAGTTGCATATTGATTATTTTTATGTAATAATAAGTTAAGTCTTTATTAAACTTTATGTACCTATTATTTTTAAATACTAAAAACAATGAAAAGTTAATTGCTTTAAAAAGTTATATTAAAATAATTTTAATAAAAAAACATAAACCAATGAGCGCTTTTTATTTCGAGGCAAGAGTTTTGCTGATAAAATATAACAAAAAAATCTATATTATAAGAATAGGCTGTCCCATTTTTATCATTTGGGTGGTTTCGGGAACTTCTAGAGAAGATTGAAGAAAAAACGACTACACCTTAGTGTGCTTTAATTTGAAGAGAATAATGATCGTAAACATCGCATATCAATATTATAAACATAGAAACCGAAAACACCCAAAAGTGTCGAAAATGCCCCTGTACACTAGGGGATCAAATAGACTCTTTAAATCGTGATGCAAAAATTTTGATAAATATCTCAAGGTCTGAGTATATAATTCAGAGTTTTTGACTATTTTTAACAGAACAAATCTACTTACTGTAAAAAATTTACTAAGAGCAATGTATTACCAAGGTGAAAGAGTAAAAAACACCTTTGACAATTTGAAATAAAAAGAAACCCTTTTACCTGTGTTTTAAATTTTAGGGATTAAAGTAACACTTTTCTATATCCAGAAAAAAATAATATAAAGTAGATTTCTTATCTTAAGGGAAAAATAATAAAAATCAAAACTACGGATATTACCAGCTGTAAATAAGTTATTGATTTCTAATATTATAAATCGATAAAAGAATTAATTCTGTAAAAAGAGTAATTTAAATAGAATGGCTGTCAAAGCTGTACCGGTAATATTTTACACTAATTTAAATTTTATAATTTTGTGTTCAAAAATTTTATAGGAAAATGTCTATAATTTATTTTATTTTCAACAAAATCTGCACGCCCATGGTTTTTTCATCGATTTCTCTTTTATACCTATAACAGTGTTGCCTGCGAGGATTCGGCAAAATTTTCTGAGATTTCATGCATGATGAATGAATTTGCGTATTAAATAATGGGGATGCGTCTTCTAGGGTTCCTTGAATTTCTTTGGTTCAAAGTGAATGTAGGCATATTGGAACATAGTTGTGGAACAACAATTGCTTCGAAATTAAGTAAAGGAGTGACCTGTCCTTGTAGCTTATTGTGACATTGAACGAGCCCTTTGGAAGTAAGAGAAGACATTTGATTTAATCCGAATATTTCAGTGGTGTAAACTCGCCTAGGAAGATTAAGACGCTGAATGTTAACTTTATACAGCCATTTCATATTTAAGCAGGCACGGATATATTTGTGAACGTACCCTTAGTGCAATTCTCATAACAGTACACTAATCTAACACATCTTGGTTGTTGACATTTTGAGGTTGACAGTTGACAATTGCGTTTTTCCCAGTTAATTGTTGATAACAAATGTTTTTTTGTGCATTTAAACAAATAAAAGTATCTTTAAAATCAGTTTATTTGTTTTACTGATGTCCTCTGAGTCTTAGAGGTTATGCTACCCAGTGTGTTTTGGGTCCACGACAAGTAAAACGGGTGATTTTAAAGTGGTTCCTTGTAAACGCGGTTGGACAGAAAAAGCGGTTTGAACGTTTGTTAGAGAAAAACAACACGTACGTGAGAAAAACCAATTGTAATACCATGTCAGGCACAAACAGCAGTATACCGGTAAAACCTTTTGATGGAACTGGATTCGGAAATTGGGAATTTAGGATCAAGTTGCTTCTGGAGCATCATGAAGTCCTAAATGTAATTTCTGAGGAACTTCCAGGTGATGAAACCCTACAGTCTGCTTGGAAGAAAAAGGATTTACGTGCTAGAAACCTGATAGTACAATGTCTGAGTGACAGTGTATTAGAAATGATAAAAACAAAGAATACAGCAAAGGAATATATGAATGCCCTGTGTAAGACTTACCAGAAAACTGGAATGGCTTCTCAAGTTCAGCTACAGAGAAAGCTGAGAAACATGAGATACAATAACCAGGACTCTTTAAGTGAGTACATCGTAGAATTTGAAAAGACAGTAGTTGAGCTACGTAAAGCTGGTGGCAAAATTGATGATATGGAAATAGTATTGCAATTGCTGGCTTCCATAACTGAACCCCAGTACCAGAGTGTAGTCACAGCTATAGATATTTTATTTTCTCAAGAAAATAGTACTGTCAGTTTGGATTTTGTAAAGAGTAAGTTACTTGCTGAAGAGCAGAAATTCAAAGATGATAAAGGTGAAAGCCAAGGAAGTGCTTTTTCTGGAGGTCAAAAATTTAAAAAGAAATTTGGCTGTGGACAAAAAGGGCACAAGCAATCTGAGTGTCCCAATAAAAAGGACTCAGCTAAGAAAAAGGAAGGCAAGAAGGCAAATTTGACTAAGGAAGAAAAAGATAATGAGGTTGCCTTTATAACGTATAAGTCAAAAGATCAAGTAAGAAGCACAGGGAACATAATAAAGTTTGTTGTTGATTCTGGCTGTACTAATCATTTAGTAACAAAAGAATTTGAGAAGTTTTTGTCAGAAAAGAAAGAGGTAAATCACAAAATAAGAGTTGCCAAAGAAGGACAGAGCATAAATGCTACCATACAGGGGGTGTTGCACTTAGAAACAGAGGTAGGTCAGAGAATCAGGCTTGAAAATGTTTTAGTAAGCAAAAATCTCACACACAATTTGCTTTCAGTTAAGAAAATTGAATCCAAGGGAAACAAGATACTCTTTGAATCTGGAAAAATCTTAATAAAGCAAAGTAATAATAATGTGTTAGCAGAAGGCATCCTAGAAAGCAACTTGTATGTTTTGAAGTTAATTTTACCGTCAGTACAAGCAAATCTAACTTCAGTTCAAGAAAAAGATTTATGGCACAGGAGAATGGGACATTCGTCAAGATATTCCCCTTCCACAACATGTGAAGTGTGTCTAAAAGGTAAGCAAACAAGAAAACCTTTTCAAAATTTACCAGACGAAAGAAAAGCAAAAAGAATCTTAAATTGTATATCAAGTGATATATGTGGTCCACTGAATCCGGTCTCACACAATGGCAAAAAGTACTTCATCACTTTTATAGATCACTACTCTCACTTTGCAGCAGTTTACTTTTTAGAAAATAAAAGTGAAGCTTTTCAAAAATTTAGACAGTATATTGCCATGGTAGAAAACAAGTTCAAGACTTTACCAGAGAGACTGCGATGTGACAATGGTGGAGAATACATTTCCCATGAGTTTAAGAACTTTTGTCAGCAAAAAGGTATCAAAATGGAATTTACTATACCACGAACTCCTGAACAGAATGGGGTGGCTGAGAGGTACAATCGAACCCTTCTAGACAAAGCTCGATGTCTCATATTTGAAGCCAATATGGAGAAGTCTTTTTGGGAGGAAGCTGTGTCCACTTCAGCTTATTTGGTTAACAGAACTCCCACCTCCACTCTACCAGGAAACCTAACACCGGCTGAGTTGTGGTATGGTGAAAAGCCAAACTTAAATAAGATCAAAGTTTTTGGTTGTGTATGTTATGTGCATATTCCAGCAGAAGATAGAAAGAACAAGCTAGATCCAAGAAGTCAAAAAATGTATCATGTGGGATACACAGATAATGGATACCGCTTGTGGAATCCTAGAGAAAATAAGGTGATTTCTGCTAGAAATGTTGTTTTTGACGAATCAAAAACTGAATGCACAACACAAGAATTTAAAGTAAACCAAGATTTTGATGACAATGAAAATGAAAATCATAGTGACCATGAGAGTGAAGAAGAGTTTCACTCTGATGATCAGAGTAGCGACAATGATGAAAATCCCGGAGATGACAATGATGACCATGAAAATGAGATTTATATGCAAAGAAACAATGAGCAAAGACCAAAAAGGCAAGTTAAGCAGCCTAAAAAGTTCAAGGATTACAAAATGGACTTTTCAGAGGATGATAGTCTTATGGCGGCATTATTTGCAGGAAATCTAGAAACTGATGTTCCTAAGACTTATTCTGAAGCAGTGGCTTTAGATGATGGCTGGAGGAAGGCTATTGAGTGTGAGCTAGATGCTGTGAACAAGAATAATACCTGGAAAATCATAGAAAGACCAAAGAATGTAAATGTGATAGACTCAAGATGGGTTTTTACAGTGAAAGAGTGCGGGGATGGTGATAAAATTAAAAAGGCGCGTCTTGTTGCTAGAGGGTATAAGCAAGAAAAGTGCGAAATTTTTGATGTGTATTCACCAGTAGCTCGTATGCTTTCAATAAGAGTGCTTTTGTCTTTGTGTATAGAAAAAGATCTCGTAATTGGTCAGCTTGATGTGAAGTGTGCTTTTTTGAATGGTGACTTGCCTCAACCAGTATATATGGAGATACCAGAAGGTGTAGAGGTAACGAAATCAGAAAAAAGTAAGTACATTTGTAGATTAGAAAAATCATTATATGGTTTACGCGAGGCACCAAAATGTTGGTACACAAAACTGCACACTCACTTGATCGAACTAAAATTTGAAAGATCAAAATCTGATCCTTGTCTATATTTTAATAATGACATTTACCTAGTCATACATGTTGATGATATTTTTATTTTTGGCAGTTGTCAAGAAAAACTTGATGTTTTTAAACAAAAATTGAAATGAGGGACCTATCTCCTCAAAATCAATCTGATTTTACATTGACATTTCTAGGAATCACAGTTCAAAAATATGACAATAAATTGTTTTTAAGCCAGAAAGGTCTAATTCATAAAGTTCTTAACAAGTTCAACATGTTTGACTGTAAAGTTTCAAAAATTCCTGTACAACAAAAATTAAATTTAAAATTCACTGATTTGGAAACAAATGTAAATGTGCCATACAGAGAATTAGTAGGTTTTTTGATGTATATAATGTTGGGAACAAGACCTGACCTGAGTTACTCGATTTACTTTTTCAGTAGATTTCAAAATTCATATTCACAGGAACATTGGACATACCTAAAAAATGTTCTAAGATATTTAAAACATACAGAAAGTTTTGGGCTCAAGTATGAAAAATCTTTAACTCAGAACAGTGACATAATTACTGCATATGTTGATGCAGACTATGCTAATGACTTTAACGACAGAAAAAGTATCTCAGGTTTTGGAATAAAAATTTATAATAATTTTGTGTTTTGGAAATCTAAAAAACAAGCAACAGTTTCTTTAAGTAGTTCTGAAGCAGAATATATTGCTTTATCTGACTGCACAACTGAGTGCATTTTTGTTGGTCAATTGCTATCAGAGATATTAAAAACTGATACTTTTCCTGTTCGTGTTTTTGAGGATAATCAATCCTGTATCAAAATGTCAAACACCTTAGAAACAAAGCGCAGCAAGCATATTGATGTAAAACACCATTTTGTCAGGCAGTGTGTTTCTGATAACAAAATTAAGTTAAATTACTTGTCAACTTCTGAACAAGTGGCAGATATTTTTACGAAAGCACTGGCTGCTCCAAAGTTTACTTATTTTAGGGATAAGTTAAATGTTTGCACTAAATAAAATACTGTGTTCATATTTTTAAAAATTTTATTAGTATTTTTACATATTTTGTGCAATGTCAAATTAATAAGTTTATATGATAGGTTGTTTTATCATTTCTCCTTGTTATAAGAATTGAGGGGGTGTGTTAACTTTATACAGCCATTTCATATTTAAGCAGGCACGGATATATTTGTGAACGTACCCTTAGTGCAATTCTCATAACAGTACACTAATCGAACACATCTTGGTTGTTGACATTTTGAGGTTGACAGTTGACAATTGCGTTTTTCCCAGTTAATTGTTGATAACAAATGTTTTGTCTTTTTTGTGCGTTTAAACAAATAAAAGTATCTTTAAAATCGGTTTATTTGTTTTACTGATGTCCTCTGAGTCTTAGACTGAATACACTTTTCACTGATGAATCCTGTCTGTGATCCGGAATCAAGCAGTGCCCTTACAGGTTCAAAATTTCCGCAACCGTCCATAACATCTATTATGGCGGTGCATAAAAGAAAGGTACCTGAAGGTCCTGAGGTATTTAATGACATATGAAGATTATTGACTGGTGGTGTGTGAATGACAGGACTAGTATCTTGGCTTCCAGACTCTTTATTAGTTTCTAAGATATGAGTTAAAGTGTGGTGCCTTTTACTATTGCAAGTCCTGCATGAATATTTTGATTTGCACGTGTCTACCCCATGCGAGGGATGAAAACACGCTACACATAATTTTTTCTGCGGTTGGTTGACGAAAGATAGGCGCTCGATAGGCGAGAGGTCAAGAAACGTTTGACATTTCGAAAGCCCGTGACCTTGATTACACCGGAAACATTTTATTCCCGTACTTGAATTAGTTGAGGTGCCAGCCAGTCCTGTAAAAGGCGAATTGGGTGATTTATAGGTAGGTTTTTGCCCAAACTGATTTGGCATAGAATTTGATTTTTGATAGGTAGTCTTTTGCTCAAACTGATTTTGCATAGAATTTGATTTTTGATAGGTAGGCACCTTTTTAAGTGCTGTTGATTGAGGAAGTGATTCCAAAACTTTACATCTTTTTTCTAGAAATTGAAAAAGTGACTGAAAAGTGGGAATTTCGGTATTAGTATTGGCGTGACTCATTTCGAAGTTTGAACGCGTCGGAATATCCAATTTTTCTAACAAAATGAAAAAAATAATAAAGTCCCAACTGTCAACGTCAAGGCTAAGTGATTTTAAAATTTCTAGGGATTCTGAAAAGGTGTCAATTAAATTACGCAATTCTTTAGCTGACTCGTTTTTTAATGTAGAATTCATAATTGTGCTTAAAGCATCATTTGCGAGGTATCGCTTGTTTTGATATCTATTGACTAATTTGTCGTAAACAATTTAATAATTTTGATCAGATAAGCTAATCCCTGATATCAATTTTAAAGGCTCATCCTCGAGATATGAAAATAAATATTGAAGTTTTCGGACGTTACTTAGACTTTGATTTTGATCTATAATGTTATTAAAAAGATCGAAAAAGCTTGGCCATAATTTTTTATCACCTCGAAATATGGGAATACCTAACTCTTTGAGTTTTGGAGTTTCGTTTTGTCGAACATATGATCCCGAAAAGGATGGGGCCTCAACCGGAAATATTTCAGAGTAAACCCCTTTACACGCATAAAAATATTTACGAGCTTCTGAAAGGATCGCATCCTGCGTTTTAAACTCCTCGTCGTCCGAGTCGTCTATCAACATAATGACATCATTATGTTCCAACATGCATTTATCGAAGGTTTCATCCAAATCGGAATACCTCACTTGAAACTCGTTTCTCGCTTTTGCGTCCGTTGCCGCGGTTTGTGAAAACACATAACACTCGGTGATCGCAGATAAAAAACCCTTGCGTTTTTGCATGGCTTTTTTGATAGACATGATTTTTACCTATGAAATGACGAAATTGTCGGTAAATATACAATTAACGCTAAATTAATGCTTCTGAAATAGAAAAATGACGAATTGTCGAAAATATGCACTAATTTATCGCAATTGATGAAAATTGTTTTAAATATCGAAATGGTATGGAACAAATCTAATCACTGAAATTGTGTTTGTTTGTTTTGATCGCTTCTCGATTTTTGTTTACTGAAGTGACCACGCGGTAGACCCTGCGTTACCATAGCAGCGGACCGAAAACAGGTGAACTGCGCCGAAACCGAAAGTCGAACGAAAATCTCTCTCGGTTCAATACGATTGGCAAAATTCAAGGCCGTGTGATCTCGGCGAAAATGTGAAAATGAAATGGCCGACTTATTAATACCGTCGTATGGAGTAAATTTAAATAATCCGGCTCGAAGGACCACTTTATGTCTGCCCGCAATTAGAAAAACGATAACTGCAGTGGACTGTATATATTTTAATTAATGAAAGCGCGAACAAACATAAATATATTGATACGAAATCACGAAATAATCAAAAGGTCCATAGTTAATTGCTGGTACCACACAACGGAAATCAGAAACAAAGCACTCACCAGTTTGTAGCCAATTTCTCCACGTTCCAGGGGCCCCTGTCTTGATCTAATGATGTCACCACGTAGCTGAAGGGCTGAAGTTTTTAGTTCTATGCTTCAGTACACCAAAATCGAGCCCTTTCAAGTGTAGAAATTTGAAATAGTTGGAGAAAGTAAATTAACACGCCATTTTCTCGAGGCGGTAGAAAAGGATCTCACTGATTCTTGGTGCGCATGTCCAATGCGCGAAAAATGTACTCTGTCCGTCATCCAATTGTGTGGTTTTAAAAAGTAAAAACAACCTCGAAATTTAGCGGGAGCTAACAAGGGTCAAAATCTAAAATTAAAATTGGAAATCGACTTTCAAAAGAATTCCTGGTAGCAAAAGGCTTAAGACAGGGATGTTGTATCTCTCCAACTCTTTTTAAAATATATATCGCAGTAGCTCTAAAAAACTGGAAACGTAAAGTGCACGGCATGGGAATACAACTTAACGACCGACTTACCATATACACACTACAGTTTGCTGACGACCAAGTAATTGTGGCTAATGATAAAGAAGACATGGAGTATATGATGAGAAAGTTAACAGAAGAATACCAAAAGTGGGGATTAACAGTGAACGTGGACAAGACACAGTAATTATGTATTGGAAACGAATCCAGTGAGTTAGTACTAGAAAATGGACAAACAATATCTCCATGCAATGAGTATGTATACTTGGGTGTCACATTTGATAAGACAGGAACAGACTGTAAAGAATTGGAAAAAATAATAGTAAAAGCAAAAAAGTTATTGGATGTCTTAACAGTATTTTATGGATCAGAGAGATAAAAAAGAATGTAAAATTTAACATATATGAAACAATGGTCAAAAGCACGCTGTCGTATGGAATAGAGACTTGTCGCGTAACAGAAAAATACAAAACAAAAATGAAAAGTTTCGAAATGGATGCAATAAGAAGATCAATGAGAATATCTAGAATAGATTACATAAGAAATGAGATCATAAAAGAAAGAATGGGAATCGAGGGAAGCATAACGGATGACATCACTAAAAGGCAACTGATATGGTACGGCCATGTACAACGAATGAACGACGAAAGATTACCAAAGCAGGTCCTAGATTGTTAACCAATAGGGCGCAGAAAAAGAGGGCGTCCTAAACTAGAATGGCAACAGTCAATCCAAAAATCAATGAGTAAAAAGAATCTGACAGAGGATGATTGTCAGGATCGAAGGAGGTGGAGAATAGGCGTCGGACAACGTAGAAAAACGTTCTAAACCGACATAGTAGTAGTAGTAGTTAAACAAAGAGTCATTCCATAAGAAAAAATAATAACTTTGTGTATTATCTCAGAAACCAAAAGTGTCTAGTAAAATTTAGTTTGATAATTACGTTAAATTTTAAAAACCCTACAAACAAGCCATTTACACCAAAAAGAAATTTTAAGAGATAAAAAAAAATTGTGTGTGTTTAAGACCACACGGCAGAAGTGTAAACTTCAACGAGGTGAAATTAATAATACTGGCCTTCATCTACTACTACTACTACAGTAAGTCGACTCGAGCCGACTTCACCCGAATGAGCGTTACATAGCCGAGCCTGACGGCTGAGTTCAATTCAGTACCCACCAAAACTGCTAAACGCGCCTAAAGAAGTTTACACTTCAAAAAATTTGCAGGCCACAATACAAAATGCGGTTTTTACCAAAAATCTTGTCTTGATTTGAGGCTCGGAAAGTGGTGGGTTGGCATTTTCCTTTCTCCGATAGAAGTACCCTTTCCCACTTGAAACTGCACAATTTAATTTACCCTGTATGTGACTACTTGCGCCAATTTTCATTACTAGTGACTAATGGCTACGGCACGTATCTTAACGTAACGTACGTTTGGCTCAAGTGCGCATGTGCAGTGGCTTTGGGAAGTACAATACGCATTACACGCGGTTTATCATTACACCAACCAATGAACGTAGAAGCGTAACCACAGATCAAAAAAAGTTGTGCAAATTCGTTTGAATTTCAACCCAATTTGATCCAGGGAAGTGTTTTGGTCATTCTAACTCTATTTTTTAATGCTTTGATGTATTCATTTTTAGTAATTTAATTTATGGTGCCCTGTAGTGAAAAAGATTTAAACTAAAATAGCGAAGATTCGAGCCACAAGAGTTTACTTTTTAGCAAACGATGGTAATTGGTAGACCAATTACAAATGCTATGGTTATAAGTGGATACGCTTTGACTATAGACCTATTAAGGTCGTGTGACCCCTCGAGGGGCATACAGCAGTTTGGATTCTCCTAGAATCGTATCCGAGCACTAGTCTTTCCACAGAAGACCACGGTTCGGTCCGCTTTGCAGACCAGAAGACTTTCTCCCGTGCTAAGCTCTGAGAAGTATTACAGGCACCTTAAACTGTGCGGCCAAACATTTTGATTAGTTCTTAGGTTTGACATAGATGACGCTGTTAACAAAATATTGATTTGTTTTTTGGAATCAATACTTAGGTTTTTACAAAAAGGGCCAAGATTTCCATACTAAGCAAGAAGGTTGCAGTTGTAAATTAGCATAACCAATTTGGATAATATATGCTAATAACAGTTGCGACTTTCTTACAGAGTACTTAAAGACAAAATTAAAGATTTAAAAAATCAAAGAACTTTAATTTTGCCTGTTTCTTGGTCCTTTTTATAGTCTGATTTTCCTTTATGGTGTTTTTGACAACTTTTACTAATTTCATCGCGTCAGACTATTTATTGATAATAAATTATGGTTTTCATCATTGTTTCCAAAAGCAACCACTGCAACTGAACTGTAAAAGTTGTCAATGTCTCATAAAGGAAATAAGTGACTAATTAATCCTTTTATTTAAACTTACTTAACTTTTTAAATAAAAGGAATACAAAAAGGATTGAAACTTGGTAAAAAAAAATTATTAATACAATTTACAAAATATACATGAATCTCAATGACACTTATTAATTAAGTAAGAGTATTTGTTACAATAGTTAAATATTTTTACACATATATCACACCCTCAAAAAGCTCAAAAAATTAAATTGTTGGAAAATTGCAAAAAACTTTTGCGGTTACCATAAGAAGCTGTGGTAACTTAAAACTTTAAATATATTATTTTATTATTTGTAATTTGAATTGTGACTTACTTTGACAATGTATCGATAGTGAGTGACAAACCGCAAAAAGTAAAAATCCTAAAATTAAAATTTTGAGATGTGTCACTTTTGTTCTGAGGGTAGGATATGTGTATTATAAAAATCTTGCCAGTCCGGTAACCATAACAAAATAAGGTTTGATTATTTACCCTTTTAATTATATGTTTATAGTGACTGGAAAAATTGTCAGCTATCTCTAGACATTTTCGAAATGATTGTCCTGCTCTGGTTGGCTAATTTTTTACTGTCAGTTACCACTCTTCGATAAAGCTTTTTGGCTTTTGGTGCCAGCTGTTTCTCTCTAGTCAATATTACTGAACTAAGAATGGAGGATCGTCAACGCTTTTTCAATTCTGAAAAAAAATAAACATAACAATAATTAAAAACAGCACACCTTTGGAGATATATTTTTATTAATATCAAATATTGTATGGATATTTTATATGGATCTCCCTTAAGGCACCACTAAACCAGCAGTTCAGGGAAAATTGTTTTGTATTAAAATCTGGCAAAATTTAAATACTACTACTATCATTGGTACCTATTTTGGTGAGAATTACTTGCATTTGGCTGCTTATTATTTGAGGGATTATTAAAGATTCATATTTTAGAGAATTCACTGAAACACAAATAAATATTTTTTCTTTATTCATGTATTATGCAACTTGTATCAAATATTCCTAATATATCATATATTATTATTGCATGTTAAATCCCTTTTTGCCTTTTTTTAGTTTTAACAACCTTAATACTTATTTTTTCATGTATTTTTATTTGCTAATTATAAACCTCGATATGAACCAATATTAAGTCCATAGACATGGTTAGGCAAATAATGTTAAGTCTGTATTAAGGTTGTTCAAACCAAAAAAAGTCAGACATAGTCTGGCTCTGGGATACAGATATAGGGATCATTGATACATTAATTAGCAAACTGTCGCACTAAAATCATTCAAAATCGTTACATATTAAGCTATATATTATAATGCAAAAAAATATTAAAAAATGTCATCTATATTTTTATTCAAAAATATTTTTAAAAAATGTATTAACTATCCCTAGTCTCCCCTATTTTATATATTTACCCATTTTTCTTAATTATACCTATAAACTACCTAATTATGGTTTGCAAAAATATTTACCTTCTGTTTGAACAGAATGCTTCCTAATCCTTTGAAACTGTAATTAATGTGCACCTTTTTATTAAAAGATTACCGAAATTACGCATTAGGTACAAAAATTACTAGCGGCCTAAAACCAATCCTGCTTTTAATCCACTAACCTGCATGTTTCTTCTGGATAAATGAATTCCAAGAATGCCCAAGCTGTAACCACTTTAATTTTTCACAAAAAAGTCTAAAAATATCCACAAAATAAAACAAATTTTAAAAAATATAATTCAACCTCACCAAATTCACAAAATCTGACTCCACTCTGCTAAGAAAATGGCTGTTGGGTGATCAACTTACTGATCTAACCCTTGAAGTCAAGTTACTCTCTCCTTCTATATACTAAAGAAAAAGACGCAATGACACTTTTTGTTCATTGCTTTATTTTGTAATATCAAATGAATGGGAAGCATGTTAATTGTGCTGCCTACCCTTAGGGACTCACTTGGGGCTGAGAAAAAAGCCAACTGCTGCCAAAAAAAATAGAAAAAAAACAATGTACGCGGCCAGAGGTTTATCGATTAAATACTTCTCAAGGATTTCATATAGAGTGAAACTGCTTAAACGAGTCAATATGTTATGAGTCTTTCTCTAATAAATAGAAGCGTTTTCTTTCGGCGAATGTTTTAAAACCGTTTTAAAACAGTGACGTCACATAGACGTCATTACTTGACAAATCGCTTTTGGCTAACTTCCCTCAGCCCGTCAGGGGTTCGATTCCCGACAATACACGATGTGAGTGTTCTATGATAGAGCGGAAGATTTGTCGAAAAAATAATAACAAGCTTGGACGAGAAGTTAGCGCCAATGGCTAGTCCACAGTCTAACATCTAGCAACTGGCTTCTATTTCTGTCTTTATCGAAAGTATTATAATAGATATAAAAAAAGCAACATGTGGACTTTATGCAAAAAACGCATGCGCTGGTTCAAAACTAAAGAAAAGCTAGTTTCAAAACCATTGAAATTGGTTCAAAAGTGACGTCATTGCTGACGAGCGGGAAAAATCTTTATTTAAACTGATTCAATAAATTATTTAAAAAAAAAACAAAACGATTTTAACTTTTTCTGGAAATTACCAAATTGTTCGAAGAAAATACAGATGGTATTGGGTTTTCAATTGTTTTTGAGAATTAATAACACAATATTTCAGAGTTGCGCCATCACCAATCAAAGACGTAATTTATTGAAACAGTATTTCAAACCTGGTTCAACAAATAAAATGCCTCAGATCTAGGCTTAAATTTGAACCAATGCAAATAGTTATAGAATCTTTCTCCAAAGTTGTCATCTTCTTGGTGTGACTTTGACAATTTTTGCTATGAGCCTGATTTAATTTGTGTGCCCCTCACGTGTGACGTCAATCCTAATAGGTAAATTGCTTTAACTCTGTTTTCACTTCATTTCAATAAATTCAATAACGTAACGTACATCACGTTCACGCAAGACCGTGGCTATTAGTCCCTATTATCCTTATATGCCAAAAACTTAATGTTAGCAACAATCCACAGAGCCTGTTTTGCTACCTTTACCCTTTAAATATTAGAATAGTTAGTAGTATTTCCGACATAAAAACTGTTAATCTAGACAAATTAGACAGTTTAAGTTGTGCTACGTATTTTTACGTAAAACTGCACGTTAACGCGCTCTACGTTTTGTTCCAAATTTGAGTTTAAGTTGAATGTTTTTACGTTACCATAACAAGTCTACTAATAATAGCAGAGAATATGGAATTCGGCACTGTGTTTTTTTGATATTACAATATTGTTTTTTGTCTTTTCAACTACAGTACGAATATATTTGCAAAGAATCATTTGTACTGGAAGCGGAAATTATCGTCTAGGCCTCATTTTTCGATCGGTCAATCAACCAATTCTATTCTTTGGTAACGTTAAGGTGGCCGCAGACTGCCGTAAGCCAACGTAAATACGTAAGCTACTAACGTGACCTTGACGACGGTGTGACGAAGTGCGCTTGCGTAACTGTCAAATCTCATGCTTACGTAAAAATACTTAAACTATCTATTATTTATATATACATTACATATTTCTTGACAAAAGGAACTCATTCATCTATATGTATAAGATTAATGAACAGTGGTTTTAAAGACAAAAAAGCTAATTTAGACCAAGGCTATCAAATCAGATTGGATTCTTTCGAGTCACTAAACTTGAATTATTAGAAAGGTTTGACAATCTACACCCACTGCCCACACCAATGAATAACTATTTAATTTTGGTTGGCATTGACATTTAACAAACTGTCAGACAGCTAACGAGGGTGCATTTAGCGCGTCTGAGCCAGATCAAAATTGGCATTACTAGTTCGGAAATGGCTTCAGCTTGTCAAAAATGGCATACCTATTCCTTTCGAAATCGGCTAAAGCCAAACCACCTTCGGAGAAGCTCGAGAGTTAAGAACGTAGACAGACCGTAAACAGACAGGACTTTTTTCATAGTTTTTTGTTTAAAATGGTGCCTCTAACCTTTTCTGACTGACTGAGCTTTTGCTAAAAAGGGAAATAAAAGAAGAAGCCCACTAAGTATGACGTACGAATTCGATACGAATATCTAACGGCGAAGGGTAAAGATGAATTATCTACAACTTTTGCGAATGGGAAAGCCGAACTGTAGGCCAATTTTATCGAACAACAAGTTATCAATCGGGAGTTAGCCTTCCTTAATGTAGTTTTTCAGTTTCTACAAGACTTGATTAAATCATGGCTACCAAAGCTAGTGTATAAAATTTGTAGATCTTAAATTTGCAATTTCTCCTTCACATATCAACAGGGCCGTACCCAAAAAATAAATTTCGGAGGAGGATTAAGCAATTTCAATAATCTCTTTTAACACACTTTATAATTTATTTCGGGGGGATTGATGCTCTTTTTTCCCCCATAGGTACGGCCTTGCATAATAAGAATTTTCTATAATTTTGCAAACAAGCGAATTGCGTGAAATAAGTGTTATATTTCGCTATCAATACTAGTAAAAAACAAGTATTTACTGAAATACCTTTAAAAAATGTATTATAAATGTTCTATATTAAAAGTAAATATATATATTGCATGAAAACAACCTTTAAGAAAAGTAAGCGTATAATAAGGTTGCCAGATCTGCTTAAGGTCAAAACGGGATTGAAGATAAATAAACAAAAATACGATATAGACAAGCAGAAAAAACCGGGACATGTTTTAAAAATACATATATTTAAACTGTTAAACTGAGATAGAAAAAGATAATAATGACAAATAATTAATCGAACATACCTAAAATTTACTAGCCAACCGCGCAACTTTAAGAAGGTCTTTATTAACAAACGTACCTTTTTTTTACCCGATTAGCCACGAAAACTTGTTTGATTTTTAAGATCTTTACATCAGTATTTTCTAAAGGGTCTAAAATGCTCAGGTACTAAAGTCAGTGGCGCACCCAAGAATATGTCTTGGGCGAGTCCTCATGATTTCATCCTATTTCTTGTGTTTATTCATGAAATATGTGGATAATATATAAAAAAAAAGCTTAGGCTTGGGGGAAGCCCGGGCCCCGAGCCCCCCCCCCCCTGGGTGCGCCCATGCTAAAGTCCTTAAAACTCGGTCTAGGTTTTGGTTAAAGGTTTAACTAATTTTTGTTGTCTCGAATGTAATAGTGTTTCATATTATATAATTGTTCATAAATACTTTACCATATAGGCCACCATTTTTATTGTTACAATAGTATTATATTTCAAAAAACTTAAACATAAATAAAAATAGTATAATATTTTGGTTTAAAAATGGTAGCCATATTTAAAACTCCAGTCCGATAACAACTGTGGAAGTCAGTGTCTAGTGTATAGCTGTCCGCTATATCTTACATGTTAATTTCTTAGACAAGTTAGCGATGATTAAACCGATGTTCAATTATTTTGGTGGATGTGTAATTGAACACGGATTCTAATATATCTTGTGATTTGTACAAGATTTAAATATTGATACATTTTTAATACGGTAATGCATTTACAGATATAGTTTTAACTTTAAACCACCCCTCGGGGGTGGTACTACAATTTGAGGCTATTTTGATGAGAATCCTACGACTGCACGTACCAAATTTCCTAAAAATGAAATTTTTTTACAAATTTTTATATGGTTTTTCTTTTATTTTAAAGTTAATTTGAAGTTTTGTAATTTAAAACTTAAACACTTAAACCAGTCGGTATCAAGGTCATAGACTTTAGTGCTAGAACTTGGTTTAACCGCTAAGTTTAAAGATTATTAAGAATAATGGTGTCAATGCTTTGAATTTACGAATAAAATTTCTTGCAAGATAACTTAAAATAATTTTAACCAGTAACTCACTTTTAAAAAGTTTAAACATTTTATGTCAAGTTCGAAAAACGGGACAAATGGCGTCTCCATAATACCTTTCTAGCGCGCGCAATGCAGTACGAGGAGTACGAGGACTGTTTTAAAACTGTTTTGGTTAGATGGAACGACCAAAGAACTGTCCAAAAAACGAATGCTGTCGGCCTAGTGATCGATTTACTTTAGGCATGTGAATATGATCAGCGAGAGAGTTAAATTCAAAGTCACGTGACTAAAAGAAAGGGTAGGTTTTTGTTGTCTCCCGTAAAGATAGATCGAAGGCAACGTATGAATTCGAGAGCACGAAGTTAAAGTTGCACACAGAAAGGATAACACAATTACATAGGATTATTATAATACATTTTTAATTTTACTTCTTTAAAATGAAGATAAAATTACATTAATTTAAATTATATACACAAACTATAAACCCTTACAGACTGCCTAATAAACTAAATATGCCAAAAATTAAAACGAACTTGCATTAGTAGTAGTAATCACAAGTTTTATGTGAAATCTATATATTTATTTATTTGTATTTTGTAATTTGATTTTTACAAAATTTTTGTGAAATTACCTACATATTATAGAAAGCCTTAATATTCACAAAGTTTTTGTGATTTTATATATTTTTAGGAAAGAGATCGTGATACTTCTAAGAAGCTAAGAAAATCACATTTTGTAGCTTGTACTTTGCTAGGTATATATAGTTATTGACCTTAATGTCGATGCCTTAAGGCAAAGTCGTTTGTTCTTTCGCCAAATCTGGTGTAAAATTTCACATCCGGTGTTACCCCTATTCTTTTAGCTTTTAGTTCACAGGTCACCGGGATTTGCTGCGATTAGGGTAAACCGTTATGTTGCTAAACTAGTTTTTCCATGTGGTATACCTAAAATATTCCGCAGTCCCGTAGTAATAAAAATTAAGATGCTCTTGCAAAAAAATCAACAGATACTGCAGATGTTGCACAATTTTTTTTTGGAAAAATATTTGTATATTTACGTGGCTTACCCGTCATTTTGCCATGTGTTAAAATTGGTTGTGAAACTCAATTTATTTTGTCAAAAATTTAAATTTTTTGAGTTAATCATTGTTTTTTGAATTTTCTCAAATGTTTTTAAAATGTTTTTAAAATGTCTATGACTGAACCGTTTCAGTAGCTAGGCATAGTTTTTTTTATTTAGTAGCTAGGCATAGTTTTTTTAATCAGTTTTTCAAAATGTTGTGCTAATTTAGTTTGGTAGTGTCTCCTGAAGATGGAAGTTTCTGCTTACGAAACATGTCGGGACTATTTGTTTAAAACAAATTAAAAATTAGTGGAGGAAGAAAATAACCTGTTTGATATCCTAAATGTAAATTTAATGTATTTTTTGGTATATTTTTATCTCAGGTAATGTTAACTAGAAATGTGTATGTTATACATACAATTTTTCCAGTGCAACATTTAATAAACACAGAAAAATAAAAGAGAGAGAGAGAGAGCAATTATTTCAAATGCGCCTGTCTTCAATCCTTGTATTTCACAGGAGTCCGAAGCCGGTTTAAGTGACCTGATGGAACGAAAAACTGACTGTCCGATAACAGTACAACGTCGACCTGGAACGCAAATAGGATTTTTCGGATGGTTTTATGACTGTCGAACGGTCTGATGGAACGGAACTAATAATGGGACAATCCCGGAAAAGACGGGATGTCTAGCAACCCTAGCGTATAAAAATATTTTTTAAAGTTCTTCTCGAAACTACCATTTTAGAATATATCATCAAATGCATCTATTAGCAAATATCTTGTTGGGCGAGGTTATTTCAAAATTCTTGTAGTAGGCTTAGAGATCGACTAAATAAGAGACACTATTGTTTGGTATTCATAATGGCATATTGTGTTACGTTTGATTTGAATAGACGCCTGTTCTGTTTAATATTCTGCTTACGAAGTCTATTTAGCCGCTTTTGCAGAAGTTGCCAAATAATTAAAAGCTCTAAAATATCTTAGTTAATAAAAACAACTTAGAAAATTTTAGAAATGCGGTTTATGCAATAAAACGGCTACAAAGGGTGGTTTATTTATAATCGTGTCTGCTTATCTATGCCGGTTTAAGGGCCCTAGGCACTAGCGGTAAGACGGACCCCTTCCCACTTAACAAAGCCGCTAAAAAAACAAATAGATTCAGTGATGGAAGTTGAATTTAACAAAAAAGATTCACGTAAAATATTTGAATCGAATTTACAGACAGCATATTCAATATGTGAAATAAAACTTTCAGATGCCAACAATTATTATTACAGAATCCTTACGAAAAAATTTCGAGACCTGTAAGACAGATGATAGATAGTCCTAAGTATTTTTCGAAGCTCAATCTGCGTCCGCGGTCAAAGAAGTCCCTAGACGCCTGAAATTTTTCCAGTAAGTTAATTTATATGAAATTAACAAAAATAAATGGATCCATGACGGATCTAATACCTTCCTAGCCAATTAGCACAATCCAAGTGAACTTCACGTTAAATCATTCTTGAAAACAGTTTTTTTCAGAAAAGAAAGATTCTTCGAAGTTTAAGGTTATACCACAAATTATTGAGAAAAATATGTTCTACTATATTCCGGAAACCGCATATTTATGCATAGTGCGTTAAGAAGTTAGCATATTTTCAATTTTTAAACGGTCAAAAAACTGTCATTGGCATTTAACCAAAATCTAATCACCTCGTTACAGTGTCAAACAATATTTTACCTGAAAATTTCATGAACATCGGTTCAGCGGTTTAGGAGCTATCGTGTTACGGACAGACACACAAACACACAGAGATTGACGTCACGACGCACATTGGGGGAGCTAGCATGACATTAGCCCTGTATATGTTTTTTAAGTTATTATAACCAAACCCACCCAAATGTATTGATAGCCCAGTTAATAAAAAAATGCCAAGTCATAATGTATTTCTCCGTAACAGAGCCCTAAAGTTGCAAAATATTTTGGGAAAAAAATTAATATATTTTTACAGTATTTTTAAATAAAAAAAATGACAATACAAACATCACTTTTTGGGTATATTTGTATAAAGTGCGTATAAGGGTCGTTCTCCAGAAAACGGGAATTTCATGTCCCTCGCATGGTATTTCTTCATGTGGGAAGGAAAATTTAAAATAAATACAAACTAATAATCAACTTAACCAAGCCTGTTTGGTCCATTAACTTTTTTTTCAAAATTATGTTTTTTTTCTTATTTTTTTTCGCTTGTTAACATGTGATTTCTTACCTCCGTTGCCTGTCCCTCGCCCTAGTCACTCGACTTCGGATACATATTTAATATATATAGGAATATATCTTTTGCTTATTTTTTAAAAATTCTTATATACAATTTTGCTAAAAATCACTTGTCCCAAGGATTTCACCTCACTTCCGTGGTAACTGCTCGTATTTAAAATAAAAATTGAAAGAGTGGGGGGGGGGCGATCAATCAGCATCCATCTGGAAGGAGGAAAGGGACGTCAGTTCTGTAAAATCTTCTGAGTGCGAAGGTTCTGCCGCGGTTCTAGGCAAAGTTATTCTCGACCACGTGGTACATTTTTGATAAGTTGAGTTTGTCTCACATTGGTTACCGCGATTTTTGCGATATAAAAATGAAAAAATTAAATGTCTGTTGGTTTTTCTTGCGTATAACTGGTTTTCTGCAAAAATAAATTAATATTGCAAAAAAAAACTCTTACCATTTAAGAAATAATTGAAAAAAACTACTTAAGACGTCACTTCCGGCACCTCACTTCCGTTTCCAAATTTTGGCAACCAAGGTGAGACTAATGCCACAGTAGTGAGAAATTAATGTTTTTTTCACTTTGCTTTTGACATCGCGTCTTCTTTTGAGTGAGGACAACACTCATGCAGGTTCAGATGTTTAAAACGAGTGATTTTTACACAAATAAATAAAAAACATAAAAAAATTTGATACTCAGACTGGGCCTAAGGTCAAGAATTCTAAGAAGGCTACGTCAGAAAAGGCTAGATTAGAATATAACGAAAAAAGAGGCTAGGGATGCCAAAAATGCGTTATTTTTTAAAATAATGATTAAAAACTTTGACCACTACTTCCTTGGCAAAGTATTAACATATTGAAGCTAAAACTCCATGTGAAAGAAATTTCTGAAAGTGTGTCTGCCAAATTCCCTCTAGAAAATTCCCGTTTTCTGGAGAATAACCCATTAACCAGTTACTGCACTTAAAACTGTTAGTTATTTCCTAATTCCAAAGCCCTTTTTATGGTTTAAATTTTTTGTAATATAGCAAGTTTATTTTCGTTTTGAGATTTTTAACGAGCAATATTTTTGATCACATACAACTTTTTGTTTTCAAATGAGATAACCCCACTTGTGGTACCTTGTTCGAAGATTAACAAAAAAATTAAAAAGATATATAATATTCAAATATTAACAAAAAAATTAAAAAGATAACCTTTGCTTTTTTGGCATTTTTACACAATAACAAATGTTCTTTTTAGTAAAATTTATAATTTAATTAAAAAAGTCGGGGTATACCCCCAAGAAGGGGTCCAGTTAGTAACATCCAACCTCTTTTGCAACTGGTAGACACAACTTGTGGCAACTTGTTCAAAAGCTTATTAAAAAAAAAAAAGATAGTGCGTGATCCTAAACCCCGAACACCAGTTTTAAACGAAATCGGAGATGACACCCCATCGACCACCCTTAAAGGTGGGAAGTTTCCAGCTTTAGAATATTATATTGTCGCTATAACTATAAGTCCAAGTTGGTCAAACTTGACTTACAAGAGGGACAGGGCGACGTCAATTTCACAATTTTAAAAATTCTTGATCCCCGATCCCAGAAGTCCCTGCATATCAATTTTGAACGATATCGGACATGCTTAGATAGTACCCCCCCCCTGCAGCATTCCCAAAGAGGGAAGCTGTGAACTTCATAATATCATTATATTGTATAATCATCGGAACTCTGAGTGTGTACCAAATTTGAAGTTGATCCGATGTCTAGAAGTTGGTTAAAAGTGAGTTTAAATTGAGTGTCGCGCTAGACCAACCCATTGTGCTAAAATAGGTCAAAATATACCCAAATAACACGTTTACGGCGTCATCTCAAAAAAAAAATTTTCGTCGAAATCAATACGTTCTTTAGCCATTGCTGCGCGGCGCGGGCTAGGAAATTAAAAAAACTTAATATCAATTTTGAACGATATCGGAAATGCTTAGATAGTACCCCCCCCCCCCTGCAGCATTCCCAAAGAGGGAAGCTGTGAACTTCATAATATCATTATATTGTATAATCATCGGAACTCTGAGTGTGTACCAAATTTGAAGTTGATCCGATGTCTAGAAGTTGGTTAAAAGTGAGTTTAAATTGAGTGTCGCGCTAGACCAACCCATTGTGCTAAAATAGGTCAAAATATACCCAAATAACACGTTTACGGCGTCATCTCAAAAAAAAAATTTTCGTCGAAATCAATACGTTCTTTAGCCATTGCTGCGCGGCGCGGGCTAGGAAATTAAAAAAACTTAAATTTTTTCCATTTTAGTTATGCTATTTCACAATAAATTTAAAGTTTAATTCAGTTTTTGGACCAGGGCCCTGCTGGCCCTAGGCAAGTGCCTAGAGTGCCTATAGGGTAAACCGGCGCTGTCTAGGTTACCTAGACTAGGTAGATAATCTTTTTTCTTATTACAGTAAGTGTTTAGAAAAGATTTAAGTCGTTTTCAAGCGAATAACTAGTAATTACTAGTATTTACCATTAGCGTTCAAGCGGCCTTGGTAAATACCACTCCTTGAAGTGTGACGTCACAAATGAGCCCTTTGTACGTCATCGTTTATTACCGGTAATTACCACACTTTCGAGGAAGGTTATTGGGTTTTCTAACCTCACAACATGGGCGTAGTCAGTTTGGGGAAGGGTGGGGCACTTGCCCCACCCTGGCTTGTCACCTGCCCCATCCTGGCTTTAGGTCATTTAGTAATACGAGAATTAAAGGGCAAATAAATAATTAATTGTACATAATTTTTGTTTTTTTGCCCCACCCTGAGCGAGACCCTGACTACGCCCATGCCGCACAATCAATTGTTTTGTTTCTTTTTGCGTTAATTTTTGCAATGAGTGGAATTTATCGTGTGTGCCTCAATTATGAGGGAAAATTGTACAAAGAGATGCCTCCTCTATATTGTCTTGCCAATTTTTTTCATTTTTATCAACCTTTGGCTTCTTTTATTTATGTAGACTTTGATACACGAAATATCATTTAAAAAAAAAACAGTATCATTCTATCATTGTTTGTACTTCTCTAACCACTGTTTATTATAAATAAAATCTATATGTTTGTGGCGGATTCATTTTACAAACACAACTTTTTCTGGGTATTACGCCACTAGTAAGGAAAATTACTTTAAAAAATTATAAAAAACCACTGCGTTTCTCCAAGAAAAATAAAAATCACTAATTTGTCAGTGGCTTTCTATAAAAATAAATAGTTGCCTAGTAAAATCTAAACCACTTATCTTTTAATTGAATTTGAATACGCTACGTTTCGATTGCCAATCTACAATCGTTTTCAAGCTTTTTATTTATATTTTGTCTCAAAATCTTAAATGTTTCTTGTTCAAATATATAATAATAAAAAATATATTTGAACAAGAAACATTTAAGATTTTGAGACAAAATATAAATAAAAAGCTTGAAAACGATTGTAGATTGGCAATCGAAACGTAGCGTATTCAAATTCAATTAAAAGATAAGTGGTTTAGATTTTACTAGGCAACTATTTATTTTTATAGAAAGCCACTGACAAATTAGTGATTTTTATTTTTCTAGGAGAAACGCAGTGGTTTTTTATAATTTTTTAAAGTAATTTTCCTTACTAGTGGCGTAATACCCAGAAAAACACTGTTTATTATATTTATTTTTTTTTCAAATTATGCCCATTTCGAATCAGATACGCCAGTATTTGAGAGTCGGTCGAGGAGAACTCTTTTAAAAAGCGCACTAAAACCAACTAAAATTATTAAAAAAATCGCAAAAAGCAACAACAAACAAAAACCAGTTATGAGCAATTCCACGCCAAGTCATCCAATTTACAAAAAAAGTGTTGCCGTGACATTTTATTTTTTTCTTTAAACATGCTTATTAAATGAAACAGCTTATGCTTAACCACTTTTGCACAATTTTAGATTTTTAAATTTAACTAGTATGTTGTACACACATTTGAAAACTCTAAAAACAGTCAAAATGGGACTTTAAAGAAAAAAATAATGCTCATAGTAAACAGCACCTAAAAAAATTTAACCTATAATTTTGAAAACATGCATAAAAGTAGTTTTCAAAAAAATGTGATGTTTAGCAAAATCTTTTATACTGGCTTAATTAGAGTAATTTAGAAAATATTCAAAAAACGCAGAAATTTTCGAAGTTTTCATATTTTTTTGGGGTATAAATGTAATGTTTTCTTAAATTTTTGATACAGTGTTGGAAAGCTATACTCAAGGACCATATCTTCCTTGTATAAAACATATTTAAAAAGTAGACGTTACCTTGGAGTTCCACGAAGACGTTAAGAATGTCTGGGAAATTCCTCAACTTCAGCATTAAAAATGACCCTGTCTATCGGGGTGCTGGTGGTAATCAAGTAGGGTAAATTTTTCACTGTATCATATACTTTTAAAAACAAGAATAAAAAATCTGGGTCTGCAATCCTTAAGGTCACTACACATTTTTTTGTTATTTTAATATTTTTAGTGATGTTAAATTGCATCACAAATTACAGGCGTGGATCTACGGGGGGGGATCCCCCCCCCCAAATCTGAAACTTTACTCAGTTTTGATATATAGAACACACCTCCTGGTCACTATGCAAAATAGTTTTGTAAAATATTTATTATGATATTTTCCCCCAAAATAAAGTTTCTAGATCCACCCCTGCAAATTAAGGTTTATCAGAAGGTAAAGTTTATTTATATGAGCATTGTTCAATAAATTATGATCTAAACTCTCGTCATAAGGTCACTACACAAATTTTTTAAAAGTTTATTTACTTTTTTAGTAGTTACCTACTGTCATATTTAAAAAATCGGAAAAGAAGTTGAGTTCTATAATTTCAGAAACCGAACAAATTTTTTTTCTGAGCTTGAAGTAAATTTAGCATCTATAGTTAAATCATCCAGAGGAGTGAAAGAATAGTGTCCAGTTGTTGTTTGTTTGAGATTTTAATGTAAAACAAATCGTTTCACAGTACCTCAAAACGCATCACATGGGCTTTTACCATGCGTTAGTTTTGTACTTAGTTTTTTTAATGCCCAGTGGCGTATTCAGAAATTTTCCAAGGGGGTTGGGAGAGGGGGCTTGAGGAAAAGCAAAGTCCTGCAAAACCATTTTATTCTTCTTTCAGAAAAATTAAATCTTTAGGAGAAGTTATTCAATGGCTTTGGAAGGATTAAGTTCCAACCCCCCTTCCTCCTACGTACGCCACTGTTAAACTTAAACCATTTCATTCACCAAAGAGACAAACTAATTAATGTCAGTGTCTCACCCAAAATTTATTCTTAAAACTAAAAAAAAATATCCAACAGTGTACGAAGATGGTACTTGAACCCACAAACTAGTATGTCACGCGAAACAGTATGTGGGTATAAATAAGACCCCCTGACGATGATTTTTATACATAATTTTTTTATTTTTGCTACCGAATTAAAAAATGTAATTTTTTACATGCTTTAACCAAATAGCCTAAAAGTTGATGTTAAAATGATAGACCCAACTTTTTTACTTAACTTTTATATATATGATACATTGTCAAGTAAAACAAGCTACAAGCGAAGTTTCAATAGGCAGATAGACATGCTAATTTTTTTAGTCAAAAGTTGCCAATTATGAGGTTTTTGCGGTTTCTCCAATTTTTAAAAATTTAGTTTGCTGAAACCAATAGACCTAGAAATTTTTCTTTTACCTTATATGATAGTCAAGCCACTGAGCTTTAATGTGCGCATAGACTTTTTTTGATGGACCATATTCCGCACCGGTGTAAATAATTAAAAATTGAGAAAATCATAAAATTACTATTTTTTTAAAACTATTTTTGCGACCTCAAAAACGTGAGGTTATTTTTTTTTCTGTATAGGATCATCCAACCAATATTAAAGATTTCTTTCGTCAAATTTGTTTTTACATTAGATTTAATACAATCAAAATAAAAAAAATTATGGTCGCAACTGTTTTTCATCGTTATTTTACCTTTAAAGTTGTCTGTAAAATACAGGAGGCGACATTAAAAATTAAAATTTATTAATTTGGTATTCCTAAGGACAGTAATACATGTTATCAAAATTTGGATTTTTTTCGTGACATGGCAGCTACCCCCATTGGATGATTTGGCGTGGAATTACTCTTATACAAAAAGCTATTCAAGCGGTGTTTCTGTTTTAATAGACTAAGGGCCTAAACAGCTGATTTTAAATGTCAACCAAGAGATAACCAGAGGTAATTACTAGTTATTCGCTTGAAAACGGCTTTAGTTTATTAACTATTTTTTAGAAATAAAGTATAGCAGTCTTTATATACAAGGTGTTTTATAAAGTCTGCACCATAAACATTGGCGTAGCTAGCCTTGCTTTTCAGGGGGGGCCGTGGCCCCGGTCTATCTTGAGCAAAAAGCAAACATAGGTTTTAAAGACTCGTGCAAAGTGTGCAATGAATAAAAAAAAAGACGCGCATTAAATGTTCTAATATTTTAATATAACAAATTTAATAATACATTTACCAACTTATTTATATGTATACACAGGAAGTATGTGATTCAGCAATTCTACAAAGAAAGTTTTCTACGTCGCTGACTGAAAGCGTCTACCACACTATCTAAGTCGACCTCAACATCTTTTTCTATGAATAACAATAACAAACCTGAGTGTCTCTCTTGAGTCATAGTTGTTCACAGATTACTAACCACAGGTAGTTGTTCTAAGCCAATTAAAAACTCTCCTCATGGCAGAGAAAGACCTCTAAGACCTCTCGCAAGTTGCACTTGAAATTGGAAGAATACTCGCAACTTTAAAAAGTTGGTAGAGGTTTGGATAGGTGTTTTCTGCTATATGTTGTTTGATAGAATCATGACCAGCAGTTTGATTTAACCGAAAAATACAATTCTTTAAAACGGTCATTTCTGCTCTTAGAGTAGAAGTATTAATATTAAAAATTTCCCGGTATTGCTCGACGAATTTATTCCATTTAACGACGTGGGAAAACTTAATATGAAAATGGTTATGAAATTGTCACCAAAATCGGAAAATTTTCAT
Organism: Aspidapion aeneum; assembly: GCA_963576565.1. NCBI lineage: Eukaryota > Metazoa > Arthropoda > Insecta > Coleoptera > Brentidae > Aspidapion > Aspidapion aeneum. Next base: position 163,771,373 of record OY755038.1, on the reverse strand, counting down.
AAGACACTAAACGCTAACCTCAAAAAAACTAAAAAGATAATTATATTTATTTTAGAAAAACAGTTTAAAAAGGTCTTTTATAACCTTACGACATCTACAACCCGATTTCGGAAACAGAGGGGCAAAGGTCGCTGTCTTTATTAAATGCGAAATTTAACTTACACTTCTATAATATTTTACAAGATGTCGCCAATATGTATGAAATATTCAATATGCATAATTATGTTTAAATTTAAAAAATATTTTCGGGAAATTGCATAAGTGCAGAAAATTTACCGATAATTTAAAGAGAAAAAGCCTAATTCCGCAAGACAAGGGCTTTTTCCTGAAATGTAAACATTATCTAAATGATTTTAAATTTTAATGCACCTATTTTATTTGAATATTTCCCGAATAATTATAGAAAAGTATGTATTTTCAGCGTCATGTTCTTTTACTAGTAGTCGGTAGGGGAGGCCTAAAATATCTTAGGGGGGCCTGAGGGACTTCCCCTGGGCCCCCCTGCCCCCCCGCCCTCCCCCCAGCTACGCCAATGACCATGACTAACTTATTATTTAAGTAAAGGAAACATATTGGTTATTCTATAAAAATAAACTTTATTCATATTATGTTTGAATATGATATGAAATAAAAAATATTTCTTTATACAGGGTGTTGCTACTAACTGAACTGATTTTAATAAAGGAAACATATTGTTATTATTATTATTATTATTATTATTATTATTATATTTCGTTTAGTGCAGAAAAAAAAAAAAACTTTATTACCTCCCAAACCCATTTCTTTTTGTTATTAAGTAAAAATAAATATTATTTCTTTATACAGAGTGTTTTATTAAATCTACACCCTTGCTTACTTATGATTTAATTAAAGAAAACATATTATTATTAAAAAAATAAACTTTTTTACAAACCTATTGCTTTTTGTTACTATTTAAAAATAAATATTAATCCTTTATACAGGGTGTTTCATTAAGTCTGCACTATCGCTAAATTTTTTGTTATTGGGTTTACTAGATTGGTTAAATTAGCAAACTTAGTAGTATTCTTCTCGCTGAATATGACGATTAAAAGAGAGAAACAAACAAAAACGTTTTATTTATTTATTTCTTGACCTAAAGCAACGATTTCATTGTAAAGTTTGTTTTTGTATTTGTTTGTCTCTCTGTCTGTCTGTCTGTAATGAAATTAGAATGAGGGGGAAAGCAACGCTGATCGAGTGTCTCCCAACGTATTTTTATAGACAAGCATGGTGCAAAATTTCAAACTAGTAACCGGAAGTAAAATATAAATAAATTCACGGACTAATAGGCAAAAAAAGGCCAACGTTTTTTAAGTGTCCTTTAGTAGAAACCATGGCTATTATTTTCATAATTATTTGACAACCACATACGACCATATAAGAAACATATCTCCAGTTTTCAAAAAAATATATTTTTAATTTTTGAACCATTTTTTAAATTACACGACAAAAAATAAAACGTACTATATAAAAAATTTGCTAAGCCAATTTTTTCAAAACCCATAATTGATTGTTTGTAAAATGTTTCGTTAGTTTAGAAGTTATACGCACCCCCCCTCCCACTATTTAAGGGCACGCGCCGCTAAATTTTATAAATATAAACTGCCAACGTGGCTCAAACATGCAGGAAATAATTAAGATATTTCGAGAACAAGTTACACCGAAGTAGTGATGCAGAACTCATTTGAAAAGTCTTTAAAATACCTTTATTTTTGAAGTGTAAACTACTTTAGGCGCGTTTAGCAGTTTTTTTCATATACGTAATATTTACGTATATGGTTTTTGTGGGTAGTGAATTGAACTAAGCCGTCAGGCTCGGCTATGTAACGCTCATTCGGGTGAAGTCGGCTCGAGTCGACTAACTGTGAGAGGAACATTCAGCGAGCGATATGATGATACAGATGAAGGCCAGTATTATTAATTTTGCATTGTTGAAGTTTACACTTCTGCCGTGTGGTCTTAAGCACACACAATTTTTTTATTAAAAAGAAAATTGAACCTTTTGATTTTTTTGTTAATTTCTCAAAAAAATATATGTTTGAGCCAAATGAGCAGTTTAATTTTTCAAATGTTATTTAAAAAATCTACTTATCAAAAAGAAATGGTTTACCTCTTTCAATTTCTGGTCACATACATGGCTATAAATGGAATATTAGGGTTTTTTGGGATTTATTTGTGGCCACCCTAGTTTAATTCGTCTTAATAATAATTTAAGATACACATATAGTTGAATAGTTATGTGTTTTTTGAATACTTCGTTTGTATGCAACATAAGTAGGTACTTAAAGTGTTTATTATTTAGTTATATTTTAAATCATTTATTTACCGTGCTTCTTATTAAAACAAATTTTGTAACTTATTTGTAATACAAAAAGAACTAAAAATAAACAAACATTAACATTACGTTAATATTAAATACTGCTTTAAGTAGCATAAATTTGTAATGAATGTAATATTTCATGAGTAACAATTTAAAAAATATATTTAAGAATTTGGTCACACCCTGCCTGGAAATAACTTAATTTAAATTATTATTATTAAATAATAGCCCGAGCATATTAAAAGGACTCACTACTAAAGTGCTCAGGATGTGGAAAGAGTATTGGTAGGTCAAAAGAGACTTATAAGATTAATTTTCAATATACCTTACAACGGTACTTGTCGCTCTGCATTTAAGGATAATAAAATTATGACAATAACAAGTATTTACATATATAAACTACTCATTTTCATTTTTCAACACCAAAATATTTTTACATTAAATAGTTCTTATCACAACTATCCAACTAGAAGTCGTAACCACTTCAGCATCCATAAACACAACCATGAGTATATAAAAAAAAGTACTCATTATCTTGGATGCAAATTCTTTAACTTGTTGGCAAACAAAATCAAACAAACTACGTCGCTGCCAAGATTCAAAAAAGAAATAAAAAATCTTTTATTAAAAGAAACTTTTTATAGTTTATTTGAATTTGAAAACTACATGTTGAGCAGAAGGTAAATTTTTGTTATCTATATTTATATACATATATATACAAATCTTGTAAATGTGTTTTCGTTTTTATTTTTTTTATTTTTTTAAATATTTACACTAATATTATTTACACTTAATGTTATACTTTTTGTATTTGACGTATCTTATCTACATTATTGTAGCTAAAAAGATTAATAAAGTTGTCTATTGTCTATTGTCTACTAGATAATAATCTAGGTAGATAATTATTTGCTAAAGACTCAATAGTTACTTCAAATTAAAAAGATGACGGCCGTTCGCGCCCAAATGGCGATCATGTATTTATCCTCACTAATGTAATGTTCTAACTAAAGTAGATGTTTTATCCTGACCAAGGTGACTTTGCGAGGCTTGATAAATGACATTATAAAAGTGTTTTACGAATATCAAACATTCTAGGCCTACTCTGGCCGTTTCTCGAGTTACTCGCTTTTATACATCGTAGTTTTTGCGCGGAGTAACATGGATTATACTGTAAAACTGGAAACGTTTTTCAAGTTGTAACCTAAGATAACACAAAAAGCATCAAGTGTTACTTGATAAATAGCTTTTTATGCCGGATATCTGAACATATTTCGAAAAAATTCCTTCAGTTAGCAGATAATTTTATAAAGAATTAAGATAGGGTGACTTGGATGGATAGCTTACTATTACGTTCGATTCATTATTATCTTTATTTATAAAAACTTCCGTCATTGGGATATCTGCCATCGCGATGGCAACGCGACGTGTCGGCCAATTATTGTAACCTCTTCGAAACAAAAGCCGCTGGAAAACTCGTGCGGATTGACTGGTAGTCTCGTCTACTGGAACCATGACGTATGTCATATTTGACTCAAAAATAATGCCTGCGATACCATATGCTTTTTACACAAGTGGCGAAAAGTATCTTTTTTAATTGGTAGATTTCGCCACTTGTGTGAAAGCATACGGTATCGCAGGCATTATTTTTCATATCTCTTACCAAAACCGTAAGATGAGATTTATACAGGTCTCGACTTCGAACGTTTAGCCTTTATGAAAAGCGTATAAAAAAGAATGAACTTATGGAAAGCAAGGGACCAAAGACGCGCATATTCGGAAGCGTTTGCCGCTGTGACTCAAAATTCATTAATAGGTTTTATTACTAAACAGGAGCAATCAAAGTAAGATTTTCACTTTTCAAAGACGAAGAAATAGTCATTATTATTTATTTCGTTCTTTTAGCTTTAATCAGGAAACATTACATTTTTATAATTTTTTCTTCCAATGCCGCTCAAGGGTTCAATCTCCTGGCGGCGGCTCACGAAGTAAAGTTGCTAAAAGTCACCATACACTATCCAGGAAACATAATAGAGGACAACATTTTTGGGGGTAGGGATGTACGACAGCCCTAAACCTTTTGCCCCTCTACTGGTTTTAGTCTGCAGAAAAAAATGTTTGTCACGTTTTACTACTCCTTTTAAAATTTTATTTTTGCCCCTTAAGTGGAGAAGCCATTCTTCTTGAAAAAAAACGCAATAAGTTGAAATGCGGTGTTATGGTAATTCCAATTATTTAAGTTTTTAAAATAATTGAAAAGTTATTTTACAATTATAATGAAATTACAAAAATGCAATTGAATTACTAAAGTGATTGTTATTATTTGTAAAAAGCTATTTTGCTTTTATAAAGCAATCCACGTTTCGTACTGAATTTAAAGGGTAAGTTCGGAATGTATTACGAAGGAAGAATAAAAAATAATTGTTAAATACTTTTTTTTATTTTGCAAGTAGGAAATTAATAATTAAGTTATTTTTTTGTTCTAATTAATTACACAGTTTTCTAAGTACATTCCTGTCATGTAATTTGTAATGTAATAGTTACTTTTCAAAGTATTGGTTTCTAAGTCTGGATGATAATAAATCGGTACACATAACGACCAAGAAATTTGTTATCCATATAGTTGAATTTGTGGAATATTTTGTTTGTTCGTGTAGTAACCTCCTTTAACATTTTTGCCATGTTAGAAAACTCTACCTGTACACTTAATTACGGATTTGCAGTATTGATTATTAGTCATAAAGTTCAAATGATATCTAAGAGATGGCGCTTCAGCAATTAAAATCAAGGAGTTTTAAGGATTTTATGCATCGCCGTCTTTGGACTACTCAGCCGGTAAGAGTAACGTCATTAGATTGCGAAAAGAAAACCATTTTCTTAAATTGCTAACTTGACTACAGCGCTAAACTATTTATCTCTCTTAGTGCCATTTATTTAAATAGCGATCTTAGTTCAATTTACATATTTTCAATGGCCAAACGATCGTTGACGAACCCTGTATACCGTCTCTGTAGCTTTACAAAAGTGTGACCATGCAGTGTTCTGCGGAGTCTCTTAGGAACGAAACAGTTAACTGTCAACACTCAATTGGAGTTCATTAGATCTTGAACCCCCGTGGGTGTACAGCTTTCTTTTGACAACTTAACCACGAAAAATTTTTGTTTTTCTTTATTCACGGGTATAAAATTTCGGGTTTGTAGTATAATTGGTTATCTTAATTTGAAAACCTTTGCTTGCTGCTGTGGTAGTCAGATTATGTGAATTATTTAATACCCCTTCCTTTTTGCTTTATTTTCTTTACTTTCCTAGTTCGCGGAGCAATGGCTAGAGAAGGTTTAATCTTCTCTAAAAATATGACGCCGAAAATGTGTTATTTGGGTTTGTTTAGACCCATCTTAGAAATCTTGTCGTGAAGTATATAATATGTCCGTGTGTGTCTGTCCGGTTTACGATAGCTCCGGAACCGCTATACCCAGTGGCGGCTGGTGACATTATAAATTGGGGGGACAGAAATTTATATTGCATGAAAAGGAAGATAAAAAAACTTACTCAAACAATTTTATTTTAGTATTTTACAAACAAGCAGCTACTTGGGGTAGTTTGTAGTATATTTGTTTATAGATACAGTCCATTCGCCTTTCTTTTACATGCGCAAAGTGCTCAACGACAAGTTCATTAAAATTGTCCATAGTCAACAATTTTCTTTCAATTGAACACATAGCTAAGGCGTTCAATGTACTTTCACACATTGTAAATGTTTTTATACGCTTTAATGTTAAAAAGAAGCGTTCACATTCAACTGTTGTCATAGGCATAGTCAGAGAACATAATATGTTGCTGATTCTTTTGAACTTTTCACTAAAGTGCTTGACATCACACATTCCCTTTGCCACTTACGCAGGATAACTTCGTGGATTGTTCATAATAAGACAAATAAAGCACAAAAAAAGCATTTTTTTTTCACAAACGAACAACCAGTTTTCAGCATCATATTATTTTTTTATGAAATTTTCTATTATAAGTTTTTTTGGAACACGCCTCTGCATTACTTGCAGTAAAATTTTGGTTAATGTTTAGCTCCGGTCTATGTTGCCCTAAAGATTTAATTTGTAATCGAAGTTCATATGTCAACGTATTGAAATTTGCACAATTAATTATATAATCGACGGCATTTATTTCCATTTTGAAAACAAACGAAAACAAACAATGTAGACGCGACCGGCAAGGGCAATGAACGTTTTCGCACGATGAACATGGCCGACGTCACCTAAAACAAACATTCCTCCCGCCCCCGCGTTTAAACACCCATCCATACACCGGGAAAGAACGGGTAAAATTGAAATTTTGTCCCGTGCGGTGCTGCGGGCTTCTAATAATTTACCCTAAAAAAGTTTATTACCCAATTAATCGCCTTTGGTTAACCACAGACTAAACAAAAGTGCTAGAAATGTCGTAAGGACAGGTTTAACTTTTTTTAAATAAATCAATTAAAAACTTTATTTGTTGTCTAGTTTTGGGAGGGCACTGCCCCGTGGCCCTCCCTGTTTTATGAAAAATAGTGTTGTGACACTGCAACGAGGTGATTAGATTTTGGTCAAAATCCCTTAATGCAAATTAAACTTTTTAACGGAGCATCGCATCAATATTAATAGAACACATAAAGATATTACCAAAAACAGTTTTCAGTGATATGGCGTGAAGTTAGTGTTGCAAAAAGCTATGTGAAATCTTCTTAAAACCCTTATATTTCTGTCTTCGAAAATCTGCTCGGTTTGATCCTGTAGGAATCTTTGAATTCTTATAAAATATTGTTGCAAAAACCTATATGAAATCTTTTAAAAAAACATGAGAATCTGCTGAGAAGACCTGTTAAAATCTTCTTACTTCTTCTTATTTTTTTTAAAGAAGTTTTCATGAAAAATTTTTAGCAGGGTCATTTGGAGCGCGCTAATGCGCTAAGACGGTATGAGATTCGGAATGGGACAACTGGGCGCCGCCAAATGGGCGCCGCCAACTCGACGCCGCCAACTGGGCGCCGGGCCAACTCGGCGCCGCCAACTGGACGCCGGCCAACTCGGCGCCGGACTAAAAAATTTTTTTTTTGATAAAATGTGTGGATGAAAAATAAAATATATTATTTATATAAAAACATCTTTAAAAAATCCTTTACGCAATTTTTTACAAGCTTTTATTTAGCTTCAGATGTTCTGTCTATCTAACTAACTATCTATCAAATCTTGTGAAGCGTTTTTGACACACTTCCCATTATCCGATTTGGATGAAATTTGGTACACACGTAGTGGTCCCATGACAATACAACATTTATAAAAAAATATCCTCCCATCTCTACCCCCACCCCCTTTCATAGAAAAATGAGCTTTTGACACACTTCCCATTATCCGATTTGGATGAAATTTGGTACACACGTAGTGGTCCCATGACAATACAACATTAAGAAAAAAATATCCTCCCACCCCTACCCCCACCCCTTCTATAGAAAAATGTGTTTTTGACACACTTTCCGTTATCCGATTTGGATAAAATATGGTATACACATAGTGGTCCAATGACAATACAATATTAAGAAAAAAATATCCTCTCACCTCTACCCCCACCTCCTTTCATAGAAAAAAGAGCTTTTGACACACTTCCCATTATCCGATTTGGATGAAATTTGGTATACACGTAGTGGTCCCATGACAATACAACATTAAAAAAAAATATCCTCCCACCACTACCCCCACCCCCTTCCATAGAAAATGCGTTTTTGACACCCTTCCCATTATCCGATTTGGATGAAATTTGGTATACATATAGTGGTCCGATAACAATACAACAATAATTAAAAAATTTCATCCAAATCGGATAATGGGAAGTGTGTCAAAAACTCATTTTTCTATAGATGAGGTTGGGGGTAGGAGTGGTACAATTTTTTTTTTCAGTGTTGTATTGTCATCGGACCATTATATGTATACCAAATTTCATCCAAATCGGATAATGGGAAGGGTGTTAAAAACGCATTTTCTATGGAAGGGGGTGGGGGTAGGGCTGCTAGGATATTTTTTTTTAATGTTGTATTGTCATCGGACCACTATGTGAATACCAAATTTCATCCAAATCGGATAATGGGAAGTGTGTCAAAAACTCATTTTTCTATGAAAGGGAGTGGGGGTAGAGGTGGGAGGATATATTTTCTTAATATTGTATTTTCATCGGATCACTATATGTATACCAAATTTCATCCAAATCGGATTACGGGATGTGTGTCAAAAACAAATTTTTCTATGGAAGGGGGTGGGGGTAGGGCTGGGAGGATATTTTTTTTAATGTTGTATTGTCATCGGACCACTATGTGAATACCAAATTTCATCCAAATCGGATAATGGGAAGTGTGTCAAAAACTCATTTTTCTATGCAAGGGGGTGGGGGTAGAGGTGGGAGGATATTTTTTCTTAATATTGTATTTTCATCGGATCACTATATGTATACCAAATTTCATCCAAATCGGATAACGGGAAGTGTGTCAAAAACAAATTTTTCTATGGAAGGGGGTGGGGGTAGGGGTGGGAGGATATTTTTTCTTATTGTTGTATTATCATCGGACCACTATGTGTATACCAAATTTTATCCAAATCGGATAACGGGAAGTGTGTCAAAAACACATTTTTCTATAGAAGGGGTGGGGGTAGGGGTGTTAGGATATTTTTTTCTTAATGCTGTATTATCATGGAACCACTATGTGTACCAAATTTCATCCAAATCGGATAATGGGAAGGGTGTCAAAAACGCATTTTCTATGGAAGGGGGTGGGGGTAGGGCTGGGAGGATATTTTTTTCTTAATATTGTATTGCCATCGGATCACTATATGTATACCAAATTTCATCCAAATCGGATAACGGGATGTGTGTCAAAAACAAATTTTTCTATGGAAGGGGGTGGGGGTAGGGGTGAGAGGATATTTTTTTCTTAATGTTTTATTGTCATGGGACCACTACGTGTGTACCAAATTTCATCCAAATCGGATAATGGGAAGTGTGTCAAAAACGCTTCACCAAATTTGATAGATAGTTAGTTAGTTAGACAGAACATCTGAAGCTAAATAAAAGCTTGTAAAAAATTGCGTAAAGGATTTTTTAAAGAAGTTTTTATATAAATAATATATTTTAATTTTCATCTACACATTTTATCAAAAAAAAAATTTAGTCCGGCGCCGAGTTGGCCGGCGCCCAGCGGCGCCCAGTTGGCGGCGCCGAGTTGGCCCAACGCCGAGTTGGCCCGGCGCCCAGTTGGCGGCGCCGAGTTGGCGGCGCCCAGTTGTCCTAGACCGATAGTGCCAGGCACACACCTTCACATAGTAATATCAGCTGTGATCTTTCGACACACGGCCTTTGTTTACTATATGAACCGGAATAAATAGTGCCTTCTTTTATTATTTGAAAATAAACGACGAAAGTTTTAAATTCGACTTTGCTATGTCAATTTTGAAGGATCAACCAAGGATAAATGTGAATGTGTCAAAATAGTGCCTGGCACAATTATAGCCTTTTTCAATAATTCTCTAGTGAATGCCATAGAAGCATGTTGGTTGTGAAATAATAAAAACCTAGTGGAGAGTGGCCTACCTTGTTTTATTTTACAATTTGATGAATTAGATCCCTTCGTGAGAAAGCCGACTATTTGGTTCTCCAATGGATAATTTTTGTTTCACGCATTTTTTTTCCGAGAGCTGCCCAATTAGTGCAAAATGCACAAGAAATTTCTAAAATATTACCACGGATCAGCAAACAAAGGTGATCCGTGCTATTACAGAGTAAACAATTATGAAAAAGGTAAGTTTTTAAAATTTTTGTTACTTAAAAGTTTCCTGCGTTTAAATTGGATGGGGTCCGGACTCTGAAATTTTAAAAACCTAAACTTATTTGAAACTAAATGTTGTTTAATCTACATGACACAAATATTCGTGATATACATCATGTCTTCATATTATTTATTTGACTTTTCTATGACCGTGTGGAAAATCGCATTTTCCACACTATTTTTATATAGATATGTCAAGTTTTTAAAAACTTTAAAAATATATCCTATAGCGTAACTGTAAGATATTTGATAAAAATGTTAAAAAACTAGTTTTGTCAATGTGATTTCGATATGGTGTAGATCTGATTTGGTATATATTTCTTATAAGTTTATTGTTTTTTTATGTTTTCCAGACGCTTGTTGAAAAAGAATTGTTTTTGACACGTGCAGAAACCTAGTTTACCGCACTTGACTGCTTGACCGAACTTCGTTCTTTCGACAGTATTTGCGTGCGAAAAAAAAATTCTGCACTTGTTAAGAAAATAGCTATTTTGTTTTACTTTTGAAATAATTGAAAGTTTATTTATTTACACCATATAATTAACCTAACAACCTTATTCATATGCCTACACCCTATTAGCTCATCATATTTGAACTATTATTTCTAGAGGGTGTTTACTAGCAATATTTTCTCAATGTATTAATGTAAATAACAGAATAAAGGGTTAGAAATATAGCATCATAGAACGAGCACTTGCTATTTTTTCCCTAAATGTGTTGCTTCTTTTCGCTTTGGCTATTATACCGGGTGTTTGAGCCGGGTACTTCATCCTTTTTTTTTCTCTACAATTTTTAATATCGAAAAATTACACTTACAAAATAGTAAAGTGATAGCAAATTTATACCCAATTTTAATTTACATTCTTGTGGTCTAAAACGCATCGTCTATAATATCAATTGTAGAATATAGCATAATAACACTGATATTTAACAATAAATAATAGTTCAATATAAACCAAGGGACTAAAGTGGTCCCCTTAATTACGAAGTTTGCATAATTCGCCGAGAGATTAAAATGCACTTTAGTCACGTGGTTTATATACTAATTTATGCACTTTAGAATAGAAAAAATAATTTAAAATAAAATCATTGAATGCTATTTAATCATCATTGGTATAGAAAATAATTTCTGAAAACAATAAAGTAAAATTGAAAATTGAAAAAATTAATCACCCCGTACTAATTGCAACGATACTTTAAGTATAAAATGTCATTCTAGTAATTGACAGTCTTTCATGGTGAGTTGAAATTTACCACAGAATCTAAATGTGTCTTGACAAGTTGGCATGACATCTGAAAAAAAGCCTGCGAGACGGAAACAAGTTTATCATAACAAAAACATTTCATGTAAAAAAAGCCAAGTACGCGAAAATGGCATTCCGTAAAAAGAATTAAGATAAAAGTAAAGCCAAGTTCTCCAATACAAATTTCAAAATGAAAGGTTCTTACTAGTTTGGAAATGTTTTTTTAAACTTTGCTATTACAGCCAAACTTCTTTATGTTCAATTTAGCATTGTGCCTAAGAGTCATTTACAGCCGTAATAGCCAAGTTTAGAAAAATATTTTCAAACAAGAACCTTTCGTTTTGAAATTTGTATTGGAGAACTTGGCTTTACTTTCATCTCAATTATTTTTACGGAATGCCATTTTCATTTTAGTTATGATTTCACTTCTTTTTTAAAGGAATTGGATAATACTTCATTTTTAAAGTAGTAAAATATGCGGAATATTGTTTAAAACTTTTGCAATGCCTTACTTAAATTTTTGAGGTTTTTTAATTTTTTTCCATGGTTTTATCGTTGTTCCTATCAGCCTTCCAAAGCTCAGCTCTCTAGCGTTTCTGATAGTGCACAATGTTACTTTTACATAACTTTACATGTATAGGGGAGGGAAATAAATTAAAATTGTCGTGTTTTTAAATTTTGTCCTATAGTTTTATTACAGTTCCTATCAGTCTTTCAATGCTCAGCTCTTTAGCGTTTTTGAAGTGGGTAATGTTACTTTTACATAGCTTTACATTTATAGGGAAGGAGAGTAAATGAAAATATTGGACTTTTTAAATTTTTTCCCATAGTTTTATCATAATTTCTATCAGCATTCCAATGCTCAGCTCTCTAGCGTTTCTGGAAAAGGGTAATGTTAGTTTTATATAAATTTACATTTATAGGAGAGGGAAGTAAATTAAAATGTTGGTGTTTTTAAATTTTTTATATAGTTTTATCATATTGTCTTTCAGTCTAAAAAGTTCAGCTCTCTAGCGTTTCTGGAAGTGGGCAGTGTTACTTTGACATAACTTTACATTTATAAGGGAAGGAAGTAAATTAGAATTTTGGGGTGTTTTAACTTTTTTCTATAACTTTATCATAGTTACTATCGGTCTTCCAAAGCTCAGCTCTCTAGCATGTCTGGAAGTAGGCAATGTTACTTTTACTTAACTTTACATTTATAGGGGAGGGAAGTAAATTAGAATTTTGGGGTGTTTTAATTTTTTCCTATAGTTTTATCATAGTTCCTATCAGTCTGCCACAGCTCAACTCTCTAGCTTTTCTGGAAGTGGGCAGTGCTACTTTTACATTACTTTAGATGTGTAGGGGAGGGGAGTAAATTAAAATTTTGGGGTTTTTTGATTTTTTCCTATAGTTTTATCATAGTTCCTATCAGTCTGCCAAAGTTCAACTCTAGCATTTCTGGAAGTGGGCGATGCTACTTTTACATAACTTTATATGTATAGGGGAGGGGAGTAAATTAAAATTTTTCGGGAACCCCTAAACCGAATTTAATGATTCGTAAATGAGGGTGGCGGAAACACAGCGTTTTTACGAATTCTAAAAATCATCCGGAATACCAGAATAAAATAAATAAGCCTCGTTTAAAAGGGCAAGATTGATTCTTTCAGCCCCCTTAAATTTAATAATATCAAAAAAATCTTTCTGCTTAAAAGCGTAATCAATTTTCTGCAAAGTTCTGTCTGTTCCATTAACATTGCTAGTTCAGTTCAAAAGTTATAACAAGAAACATTTTAGTAGTAGATCCAAAAACTATTTCAAGACCAATTTTTAACTAGTTTTGGGTTAAATCGGGGGGGGGGGGGGGGCTACACAAAACGGCGGCAGGCCTTTTAAGGAACTTGAATACGAGGTAAAAAATCACTTAAAGATGATCTGTCAGTCTGTCACAAACTAGCCCTCTAGCGTTTCTAGAATGGCTATGTTATTTTTAGATAACTTTACATATATTACATAGATTTAAATGTATAGGGGAGGGAAGTAAATTAAAATTTTGGGGTTTTTCTTCCATGGGTTTGGTCAGTTCTGCCAAATTTCAGCTTTGTAGCATGTCTGGAAATACAGTAGAATATTGATGATCTATACATGAGTGAGTGAGTGGCAATTTCGACGTTTTTTGAAATTTCGTAACTACTTTGTTACTTTATGGAATTCCATGAAACTTGGAGGGGTTGTTAACTCCATGGAGATCTAATACTGTGCAAAGTTTGAGATTCGTAGCTCATTCCGAAGTAGAGTTTTAGGTAGGTCAAATATCGGCTGAAATGTTTAAAGAAAAGATGGTTACGGCCGGCGCGCGAACTTGGCGAGGCACTGCCGTGCCCTCAAATTTCTTAAAATTATACTTTTAAGTTTTATTTTAAAATTGTTTTAAATGCAGGTAATTTTATTTAATTTTTAGTTCCTAGGGCTTAAAAGTAAGTTTTTTTACTCCTTAGCGATTAAAAACTAGATTTTAATCCCTATCAACTAAAAGGGTCACTTTTGTCCCTAATCCTGACTAAAGTAACCTTTATAATCCCTATATTGCATAAACATTATTTTTTCGATAGATTTTGTGTCGCTGTCAGTTGTTAAGTTGAGGAAATATAAACTAAAATGACGTCATTAAAAATGGGTATAAATTTGGCGTTTTTTTTCTCAATTCTCTAAATTTGTGATTTTTTAAAAGATAAAACCTGTATTTTTTTTTAATTGCTTTTTGTTTGACGATAAAATTTTAACAAAGTTTGGATAATACGGTCAGAAACGAGTATCAGTTTATGATACGGTTATTTAACCTTAGGAAATGATAAGTTTCATTTTACAGTATTTTAATTTATTTAAATAGGTAAGTTTTATAAGATCTGTTTTGATCTTCATGAAACAACCTATATCCAGTGGCGGTTAATACAGGGAGGGCAACGGGGCAGTGCCCTCCCAAAATTAGACAAGAACCAGTATTTTTAATTGATTTATTTAATAAAAGTTAAATCTTTCTTTACGACATGTCTAGTTCTTTTTTTTAGTCTGTAGTTAACTGAGTAAACTTTTTTAGTGTAAATAATTACAAGCCGGCAGCACCGCGCGGGACAAGATTTCAATTTCACCCCTTTTTTGTGTGTATGGGTGGCTGTTCTCGCGCGGAAGCGGGAGGAATGTTTCTTTTAGTTGACGTGGGCTATATTCATCGTGCTAAACTGTTCGTTGCCCCTCTATGTGTTGCCGTTTCTATCCTTAGTGAAGAAGTATGAGTTTGTTTTGATTTGGGGTACGTCAGGGTTAGTAGTTAAAAGCCTTGCCGGTCGCGTGTCCATTGTTTTTGTTTTGGTTTGTTTTTAAAATGGAAATAAATACCGTCGATTATATAATTAACTGTGCAAATTTAAATACATTGACATATGAACTTTGATTACCAATAAAATCTTTAGAACCACATAGACCGGAATTAAAATTCCTTAAAATTAACCAAAATTTTAGTGCAAGTAATAAAAAATTATACAATGCTGAAAACTGGTTGTTCGGTTGTGAAAAACGAAATGCTTTTTTTTGCTTTATTTGTCTTATTATGAACAATGCACGAAGTGATCCGGCATGAGTGGCAAAGGCAATGTGTGATATCAAGCACTTTAGTGAAAAGTTAAAGACACAAAGTAAGTGCTACTTATTTAAATAACCACATAGAATTTTCTATGCTAGGCAAGACTGATATTAGGTGCCAATTGAATAGTGCCTATGGGCAAAACATTACCGAACATATTGAAAATGTGGCAAAAAATAAACAAATACTTAGTAGGTTAATAGACTGTTTAAAATTTTGTGGGATTTTTGAGTTTGCTCTACAGGGCCATGATTAGTCGGAAACTGATGCTAACCCGACCACTTTGCGCATGTAAAAGAAGGGCGAATAGACATTACCGAATATAATGAAAATGTGGCAAAAAATAAACAAATACTTAGTAGGTTAATAGACTGTTTAAAATTCTGTGGGATTTTTGAGTTTGCTCTACAGGGCCATGATTAGTCGGAAACTGGTGCTAATCCGACCACTTTGCGCATGTAAAAGAAGGGTGAATAGACTTTATCTGTAAACAAATAAACTAAAAACTACACCAAGTAGCTGCTTGTTTGTAAAATGCTAAAATAAAATTGTTTAGGTGAGTTTTTTATCTTCTTTCCCATGCAATATAAATTTCTGCCCCCCAATTTATAACGTCATCAGCCGCCACTGCCTATATACAATACATTACCAAGATACAACTGTTCAATGTTTAATGATTTTAAAATTTTTCAACCAACCGGCAACTCAAAAAAAAATTTGGTCAAAAACTAAAGGTCAAAATCTAATTTTAAAATATTTATTTTCCCATACAAATCTTCAGCTATAAGGGTGGTTATATCCCTCATTTTATACATCCCCATACCGAATATGGCTGGAGGTGTCGTATAAGAACAAAAACAACATTCTCCAAAAGACTTTCTTCGGGCATATACACAAGAAGTAGCGAACGTTGCTGGTCGATTGTCGGTAAGCCGAAGAACGCGTTCTTATAGTGAAACCACCCAGTGGACCGATAGTGATGGTGATTAGTTGAGATCCGTTGAAAGTGTGTCTTGTGCTTATCTTAATTTGGATTACTTAGCACCATGGTGAGTGCAATAGTTTTATCGAAAGTTTTTAAAAAAACACAACACGGAAATAATTTTGTATTTTACTGTATCATAATTATTTTGTATTTTATATTTTAAAACATCAAAGGGCTTGGCAATCGCAGACCATGTCATATTTTGCTAAAATGTATATTTACTGTTCTGATTTTTTTTTAATATTCAAATTTCTAAACGGTTTTTAAAATATTGATCATTTTTTTAATCAAAATATTTATTTATTTTGCATGCAATTAATATTAGTTTATTATTTTTAGTTAACCTTTAACTAATTTCTTATAAAAACATCCTTTGTGCAACTTAGATTTTTTGAAAATAATTAATTAAACATTAAAATGGACCATCAGAGCCCATAGATAATTTTACACTTTTAAGCATACAAGCCGAATAACTTGAAATTAATCGAGAGACTCCTTGCAACAGCTAATGAGAGTCCAGCTTCCGGAAACAGATAAAATACTAATCAATTAATGGGAGAACGGGTCTTTTATAGGACATTCCACTTTTTTCCAATTTGCCGCTTTTACTTGATTATTGAACAAAATTAAAAATCTTGTGCTGTGGTCTGTCAAATATGAGTTTTTATTTGCAAAATTTAAAAACAAAATCCAAAAGAACAATAAGAAAAGCTTGTTACCTAACGCCGAAAATGTGTTATTTGGGTGTATTTTGACCTATCCTAGCAACATCGTCGTGATGTCTGTGTCTGTGTGTATTTTTTTTCTGTCCGTAACACGATAGCTCCTAAACCGCTGATCCGATTTTCATAAAATTTTTGAGGTAAAATAGTGTTTGATAGTCTAACGAGCTGATTAGATTTTGATCCAAATCCATTATTGCTAATGACAGTCTTTTGAGAGTTAAAAATTTTTAAAAATGCTAACTTTTACCGGAGCATCGCGTCAATATGCGCTTTCGGAATATAGTAGAATACATTTTGCTCAATCATTTGTGTTATAACCAAAAACTTCGTAGTAGCTTTAGTTTTCGAGATATTTACAAAAAACTGTTTTCAAGGCTAATTATCATAGCTTCACTTGAAGTGTGCTAATAGGCTAGCTAGGAAGGTATCAGATCCGTCATGCCATTTACTTTTTTAAGCCTATTTGCAGCGGCGGCTGCTCTTTAAGGCCGCATGGCCGCGCGCCCCTCAAAAAGCACAAAAAGAAATAAATCTTAATTAAAATATTTTTTATTAAATATTTAGCTTATTCTATCATTTTTCCTTTCGCCTCGACGCATATCATGAATAAAGTTCATCTCCGAATGCCGAAACGATTAAGTCACTCGGGTTTCTCGGGCCGCAAGTCATATTGTGGCCCCCGTAACCATTGCAACGGGGCGGGGATGTAGGGAAGGCAAACTGCTCCTATAATGCAAGGAAGGGCGCACTTATTTTGCGGCATGATTAATTAGCATGATAAAACGATTCTGGACATTACGAAAGTAAAAGGAAAATTAAAAACAATGTTAGCAGGTAACTCCTAGGTTCATCTTCATTTCTGTTCTTTTTTTAAATAAATTTTTTTACGGTAAAATATATATCTCAGTTTTTTTAAAACATTGTGGTATTTTTTTCTATAATATATTTTAAAAAATCCAGAACCCCCCCTCTTAAGCCACTTGCGCCCCCTAGTTTTACAGCTCACGGGCCGCCACTGCCAACTTCATCTACTTCATCTACTGTTCTTAGCTCATATGTGGGCCACTTTTTAAGTGGTAATTTTCAGAATTTTACCTCAACAACCTGCCTCTTGTTTCATAAATCCACACTGTAGAATAAACCAGATATATCAAAAAATTCAAAAAAGTGGAAATAGGGCTTCTGTGGGGGTTTATGGGACCAAAAATTTACAAAAAGAACATATCCTTAAATTTTGGATACCTATTGAATTTTACGACTTAAAGTGTGCGAGAATATTTATTATTTTCTACTTTTTAGAGTCTCACTCCTTAGCTAACTTGAATTATCATCCGTAAGCTACCAAAATGATTTTAGGAAACATAACCTTCAAAAGAAATACATATAAAAAAACTGTTCTTGTATGTTTTCGTTCATTTTGTTTCCACTATTTTAGGCATGGGTTTAGAGTGGGGGAGAGTGGGAATGATTTAGGGCAGAAGGTAGATTCGTAACAGGTTAATATTTTCCGTGTATTCTCAATTTTGCACCAAATTTTGAAATAGATTATATGTCAATGCCTGAGGTGTGCAATATGGTCTATATTGAGAATTTCTAACAGCGAATGCTTTTGGGAAAAAATGCACACTGGTGCGCCACAAGTGCTGTTTTTCTATTCCTTTGGTAAAACTGATGAATTATTTTGTATTCTTTTGACCAACTGACAAACCCTGTTTTGCACTCACTGCACATTTTTTGTCACGGGCTCCCAAAGCTCGTGTTGCACCACTGTACAGGGTGTCCCATTTTTGATGGTACTAAGTGGAAAACTCAGTTATTTTAAAAGATAGACCTGGACATTCTACATTATTAAATATCGAGACCTAAAAAATAAGTCAAAAGTTACGAGGGAAAACTCAAAAATCCGTAATTCTAAAACTCTGTCATATCTCTGTTATTAGTGCAGATATTTCAATTTTGTTAAAACTTCTCTACAGACAGTTGATCTTGTCAATAAAATGACTTTGTCAAATTTTTGGGCCAACGAGTAGGATTCGAGATTTCATAAAAAAATTAAAGTCGGACCTGGATGTTTTTTCCAATTTTTTGCTTCTTTTTGAGAGAAATTAATCCCTAGCTGAGTTTCCCATTCAATACCATCAAAATGGGCCATCTTGTATTGTCGTATTTTTTTCTTAAATTGCGCTGAAGAAATGTTTTGACAGCACCAAAACAGTATCAGTAGATCATGAGTGGCGCACTAACTTTCTCAAACGAATTCGCTCAGAAAGCTATGGTCACATAAATATTTTCTGATTTTTTATTAAAACCCTTTCTTTAGAAACATAATATTCGTTTGACTATTTGACAACCTCCAAGTTGGTAATCTCTATAATATTATTTTTAAATGCTATTTAACCAAAACTTAAATTACAGTCATGAGCGATTTAAAAATAATACAACTACAAGTGATTATACAGCGACAGGTACTTTCTTTAATGTGAAACATTAACATAATTCGATAATAACTATTTGATGATCAATTATGTTTTTAAAAGTTTTAAAGATGCCTCAAAGGTACTCAAGGAAGACATAGAGCCAATATAGATAAAGTTATTAATATAAGGTTAGGGCTAGCAAGACAGCTAGGATAAATGACGTCAGCAGGCGCATAACCCAAAATACTTTTATTTAATTTTTTTTTTATTATTTAGAAGCAAGGCGCATCAACCACGGGGGGTTATAACGCAGGAACGTTGTACAATTAAATTTGAAAATAAATATTATACTCTTGCAAAAAGTTAATTAAATTCTTAGTATAGTTTTGGAGGACAGTCTTAAGTTCGTTATCCAGTTTGTGTAAGACTCGCAGTCCTTCAAATTTTGCACATGTCGGGGTGGTTAGAATGTGTTTTACTGTAAGTCTTGCCCTACAGTCACAAAGAGGAGGATTTTCTTTCTTAAGCAAGTATTGGTGAGTGAGTTTTGTGTGACCTATACGAAGACGACATAATAAGACTTGCATTTTTCTATTTGGCATTAAAGATTTCCACGGTTTAACACTTTGTGTGATTGAGTTAAGTTTACAGTTATTATTTTGATTCTACTCATTTTGCCAAAGGTTGTACGCGCACTGTTTTACAAACGATTTAAAGTCACTTTTTAAGGTTTCACGCACTGTCATGCAGTCTGGATCTTCAATTGCTTGTTTAGCTGCTTCATCTGCCTTTTCGTTGCCTGTTATTCCAATATGAGATGGAACTCATATCAAAGATGTTGTTTCAAGTTCATCTTGCATTTCGGACATAATCATTTTTATATTTTCTACTATGGGATTTTTGCTGAAGACATGATTTATTGCATTGATTGAAGCCAAAGAGTCGGAAACTATTATTGAGTGTTGGAAATTACTCTGTTTGATGTATGTCAGCGCTTGGTAAATACCATAAAGTTCGGCTGTAAATGTGCTAGTGTACTTACTCATTTTAAAGGTACTAGATACTCTTTCCTGTACAATGGCTGCTGCTGTACCGTTCTCAGTTTTAGATGCATCAGTATATAAGTGTTGATGGTTATTAAACTTATTTAGAATACTTTGAAACTCTTTTTGTGTGACTATAGGACTAGTTGACCGTTTATCGTATTTTGTAATTTAAGTATTAAATAATATATTTTTAATCCTCCACGGTGGTTTTTGTTCTTTCGGAGATTGAAAATACTTTGGGAATCTAAGCTTGATATCAGTTTGGTCTCTCGTGAAAAGCAATTGTTACTCTTGGTCTTTGATGGAAGATATATCTGTAACTCTGGTTAAAGACATTTTTGATTACTGGTATATTTGTGTTGTTCGTAACACCAATTGCGTAAGAAAGGCTTACGTACATCCTTCGATAGCGGTGAGGGGGTTCGCCTGCTTCGTAAAGCAAACTGTAAATCGAACTTGTGTAAAAGGCTCCAAATGCAATGCGTATTCCTGAGTTATGAATTGTGTCAATAAGTTTTATATTATGATTCGTATACCCATAGTCGATTTTGGATCTTATTAACGTACGATATATTCGCAGCAGGATTGTAGTGTCAGCACCCCAGTGTTCGCTAAAATTCTTAATAAGTTTAGACTTTTTTCGCAGGAGGTAACTACTTTCTTTATGTGATCAATCCAGTTTAATTTTTAATCAAAAATCATTCCCAAGAATCGTATAAGGGTGAAAAAAATATAATGGGCCAAAATAGGTCCCTAGCCTTTTAATACAACAAGATTTTGGAAAAGATCCAACAAGTCTCAGTTTTATGTTAAGCGACACGAATACTTATTGAAAAAAAATAAAAACTTCTCATGTCTAAACCTTTGGTTATTCCAACGTGTCGAAAATAATTAAAATGTCATTTCGGCAACGTGTGCCTTTTCCAAAAATTAAGATTTATCTGATTGTTGTGTCTTTAAAAACTACTCCTATAAGCTTTGGATGACAGTTTTAAACTGTCAAATAATGATACTTGATATACTATACAAAAAAAGTGTATTAACAGTTCATATAAATAAATACGACCCCAATAAATTTTGTCATTTTGTTCTACTATCATTCCGGCAACATTTAATATACTTGAATACTTGGTTGCCTATGTTTGAGCAATAGTAGTTTCGTTATTTAGTCGAAATTGACATTAGTGTCTGCTAGCCAAAAATGCGAACATGTGCGGTTCATGAGTGTAAATTTGTTTTTTAAAATTGAAAGAAGTAGCAAAAAAATAAGGTGTTTTTATTAATCGTCATATCGGCAGCCAAAGGTAAGGAACTATTTTAGATTAATATGTTGAATGCATGCAATCGAACAGATATGCCGGCGTTTTTTTTATCCTAACCTCAAAAAATAACTTATATATATAGGATTCTTTAAGTAGCTAGCTTTTAATCTTTAAATTGTCATTTCGGCAACAATCATTTCGGCAACAGTTAGTTTATTGCCGAACTGACAGTATATGTTGCCGAAATGAAAATATTGTGTAAAATATTATGCATAAAGGCCTGCTTCACTGCAGAAACAAAAGTTATTTCTCTTTCGTCCTCTATTGCGTTAAAAGTTATAGGTAGTAAGCAAATTGTTGGGTTACCGCACTGTTTTTTTGTTTTATTTAGACTTTCCAAAAAATGGAGGAAGTAAATGTGCCACACCTGAATGACGTCAATAAAGAAAAAAAACAATGTATTAAGATAAAAATAAAACGACTCGACAATTCAAAATGCATAAAAAAGACGAATAACAAATCCATATCTACGGAAAGGTCCAGAAAATCTAGAGCAAAAATGACTGAACAACAAAGAAAGAGAAGCGACGAAAAGATAGAGAGAGGTACAAAAAGAAGAAAGAAGCCAATTTAATAAAAAGCATTAAAGATTTAAATAAAAGAGAACATAGACAAAAGAGAAACCAGTGGAAAACTTCTCAGAGAAACCGAAGAGAAAAACTTAAAATGATAAAGAATATAGTTAGGGAAACTCCTCCAAGCTCCGACAATGAAAATCGTACACCGACAACATCTAAGCGAGGTTCAGGTGGAAGAAAGAAAATGAAGGCTTATCGTACAAAAATGTATAAAGAACTGCAAAAGGCCAAAATAGAAATAGCAAAACTTAAATCTCAAAAAGAGAAATACAAAAAACGATACCAGAGATTAAATCGTAAAAAAATGATTACTGCAACATCTGATACTGCAACTTCGCCTGAAACAAAAGTAGATATTTTGCTAAAAAATAGAACAGTTCCTCAAGATGTAAGAAGACAGCTACTGTTTGGTGAGGCCTTAAAATCTCAAATTGAAGAAAATGTGAACCAAATGCAAGGGAGTAGTAAAGAACAGCAGTGTTACAGGAAACTCTTAAGTGGAAAAGTTTTAAAAAAATATCGACTGCAGGGTCGAATAAAAAACCTTATTTCTTATAAGCAAAACAGGAAATGGCAAACAGCCACACAAATTTTGTCGTATGAAAGAAAACCAAGAAAAAGTATTCTGTCCAAAGATGTAAGCGAGCAGGTAAAAAACTTTTTTGAGCAAGATGATGTAAGCAGGATGTGCCCTAGAAAAAATGAATTTAGAAGAAAAGGGCATATTCGTAAACAAAAAAGGTTATTAATGATAACAATCAAAGAAGCGTATAAAAAATATATGCAGATGTCATACCCCATATTTAGAAGGGGTAAACCTTTTTGGGTTGTGCCACCGACTAAGTCTGACGGAGAAACATGTTTATGTATAAAACATGAAAATTTCCAGCTACTTGTGACTAAAATGAAAACTCTAAAAATGTTTTTAGACAAAGAAACACATTTGTCTAACATATTGATAGAAAATAGAATTGAAATCAATATTAATAACCCCCAAGGATGCGTTAGCTATTATCAATGGCAAAGTCGCAGTGAAGAAAGAGTTATAAACAAAAAGAAAAAAATCATACGAATAACTTCAAAGAATGTTATTACATCACCAAAATTAGATCTTGCTCAAGAGTTTTTCAGACAGCTACCAGATTTTAGAAAACATGCAAGGAATATTAAACATCAGTACCAAGAATTAAGACAAAAGAAGGAAACACTTTTCCAAAATGAATTACTCTTGCAAATTGATTTTTCTGAAAACTACTGTTCAAAATTACATTCAGAAATTCAATCAATGCACTTTGGTGCAAATAAAAAACAACTCTCTCTTCACACTGGCGTTTTATATTATAAAGTGGACAATGCCCTAAAAACTGAAAGTTTCACCACTGTATCAGAAAACTTGGATCATCAGTGTCATGCTGTTTGGGGACATTTAATCCCTATACTAAGACAGTTTGTCGACAAGCATCCTAAAATTGACACTGTACACTTTTTTTCAGATGGACCTACAAGTCAGTATAAAAATCGCTTCAATTTATACCTGCTAGTCACTATTTTACCAGAAATATATCCCATTTTAAAATATACGACATGGAATTTCAGTGAGGCCGAACATGGCAAGGGTCCTATGGATGGAGTTGGGGGGTCGCTAAAAAGACAGGCAGATGACTTCGTACTGAGAGGAGGTGACATAGTGTTAGCTTCTGACTTTGTTAAATTATTTAAAGACTCTTATACTACAGTCATGCAGATAGACGCTAATGAAATTGAAGCAATCAAGAATTCAAAAATTCCACAAAACTTTAAAAAGATCCCCAATATCACAAAACTTCATCAGATAGCATGGAAAAAAAACAGCAGATATTTGTATCTTAGAGAACTATCATGTTTCAAGTGCCCTGAGATCTGCATTCACTTTGGTATTGGAAATGGAAAAGTAGATTTTAGCCTTATCGTTAAAGATTCAGTACCAGTTGAGAGCAATATAAAAGTTGGAGAATGGATCGCTGCCATTTATGACGAAAAGTAGTTCCCTGGTAAGTCATTTTATACTTCATTTATGATCTGACAGACCATACAAATATGTTAGCGCCAATTAGAAATCTCATACCATATTAGCAATAGGTCTTGTCATTGGTAGTAAAAAATTGTTTTTAGGACTCGTCGAAGAATCAGCAAAAAGACAACTTGTGGTTAAGGTTATGGCTCGGGCAGGTAATAACAAGTTTTACTGGCCAAAAACCGATGACGTTCAAACAGTTGCTGAAAGCAATATCTTGTGCAAGATTAATTTTGCACCAAAACAAGTTTCATCCTCAAGGGCAAACATTTATTTTTTGAGTGAATTTGAAGACATCAATGATTTATTTTTAGGATAGTAGTTTATATTTAACATTTATTAAAACATTTATCGTGCAAAATCCTGTTTAATTCATTTCGGCAACATTCATGTCATTTCGGCAACACTATGTCCCGTTCGGCAACTCCCTTAAATATTTTATATATTAGATATAAAGAATAATTATATCATATTAAACTGCTTTAATGAATTAGACCCACTCGTTCTACATTACTAAATTTATTGGGTTTAATTACCCCCCAAAATAGTGTTCCAGTTGATACTATTGATTTATTAAACATAGAAAATCAATAGGATTTGCAGTTTTTATTTCTTGTGAATTCTTTTTGATGTTATTGAGTCTAAAATTTTAATTTTTTGTGGGTTGTGTAAGGTCTTTAAACATGTTCGGAATGACAAAATATTGTACACTAAGCAACAAATTTTGTTCAAAAACTTTAAGTATTAATTTTGTTTCGTGCCCAGGTAAGAAATTTGACTAATTAGATATTGAAAATATGGAAAAATAATTTTTTTTTGTTCTATTAAATATTTCATTTTTTTAAAGTACTACGATCCATTTTGGCCCTTTATATTTTTTTCACCCATAAAATGTTCACACTCTAGTTCGATATGTTAGTCTTGGGTAGTTAACAATTGGTTTTTATTGAATAGAATTACTTTCGTTTTCTCAGCTGAAAAAGTAAAACCTGAGATAGAGGACCATCTTTCAAGCTGTTGGATTTGTGATTGCATGCTTTATTCCATGGATTCGGCATCCCTCCCTTTTAGTATTAAAAGTAGATCATCTACAAATAGTCTTTGTTTTACTGGAGCTTTTACGAATTCAGTTATGTTATTAATGGCTGCTAAAAAGAGGGTGACACTTATGACTGAGCCCTGAGGAGTTCCATTAACTTGTATTTTTACATCTGAATGTGTTCCATTGACCAAAACTCAAAATGTCCTGTGATTTAAAAAGTTATTTATAAAATGTGCCATATGTCCATTAATACCCCATGAGCAAAGTTGTTTTTAGATTTTGTATTTCCATGCGGAATCGTATGCCTTTTTAAGGTCAAAAAATTTCCTGCTAAGCACTTCTGGTTATTGGCGAAACTGTTATGTATTTCCGCTTCTAGGTCAATGATGTTGTCCTGAGTGGATCTTCCTTTACGGAAACGACTCTGCTCTGGAGATAACAGTCCTCGTTCCTCTAAGTACCATACCAGTCGATTGTTGATAATTTTTTCTAGGCATTTACACAATATGCACGTAAGTGAAATAGGTCTATAAGATTCAGGTTCACATCTATTTTTCCTGTCCTTTAAGATTGGCAAGACAGTTGCTTTGGACCAAATTTGCCGAAATTTATTTTGTGTCCAAACCATATTGTAAATCTCGAGGAGACTCTTTTTAGCATTTACTGGTAAATTCGATAAAAAAGGACCCGGAATATTGTTAGGACTTGGACTAGTGTTTTTAGTCGTTGAGGACTTCACTTAATTCAGATTCAGTGATGGAATCATTTAAGACAGTGTCTTGATGGTAAATTTCTATGGAATGTAAGATTTCCTGTTCATGTTTAAATGCGGCGAAATTGGGTTCCAATTGGTCATCGCTTGAGAACCGTTCATATGTGTCTGCTAGGGTATTGCAGATGTCCTTAATATTCGTAATATGTGTTCCATTGCTGTTCAGTTTTGTGATCGATGTATGACTGTTTTTACCTGAGATACTCTTAATTTTATTCCAGACTTCATATGTGGTTGATCTAGTAGTAATTGATGAAACAAAGTGGCACCAAGAGTTTTTCTTAGACATTTTTATATTTATAATATAGTAATATTCTTTATGTTCAATTTAGCACTGTGCCTAAGAGCCTATGGTTTTATCATAGTTTCTATCAGCCTTTCGAAGCTCAGCTCACTAGCGTTCCTGGAAGTAGACAATGTTACTTTTACATAACTTTACATTTATGGGGGAGGGCAGTAAATTAAAATGTTGGTGTTTTTTTCCTATAGTTTTATTATAGTTCCTATCAGTCTTCCAAAGCTCAGCTCTCTAGCGTTTGTGTAAGTGGGCAATGTTACTTTTACATAAATATACAATTGTAGAGTGGAAAGGCTAATTGATCTAAGTGCCAAAAAGCGTTTTTGTGGGAAACTAAAAAAAACTGTACAATACATGCACGCGGACTTACGGATGACGTGATTTTAAACATGTTTGTTAGGGCATAAGGTGGGGAAATTTCACTTAGTTCTTATAGCCCCGTATTGGCCTTGACACATACATCATTTTGGATGGAAAATCTAAAATTTGTATATTTTGGCACTTAGATCATTTAGCACGGCCACTCTACAATTATAGGGGAGGAAAATTAAATAAAATTTTGGGGTGTTTTAATTTTTTTCTATAGTTTTACCATAGTTTCTATCGGCCTTCCAAAGCTCAGCTCTCTAGCGTTTTTGGAAGTGGGCAATGTTAATTTCATTTATAGCAGCAGGAGGGAAGCAAATTTTAATTTTTTTTCTTATAGTTTTATCATATTTCCTATCAGTCTGCCAAAGCTCAGCCCTTTAGCGCTTCTGGAAGTAGAAAATGTTACTTTTACATAATTTTATATGTCTAGGGGCTTTTTGATTTTTTTCAAGGGTTTGGTCATAATTTCTATCAGTCTGCCAAATTTCAGCTTTGTAGCATGTCTGGAAGTACAGTAGAATTTTGATGATCTATACATTATACATGAGTCAGTGAGTGGCAGTTTCGACATTTTTGAAATTTCCTAACTACTTTACTCCTCTATGGAAGTCCATGAAACTTGGAGGGGTTGTTAACTCTATGAAAGTCTACTACTCTGCAAAGTTAGAGTTTCGTAGCTCATTCCGAAGTAGAGATTTAGATAGGTCAAATATGGGCAGCAGTTAACTCCGCGAACTTGGCCGGGCACTGTCGTGCCCTCAGATAAAATGGTTTGTGAAAGATAGGGAAACTGCGGATTATTACTACTTTCCCAAATCAAATGTTTCATTTTGCAAGGGCGCACCCAAGCCTATGATTTTTGTATATATTTTCCACATATTTCATAAATAAACACAAAAAATAGCATGAAATACGACATTATGAGGCCTCGGGCCCCCCCAAGACATATTCCTGGGTGCGTTACTGCATTTTGTATTGTATTGTATTCAAATGGTGGCATGCCCTACTCTATCTACTGAGTTTGACTAAGGTGGCATATAGTTTTTTTTCACCCAGACCATAGAAAAACTCCGCAGCCTACAAAAAAAATGATTTAAACACTCACTCACAGACATACCACTAAAAACTTAAATTAAACGATGAGCATGAAGTTAGCGAAGCCCCATCGCAGATCGAATCGTGACTAGGTGGATAATTTGCCGTTAATTAGTCGTGAATTAGTTGTGGAAAAATTAATTTTGTCGCTCTTATTTTTTACCCTTTTTTTGGGTGCTTCGCTAACTTCATATGAAGTTAGCGAAGCACCCTCGTAAAAATGGCTTTTATCAAAATCGAATATGGTGGATAATTTGCCGCTAATTAGTCGTGAATTAGTTGTGGAAAAATTAATTTTGTCGCTCTTATTTTTGACCGTTTTTGAGGGTGCTTCGCTAACTTCATATTTTGGCACCCATCGCAAATCGAATCGCTACTAGGTGGAGAATTTGCCGTGAATTAGTCGTGAATTAGTTGTGGAAAAATTAATTTTGTCGCTCTTATTTTTGACCGTTTTTTAGGGTGCTTCGCTAACTTCATATGAAGTTAGCGAAGCACCCTCGTAAAAATGGCTTTTATTAAAATCGAATATGGTGGATAATTTGCCGCTAATTAGTCGTGAATTAGTTGTGGAAAAATTAATTTTATCGCTCTTATTTTTGACCGTTTTTGAGGGTGCTTCGCTAACTTTATATTTTGGCACCCATTGCAAATCGAATCGCTACTAGGTGGATAATTTGCCGTGAATTAGTCGTGAATTAGTTGTGGAAAAATTAATTTTGTCGCTCTTATTTTTGACCGTTTTTTAGGGTGCTTCGCTAACTTCATATGAAGTTAGCGAAGCACCCAAAAAAAGGGTCAAAAATAAGAGCGACAAAATTAATTTTTCCACAACTAATTCACGACTAATTAACGGCAAATTATCCACCTAGTCACGATTCGATCTGCGATGGGTGCTTCGCTAACGTCATGCTCATAATTAAACGCCCTTCTTAAAGTAGCAAGTGCAACTAAAAGAAGTGGATTGGAGCTACATCGACATCACTCTCTTTTAGAAGCAGTGCCAGGTGTGTGGAAGCCACAACTATCTCAGAAAAATGCACAACTTCAAAGTAGCCAAATTTTGTTTCTGCAAAGACACCAGTTTAAAAAAACCTTTACATTAGAAATGTCTCATTAATTTTTTTAGGAAGTTAAACAAAGTCTCAAAAAAATTGACGTCCCTGTTAGTTCTCAAATTTTTTATTCTAAATGGACGTTTCTGTGCGGCCTGTGTTGTTAATATTACCATGACCCCTCTTTTTTGCATTTGCTTCGAAAGTTCATATTTTCGTCAAAATAATCAATACCAATACTAAAAAAGTTTCATTTGTCAACCTAAATAATTTTTTGATTTATTATAAAAGTCGCCACCCGTGATGTATCCAAATCTCTTCTCAATGGATTTTACAAAGATTTTTTTACAAATTTGTTTAAGTTTCACTTTCACATGCGAAGGTGTTCCATTGACATTAACATTACCACTTAAAAAAAATTGTTTACTCTTTTAAGGTCAATGCTAAGCGTGACACATACTTTACGAATCATAGACAAAAGACTAAAAGATTGTTAATCGGTACACCGTAAAAAAGAAACCTAGACGTAAACTTTGTATGAAACCATCTTTACTTTTCTATCTTCTCTCTTTATGGTATGATATTGCATTGCTTAAATGGGTGTGGTTATGACGTCTGTGTGAGTGTCTATTGTCATTATGGCTTCTAAACTTGTAAACCGATTTTCATTAAATATTCGACTCAAAAGTGAAAAAATGAAACCAAATTAGTTGATCACATTAATGTATAGGTTAATGATTGATCACTATTAAAGCATTAGGGAAAATATGGGTAATATTTTTAAATAAAAAACAAAAACTGAAAATCAATCAATACATCTGTAAAAAAATATATTAAAACTTGTTATTACCCACACATTTGAGCAGATTACTTGAAAAAGTAGTTGAGCATAACTACTAACAACTTCATCAAAAAAGTAGTTTAACTACTTGGTAGGTCAACCACTTTTTAAAAAAAGTAGAGGGTTAATATTTAACTACTCGTAGTTAAATATTTTTAAAAATAATCAAATTCCGCAAATGTAGTTAATTATTTTTAAAAGTAATCAAACTCAACAAAAGTAGTTTAATTACTAAAAGTAGTTAAAGCCAAGTAGTTAACTACTTGTTGAAGTACCTTTTTCGATTATTTTATGCAGAATAGAAATAATCGAGTACAACTACTAAGAGAACAAAATTATCAGAGTACTCTACTTAACTTCTTACTAACTACTGCCCAACTCTGATTACCCAACCGCCAGCCGGCGCACAGTCGTTCAAAACCGATTAAAACTGCCGCATTCGTTTTCTTTGGGTATAAATTTGTTACTACTGGATCGATTTTAAAGACTTTTGGCCTGTTGGAAAGCTAAAGCTTTAAGCTATACGACCCGATTAATCCAATTTATATTGCACTAAGACGGTAGACGTTTTTTGAAAATAACAATTTTGTTCCCCTTTAAAAAAATTGCGCGCACCGCTGTCATTTTTAATTTGGATCTGGTAAAAAGATTCATCCTTGGCGTAAATAAAGAGTTATCACCTGTTAAAACCGGTTCATTCATGAATTTAAAAAATAGAATCAAATGAACAAGGTGACTTTTAGCTATACAAATCATTCAAATCGACAACATTCACCAATCATAATAAAATGTTTTTGTTCAGCAAAATCATGGTTATCGTTATTCTGAGTCGGCGCAGTAGACGCATTTAATTTTATTTGCCATTAAAGCCATTAAACCTTATTCAAATATAAAACATCCGAATTGCAAATAAAATAATATTATTATAATTATATTATCCTTCTATTAATTTGACGGTATTGATAATACGCATTAGTTTTTGACATGTAAATATTGAAACTTTTGACAATTTTAGGCGCTCTAAAATCTGAACAGTCAGACTTTAGAAAGGAAGGAAAAAGTATTTTTTTTTACTTAAAATTGATATCTAATTTCGTTTAAAAGTTATTAGTTAGGATGCATTTTTACGGCCGCACTGTATATTATATACCAAGGGGTGAAGGTGGCACCTTTTCCCCCGAGGCAAAAATTTTGTAGCACAACCGTAGCAAGGACTACAATTCTTCGGGGGATATAAACTTTTTTTACGAGGTTTATTATCTATTCTATATTCCACAATTTTTAGGTAAAATGTTGCAATTTTATCCCTTCAATAAAAGTGCACTTTTGATATTTTTTTTCAAAACAGGCTAATAAATGATTAACTTTGTATAATAAACAATTTGTTTAATACAAAATTGTCTATTTTTAAAATTGGAACACCTATCTATATTAAAAGATATATCCTAAAAGGACGGGTGAGGACAGATGAGATATTATAAGCAATAAAAGCAGTAATATATACCCTGTTTTAACATCATTAATTTTTAAGGTGAGCTGGGTGAAGCTCTAAAGATATATTAACTTGAATCTCACATTCTTATTAAATTATCACTTATTTGAAAAAAAATCGTTTTTTATTATTAAAAATCTATAATAGTATTATTAATATTATATTCTAGAAGTACTGGCCAATAGCTAATTTATCCATACTAAATTATCTTTAAGACAAACTTTCACCAATTAAAACAACAATGTAAACAAGTCACTAATTTGTTCTATCCAGGACTGGAGACAAAAGAACCAAAAAATGCAACACTTCAGCGACCCGACGATAAGCAATTCGGCGATAGTGAGAAGTGGGGTAATAAAAAACAGTTGGTACAGGTCATGATCTTAGTATAGTAGTAGCTAATTATTGACTTGACGATCACACTTGTATATTTTTGTTATTCAGTTTAATTAATAAACGACTACTCTACTCTACTCTACTCTGCTTAAAGTCGTGAACAAAAACATTCTCATTTTCTTTTATGTTAAACTAGATGACGGACTAAGTTGGCATTTTTTTAGAACCTTCTTTAATATTAAGTTTATATTAGATTTATTGGTTTCAAGCAAAAGCAGCTAGAAACAGACGCTTTTTCATCCATCCATGCTTGCAGTACTGTCCTGTTGATTCAAAAGGATCAATGGGACTTTTATAACTTTGCATGAAAAAGAAGTTTAATATTTAATTTCTAAGCTATTATAAAATTTATTGAATTTTTTTTAAATTAAGATATCTTTGGTATGTTTCTTAACTTAATTTTATTTTGCTTCACCTTATGAATGATTTATTTTTCTACCGTTTATCGTAACAATAACTTTTGTGTTGTTTATTGTAGTTTTATGTTTGTTTTTATTAATATGGTACCAAATAGTCAATTATACTAAAATAGTCAATTATACCAAATAAATAAAAAATAGCAAAAGTTTAGAGATTTCTGTTTGCAGATTTTTTTTTGCTAAAAGTAAATAAATTATGCAGGTTTTTGCCTACCAATATATTAGACATGAAAAATCTGACAGAAAAATTATAGTTATTTCCCTAACAAGTGCGGAAAGTAATACTTTAACGCACGCGATGGCAGTTGGCCGAACGACGTGGAGCGGAGTTCGGTCAAGCCGTCAAGGGTGATAAAGACACTTTCCGCATCTGTCTTATTGATACGTTGCTAAGGTTTCTAAGTGGTGCAGTATGCGGTAAAGTAATTACTTTACAGCACGCGAGCAGGTAAAAAAATTACCTCTGCCTAACAATTTTCAATTTAAATTATTTCAATTTTTATCGCTAGAAACTTTTAACTAGTGGGGGTCAAAAGCACGATGAAAAGGGAACAACTATGAGCAATTGGTGTGTAAGTCCAGATAATAAATCATTTTTCGATCATATGACTTTCTTCTTGTTATAACATATATCAATTAATTGAAAGTTACCGCAAATTAGATTTTTTGTCCAATTTTTGTTTAAGTTAGAAAAAGTTATGCCCCCTAGGACCGCCAGGCTCAGCGCGTTAACATTTTTTAGTTAAAAAAATCCTCCAAATTACCAGTACAAGAAATTTACAAAAAAGTAATTATTGGGCCCCCATTTTAGAACTCAGGTCCACTACTGTGTAGTAAGTAGTAGGTTTAAGCGGGTGCTGGACCACTTTTGAGGAGGGAATGACCTTGAATGACCTTGACGGTCGTTGCCTTGTTTTATGTAGGGACGAATAGTTTGAGTAGTATATTTGACCTTGAAAAGTTGTGAAGGTCATTATATTGACCTTAAATGACCTTGACGATCGTTGCGTTTTCATATGTAGAGACGAATAGTCCAAGTAGTATTTTTGACCTTGAAAAAATAATCCAAAATTATAGTAAAGATGTGTATTTTTTAACCTTCAGAATCTTTAACATTGCTTTATTTGCCCGCTTTTTAGATATATTATTTTCTGTAGACTTTACCCCCACTAAACTAACACCCAACAAGTATTTAAAGAAAAATAAATATCAGAAGAGTACTATTAAAGTTTCTTTACTTCAACGGTGAATTTCAAATTAGTAAAAAATGAATTCAAAGCAGCAAATTATTGATTTGGATGATTTCACCAGTCAAGACATCGACAATTTGTTAAAAGATATTGGGAATGAGTTTCAAGCCAAACAGCAGCCAGAGCCACAGCTAGAGCCACCGCTAGAGCCACAGCCAGAATCACAGCCGCAGCTACAAATGGAGCTACAACGTGACGTACATAAAATCAAAAATGGAAGAGTTGGTAAAAGAAAGTACATTAAAAAAACGAAGACAAGCATTTTATCAACAGCTCCAACTCCGACAGCAATTCCAATAGCAATTCCCTCAACATCAAGGGATCAGCTAGTCCAGCAAACCGTAGCCGCAAATGTCACAACAATAGAAAGCCAAACGATAGAGCAGGCTATCCAAATCCTACGGGTGAAAATAAGCTGCGTGGAGCAGCTTAAACAAAGAGTGGATCTACTCAAAGCAGAGATTCAACGACTACAAAGAGAGACCGAAGGTGTGGAGGAAGAATTCCAAGCAAAATTAAATGACTACAATAAGCTAAAGGATCTTTTTTATGCTTTTCTTTAAATTTTTAACATTTTTTTATTGTAACATATTTAGTTTTTATATAAAATTATTAGTTAGCCAATATATAACTTTATAAAACAAAAAAAAAAAACAATTTGAATATGTAAAATATAATAAATCTATATTAAGAAAAAAAAAACATTATGGTAATTTAATAACAAACAAAAAAATT
Organism: Aspidapion aeneum; assembly: GCA_963576565.1. Lineage (NCBI taxonomy): Eukaryota > Metazoa > Arthropoda > Insecta > Coleoptera > Brentidae > Aspidapion > Aspidapion aeneum. The sequence goes on along the minus strand of OY755038.1, from coordinate 163,737,421 downwards.
TGTATAATTTTTTCATTTTGGTTACTATTTTATAGTTGAACTTTATAGAATAAACTTTAATATAGAAAAGAATATTATGCTAATGCAAAAAAACAAAGTATTAAAAATAATTTTTAAACTTTAGTTTGTTTATAAAACAGTAAAATTTCATAGTGTAGAATAAACCAATTTGTAGAAAAGATCTAATTTATGAAAAAAAACAAACTTTTAAAAAGAATTTTTAAACTTTGGTTTGTTTATAAGAGAGCAAGAGTGCATGGAATAGCATATAAAAATGAAACTTAAAAACGTATTTTTTTACCATTTTTAACTTTAGTTTGTGCATAAATGAACAAAATTTGCATTACTATAATTTAAAAATTGAATATTGATGTGATTCAAAAGATAGGATTTTTACAAATGGTTTCATTTTAAAATTGTTAGATGAACATTTTTAATTGTTTGGTTTAGTGCCACAGTGCCCCAAACCTCGCACTGAGCTGTGTGTACCAGCCATTTTTATTGTACACCCCAATTAAACTAAACCAGACTACCAACGTTGAGCCTCCTCAAAAGGAGAGTCACCTCTTTCGCTTCCTACATCAGACATCTCCTCAGAAGGAGGAGAGTCAACTCTCGCTACTTCCCACACACCATAATTGGTAAGAGAATCATCATCATCACTCTCCACCACCTCATAATTATCACTGTCTGAGATGTAGACAGGTGATTCGGGTGAATATGGAGGATTGCTCTGCCTCTCCATAATTCTTTGATATTGCTCACTACAGACATCGCATCGTCCTATAATTGTAAAAACCTCTACTGGTTTCCAGACATTGCAGAAATTGCACTGCACATGCCCATTTTTCAAAAACGGACGAACGATGAGGGTAGGGCGAGCGGTGGATGACATTAGAGGAAGACAAATCGAGCAAGAATGAGTGTTTACCAAATGAGGAGTAAAATATATATACCCATTACAAGGTTATATCAAGGTCAGTGTGAATCGTTGACAATTTTTTCCAAGGTTAAATATGTAATTGCTCATCAATCTTGTTCAAGGTTAAATGAAGGTCAGTGTATAATTTTTTCCAAGGTTAAAGATGTAATTGCTCATCAATCTTGTTCAAGGTTAAATGAAGGTCAATGTCACCTTGAGAATATTTTGCAAAACCAAAAATAAATTAAAAAATAATACATTTGGCTGTAAATTTTGTTCAAGGTCAAACTATTTAGATTTTGCTGTGAATTATGATCAAAAAAAATATATTTGAGAGTTATCAGATACAGCTGAAGAAAATGAGGTGGAGTGGGGTGTCTGTTATAAAACCCACAACGGGCATAAAAAAAGCATAGTGGTTAAAACAGAGGTGTTGATGAAAACACCTAATAAATAAATAATTTAAGGTGTAACAAGTAAAGTGACCATGTTGAAGTGTTCAAAATGTGACAAAAGTTTTACTCGAAAAGATAATATGGTTAGACATAATGAAACAGCTTGCAAATATAAACATAATGATGATAATATCAATGAGCAACCATTAAAGAAAAGAAAAATAGCTAGTTTAAAAGTTGATAAAGATAGTGATAAACAATTGGAAATGTGTAGAGAATGCAAGATTTTCATACCCAAAGATAAATTTTTTGCTCATTGTAGAACACTTCAACATAAAAATAACTCATGTGCACCATACTCCAATGGTGTATGTGTGGTAAGAAGTTGTAACGAAGTTACTATTTTTTTTATTGTTTTAATTAATTTTCTAGACTATTTAAGCTCAGACAGTTAAAAAATATTTTTACTGAAACCTGACTCAATTTTCGCTTATTAATTTTGTTTCATATTTTCCGAGGAAAAATGCCGTTTTGACATATGAATATCATTAAAGCCTTTCAAAACGTTTGTTGCAAAAAGACTAGATAAAATAATATTCCGAATAAGTCAATCCACGTTCATTTTTAAAAACGTGGTTGGGTTTCATTCGGTTATTTCCGTTGGTTCTCGATTTGTAGCCGAGCTCTAGCCTATAAAACAGCAATGCCTTCGCCCATACGGGGATTCGAGATTTGTTTCTCGTTCGAGCACAATGTATAGGTGGTACGCGGTGTGTGTAGATGTCGACCGGTTTCTGGTAAGAATGGGATTTATAAAAGAAACTTCGTGTTTGCCTTAGTCAAAGTTTTTATAATTCTATTTGATTTGAATTTATTTTGAACCGTGCAAATTACTTGTTTGTCCTTTCCCGATCCCAGGATTTCCCGTTAGTATCTTACATGTTTTCTGGTATTTATTAATTTTCTTTCGCAAGAAAATTAAGAAACAAATCGGGTTTATTACTTGTGGGCTGCAGGTTCGTCACCAAGTAATAATCATCCCGGATTTGACACACCAGTTTCCCTTGTCCTGGTTTTTATTATTTTTGTTCTCTTTCGAGAAAGCAAAAATGATAACAAAGCTATCGATTATATTTCGTGGGCCGTATGTTTCGTCACCGACTTATAATTGTAGCGCTTTGCTAAACCCCCCGTCCTCGTTTCCCGTTTTTTGTATTATTTTTGTTCTCTTTCAAGGAAGCAAAAATGATAACAAAGCTATAGATTATGTTTCGTGGGCCGTATGTTTCGTCACCGACTCATAATTGTAGCGCTTTGCTAAACCCCCGTCCTCGTTTCCCGTTTCCCGTTTTTTTTATTATTATTTTTGTTCTCTTTCGAGGAAGCAAAAATGATAACAAAGCTATAGATTATATTTCGTGGGCTGGATGTTTCGTCACCGACTTATAATTGTAGTGCTTTGCTAAACCCCCCGTCCTCGTTTCCCGTTTTTTTTATTATTTTTGTTCTCTTTCAAGGAAGCAAAAATGATAACAAAGCTATAGATTATGTTTCGTGGGCCGTATGTTTCGTCACCGACTCATAATTGCAGCGCTTTGCTAAACCCCCGTCCTCGTTTCCCGAATCCCATTTTTTTATTATTATTTTTGTTCTCTTTCGAGGAAGCAAAAATGATAACAAAGCTATAGATTATATTTCGTGGGCTGTATGTTTCGTCACCGACTTATAATTGTAGCGCTTTGCTAAACCCCCGTTCTCGTTTCCCGTTTCCCGTTTTTTATTATTATTTTTGTTCTCTTTCGAGAAAGCAAAAATGATAACAAAGCTATAGATTATGTTTCGTGGGCCGTATGTTTCGTCACCGACTCATAATCATCGCGGCTTTGTGCAGCCAGCTCTCCCGTTTAGATAAAACCTGGTATTTATTAATTTCTTCCTAATTCTCTTTTTATTTTTCATAATTAACGATTTTTTTTTCTGTCACGATTATTGCTTCGTTATTGCCACCGCGACCTTATAAACTTAAAAGTTGGTATAGTTAAATTTTTATCCGTTTCTTTTGTAAATAACCTGTTACCTGTTACCGTAAGACATATATGCTCTCACCGTAAATTAAACCTGTTAAAGTGGTACCACATTCCGTTTCTATTTGTAAATATTCTGTTTAATTTTTCTTTCCGTTTCTTTTGTACATAACCGACATGAACCGAACCGAACCGCGAGACATATATGACCCGACCAGTCCTGTGAAACTTCAAAGTTGGTAAAGTTTCGTTTTCTTCCAGTTAAATAGCCGTAAATTTGTAAAATTATAGTATGTAATTAACTACCAGCTGTTTAAGGAAATCTTTCTCCAATTTTTTTTTATGTTGGGAAAAGTCTTTTTGGGGCAAAAAGAAATCAGTATTTAACTAACGTCCATCCGATCTAATCGGACCTAACCAGATTTGTTAAATCCTTTTGTTAGAGTTCCGAGGTGATAGGCGTTGAGTTTTAGGTCCTTTTTCATAACTTTCACTTTTTTTTAAATACCTAACTGTCTGTGCTAGAATAGCGCAAACAAAGTAAACTGGAGTTTTTTTTTATTTGACTTGATAGAAATAAGGCATTTATAGTTTTGTTTTATTTATTAAGTTGCATATATTTAGTTATTTTCTTTGAGGGTTTGTACCACTAAATTAAAATGACAAAATACACATAAACTAGTATTTATAGAAATTGAGTTTTTAATGAAATTGTAGTTTACTTACCTGGTTATTCTCCACTGTTTAAAAGCATACCCGAGAGGCAAGGGAGACTCTAGGCTCCCTTATTTCCTAGAGTGGCGCCCGAGGCAAAATTTCGATCGATTCTATCCCTCGAAATCCCAGGATTGAATCGACCGAAACCCTGGGACGTCAAAAGTAGGGGAAAATTCGTTAGATGACGAAACCCTCTCACAAATTTGGCGCCCGAGCAGGGACTAATGTTTGCTCACATTTTAGCACAGAACAGACAGGTTATTTAAATAATTTTTTTAAAAAGAGAATAAGGCATTAATTAGGCTTAATTTTGTAGGTTTATCATTTTAGGGAGATATTGAATTTTTTTTTTCTGATCGTAATCACCAAAATAAGCAGGTTCCCAGTTACTGAGATATGTAAATTAACAAAAAAAGGGGCTTATAAACGGTGCCTTGCTTTAGAAATCGAAAAGTCGGACCCGTAAACAATCTATGTATTTCTTTTGGTTGAGAAGTATCTAATGTTGGCAGACTTTTAGAAAAGACAATTAAATCTAATTTGCAATCGCTGTATCCTAAAATGTGAAATAAAAACCGGTTTTAAGTTAAAAGGAACAAAATTTCCGGCTTAATTTTTAATATAAATATAATTTTATCATTAAAACTGCAAAGTACATATGCTTTATAGTCATGGTCTTTTCCGTTGCGAAGTCTTTAAAATTGTCAGACTTTATTTCTAAAAAGTTCATAAAATGCAAAACTGCAAAATATTCAATCCATATTAGGAATCATTTTTATGGAAACGTTCTTAATTGTTATAAATTTATTGAAAAATCTTCATTAATTAAAACTGGTTTTTGGTTGAGAAGTTATAATTTAGCAAATTTAAGTTATCTAAGGTAAAAATTAAAATCTTACACCGCAACGGTCCAAAACATATTCAGTATTTAATATCCTTTTGGTTGGGAAGGTACGAAAATTGGCAGAAGTTGCTTCCAATTTGCAGTTTTTAAAAATTGAATACAATTATGTCATTGTGCCTTTTTGGTTGAGAAGTAATTAAAATTGCCAGACTCTATTCTAAATTGCTTAAAACTGTTCAAGTGTAAAGAAACTAGTACCGTAAGAATCGAATCGATAGTATTTTTGGTTGAGAAATTATTAAATTTAACAGAATTCAGTTATTTCAAATTTATTGTTTTCATGCATTGTTAAAGCGCGAGATACTTTTTTTGTGTAAAAAAATATTTGAACCTAAAAAAAAGGATAAATTAATAAAATAAATGTAAGTTTTTTTTCTTACTTGTTGTTTTTTATCAGTATTGTTGGAGAAATAAGAATTTAAGCCTTTGCAAAGTAAAACATCTTATTTCAGGTTTGCATGTACTTGCGTTTGTCTGTCTGTGGCGATTTTATTTTTTCTTCTAAAACGCTTTTGTCTATGGTAGTGGGAGCTATTTTTTTTCGAGAAAAAAAAGTTGCTCCGATTTCAAATTTTTTTGTATATCTTTGCGTTTCGGATGATTTTGAAACTTTTTTGTCGCCCGGCTGTCTGTCTGTATGTCTGTCTGTCTGTAACGACCAGCACGCATGGCTCAAAAACCGCGTGCTCGATTTTAATGAGATTTGATACCTGGGCTGTGTCTTGGGTCAAGATGGTCCTATTTAAAAATAAAAAAATGCACCAAACATAAGCCAAATAAAATGGTGGGGGTAGATTACAAAAATTGGAGATGGACAAAATAAATTCTAGTTTTTCTTTTCTGTTTTAAAAAAAAAGGTGGGGGTCATTTTAAAAATTAGAGTTTGAGTGAATATATGGCGTGTGTAGTATCAAACGAAAGGTGGTTGAGTCTGGAGTTGAACAAAATACATTTTAGTTTTTTTTAAGGGTGGGGGTAGATTTCAGAAATTGAAGTTTGGGTCAAAGCATGGCCTGTGTGGTAGAAAGTAATTACAATTTTTTTTTTCCACTAAATAATTTTTTTATTATTATTATTAATTAATAAACCGAATACCTGACATGCCCTAAGACTACCGGACGAAACCTGATATGAGTTCATAAAATAGTTGGTCCTGGCTGGCCTGATTTAATTTTTGATTCTATTTTTTATTTCCAGATCCTGCGTGACTCTAATTCTCCCTGATACCTACCATAACTATGTTCTACTTCACGTGACCTGACTCAAAGTAACTAAAAGTAATTACGTATTTTTTTTATTTTCACTAAACAATTTATTTTTGTAATTATTATTTTATAATCCGATTTTATACCTGATTTGCCCTGAGATTCCCCGTCAAACTACACCAGTAATGAACCGAACCGAACCGAACCGAACCGAACCAAACCGAGCCAAGCCGAACCGAACCGAACCGAACCTGAAAAAAAAATGTGTTTTTTTGGATTTTGTTTTTTAAAAATACTGGGTGACGTTAAATATATCTTATTGTTATTTTAGCCAAATTTTTTTTATTAATAAGCATTTTGCTTTTAATTAAAACTAGATACTGCCTTATCTGACCTGACTTGTCGTACCTAGAAGTGACTATTGAAATGTTTTTGTTTTAAAATTAATATTTTTTTTTAAATTATTAAACCGACTGTATACCTGACCTAATTTTTTGGATTTTGTTTTTTTTTTAATTCTGGGTGACGTTAATTTTTAATAATAATTAAATTTTATGGTTATATTGGACTACATTTTTTTTATTCATAAACATTTTGCTAAAATTAATTAATTAAAACTAGATACCGCCTCACCTGACCTAAATTGAAGTACCTAGAATATAAATGTTTTATTTTAAACCGAATAATTTTTTTAAAAATGATTAATGATATCCGATCACTATCCGATCTAATACCTGACCTGCCCTCTGATTACCAGTCAAACCAGAGCAAGCTTGTCCTGACCTAATTTTTTCTTGGTATAAGTTTTTTTTTTTTTAATCCTAGGTGAGTTATTTTGACATAATTTTTTTTAGTGACATTTGGCTTTTAATTAAAGCTAGATACTGCGTCACCCGACCTGACTTCAATTAGGTGTTTAAATGTTTTATGTTAAACTAAATAATTTTCTTTTAACTTTAAATTATTAACCGGTTTTATACCTGACATGCTCTGAGAATACCAGTCAAACCAGACCATCCTGATCTGACCTAGTTTATAATTTTGATTATTTTTGGCTTTTTCATTTTGATTCTGTGTGACATGTACCTTACCGAACCTGTTTTATTTGAAACGCGTAACCGTTTTGATATGACCTGACCTGACTGGAAAACCATTGTATTAAATTAGAATTTTTCTTAAAGCCATTTTGTAGTTGGAATTGTATTTGTTATATTGACTTTAGATGTACCTAATCGTAAGTATCCGAACTTGACTTGATTTGAGCTAAGCTGGCCTGGCCTATCTGGACCTAGCCTGACATATCCGGACCTGACGTGATATATCCGGACCTAACGTGACATATCCGGACCTGACATGGCCTAACCATACCGGACCTGACCTGACATATCCGAACTTGACCTGACCTCGCTAGACGCGAACATATCTGGACCTGACCTGACCTATCCGAATTTGACTTGATCGATCTGGAACAGGCCTGACCCATACTGACTTGATTGACTTAGCAGATCCTCACCTGGCTTATCCGGACCTGACCTGACCCATCCGGACCAGACCCGAACTAGCCGGACCTGATTTAGTCGGATCTGACCTGATCTGACCCAAACTAGTTGGACCTGACATGACATAGCCGGACCTGACCTAGTCAAATCTGACTTGATCTAAACTAGTTGGATTTAGCCTGACATATCCGGACCTGACGTGACATATCCGGACCTGACCTGACGAATCCGGACCTGACCTGACCTAGCCGTAACTAACATGTCCCGACCTGATCTGACCTAATTGGACCTGTTTCCGTACCGGAGTACCAACTTCTAAACTGACAATACTAAGAGTTTAGAAGTTGGCATCTCAATTTTGTAAACAAAGAAAATTTTTAAGTAATTTCAACAAAAATCATATATTTTTTCTTGAGTAGAATTGTTTTTTTTAAACAAAAAAATTAATATATTTGTTTAACCATATAAATTCCATTAACAAAAAAAAAACAGATTTAAAAAGAAAATCCTGTTCAAATAGAAAACTAATTTAAAAATATTTTTCGATTATCAACAATTTTTAAAATTTTAGTTTTTTGTTTAAAACTTGAATTTGCTTTACTGAAGCACGAAGCCGTTTTCCATGTGGGGAAATATTTTTTTTACGTAATAAAAATTATTATAAAATAATTTGACTCAAATATAATTTAATTTTTTTTTATTTTTAATTTTGTTTTTTTGTTAGCGAAATTGCATAAAAGTTATTATTGTTTTTTAACTTTATGTTAATTAAATTTTAAGATTAAATTCTGGAAATTAGCTCAGTAATTTACGGTTGTTTCCGGTAACAATTTATAACTTTGGAAACCGCCAAAAGTTATAACTCCGAGATCCAAAACTGATGGTTAGTTTAAATCCAGTTATCTTCTAAGATTTAATCTATTTCTTTTTAACCCCTTCCTTAATTCAAGGGTGCTTTAAAAACACCTTATAACTTTGGAACCCACCATAAATTATAATGTAGCAGTCATCAAGCCTTTAAAGAAGAAAACCGGTAATCAGTCCACATATAAATTTGGAAAACGCCAACAGTTATAAATCAGCAGCCAACCGGTAGAAAAAATCCGATGGTCAGTCAAAATCCAGATTAGAGTTCTCTGTAATTCAGGGGTATTTCCGGCAACAATTTATGACTTTGGAAACCGCCAAAAGTTACAACTCCGAAGTCCAAAACCCGATAATTAGTTTAAATCCTGATATTTTCTGGGATTTAATCTATTTTTTTTTGAAACCCTGCAATACTTTAAGGACGCTTCAAAAATACCTTATAACTTTGGAACCCGCCCAAAAGTTATAATGCAGCAGCCATCAAGCCTCTGAAGAAAGAAACCGGTATTCAGTCAACTTGTAACTTTGGAAACCGCCAAAAGTTATAACTCAGCAGCCAACCTGTGGACAAAACCCCATGGTCAGTCAAAATCCAGATTAGAGTTTCTAAGATTACTTAAATAGCCTTCTGTAATTTAGGGGTATTTTCAGTAACAACTTATAACTTTACAAACCGCCAAAAGTTATAACTTCAAGATCCAAAACACGGAGGTTAGGCCAGTTATTTAAAAAAAAAATAATATTTTTTTTAACCCCTTCAAAAATTTAAGGGGCTTCCGACAACAACTTTTAACTTTAGAAACTGCCAAAAGTTATAACTCCGAGTTCCAAAAACCCGATGATTATTTTCTAAGATTTAATCTATTTTTTTCCAATAATTCAAGGGTACTTAAAAAAAAACTTTATAACTTTGGAACCCATCGAAAGTTATAATGCAGCAGCCATTAAGCCTCTGAAGAAAGAAACCGGTAATCAGTCAACTTATAAGTTTGAAAATCGCCAAAACTTATAACTCAGCAGCCATGAATCCTCTGGAGAAAAAAAACCGGTGATCAATCAACTTGTAACTTTGGAAACCGCCAAACGTTATAACTTAGCAGTCAACCTGTAGAAAATATCTGATGGTCAGTCAAAATCCAGACTCGGAGATAATATTACTTAAATCCTTTCTGTAATCCCGGGGTATTTCCGGCAACAACTTATCACTTTGGAAATCGCCAAAAGTTATAACTTCTAGATCCAAAATATGATGGTCACTATAAATACAGTACTTCCGATGCTTCAGTAAGCAACTTATAACTTGGAAATCCACCAAAAGTTATAATGTAGCAGGCACCCTGTAGAAAAATCCGATGGTCAGTCAATATCCAGATTAGAGTTGCTAAAATTACTTAAATCCCTTCTGTAATTCGGGGGTATTTTCGGAAAAAAAAAACTTATAACTTTAGAAACCGCCAAAAGTTAGAACTCCGAGATCCAAAACCCGATGGTCCGGGTACCACCCCTCACGAAAAATTGAATTTGAAGCAAATTACGCACTCAACCTGGTCAATTAGTACCGCAAACTCACTCCAAAATTATTCTAAAGTTACCGAGTCTACTTCGAATAACTCAACATGATGAATTTTGACGTAGCGTCAGTAGCACCATAAGCCCGTTCGCAAACTCCGACTTAACCTCAAGGCAGTACCATCCGCATGAGCACTACCACATACACAGTCCAAGGCTATTCCTTCAAGTTGCGTGTTCCTTCGAAAGCCCAACTTGATGTACTTTGAAGTACCGTCAGTAGCAAGCTCGTTCGCAAACTCCGATTTAACCTTAAGGCAGAACTATCCGCATGAACAATAAAGTAGATCTAACCAGTACACTTTCCGAACAGCCGAACAGCTCTTTTCAGAGCTTAAGGGTGTTGTAAATTACAATGTATACAATTGAGGAAACCACCATACTGGCTCCGAAGGAGGTAAAACAAATGGAAATGACCGACTTTGTAACCGCTGTCGCCAGTATCCCATTAGAAAATTTTAACAATTTGTTATGGAAAATTGTTACTCAGATCCGATCCAAAGTGATCTAGGTCTAGTGAGTAATGTTCTGCCAACCCCTACTAAATTTAGGGGCACTACAGACCGTGTAGTAGGTTTACCTTGAAGAAACCGTTACAAGTTGTCATGACAACCTAAAATAACTCGCCGATAAAAATAACACCGCTAGACACAACTTCTTTAGTCGAGGAAAATGGTGCATTTTAAAAACCAAAGCTACAATACCAAAAGATGTTTAGCATTGGAGTTTCTGTAAACCAACATTTGGGTTCTAAGGAAAGCGCAGGAGGTTAAGGGTGCTTCGTATGGTTAGTAATCTGCTCCCTTGGTGTTTATCAAGGTTCCGCATTTTCAACTCTTGTATAGGGGTGTTCCGTAAAACCACTCAACTTGGGTGCCGGCCCAAAGTTGTACCGAAATCTGAACAGCATTGGAGGACCGTCAAGACTATTAAGAGCATTAAGAGGCACTAGCGATGGGTATGATCAGAGAGAAATGCAGGTTTTGTTTTTTTTATTTTGTTTAATTTAGTTTTTGTTATTTTGTAAATCGTTTGTAAGGTTAAAAAAAAAAGAAAAAAGAAAGGTAGTCATTGAGTTTATTTTTTTTTGTTCTTTTTTTTTTGCCGAAGTAGGTGGGGAATGTAACGAAGTTACTATTTTTTTTATTGTTTTAATTAATTTTCTAGACTATTTAAGCTCAGACAGTTAAAAAATATTTTTACTGAAACCTGACTCAATTTTCGCTTATTAATTTTGTTTCATATTTTCCGAGGAAAAATGCCGTTTTGACATATGAATATCATTAAAGCCTTTCAAAACGTTTGTTGCAAAAAGACTAGATAAAATAATATTCCGAATAAGTCAATCCACGTTCATTTTTAAAAACGTGGTTGGGTTTCATTCGGTTATTTCCGTTGGTTCTCGATTTGTAGCCGAGCTCTAGCCTATAAAACAGCAATGCCTTCGCCCATACGGGGATTCGAGATTTGTTTCTCGTTCGAGCACAATGTATAGGTGGTACGCGGTGTGTGTAGATGTCGACCGGTTTCTGGTAAGAATGGGATTTATAAAAGAAACTTCGTGTTTGCCTTAGTCAAAGTTTTTATAATTCTATTTGATTTGAATTTATTTTGAACCGTGCAAATTACTTGTTTGTCCTTTCCCGATCCCAGGATTTCCCGTTAGTATCTTACATGTTTTCTGGTATTTATTAATTTTCTTTCGCAAGAAAATTAAGAAACAAATCGGGTTTATTACTTGTGGGCTGCAGGTTCGTCACCAAGTAATAATCATCCCGGATTTGACACACCAGTTTCCCTTGTCCTGGTTTTTATTATTTTTGTTCTCTTTCGAGAAAGCAAAAATGATAACAAAGCTATCGATTATATTTCGTGGGCCGTATGTTTCGTCACCGACTTATAATTGTAGCGCTTTGCTAAACCCCCCGTCCTCGTTTCCCGTTTTTTGTATTATTTTTGTTCTCTTTCAAGGAAGCAAAAATGATAACAAAGCTATAGATTATGTTTCGTGGGCCGTATGTTTCGTCACCGACTCATAATTGTAGCGCTTTGCTAAACCCCCGTCCTCGTTTCCCGTTTCCCGTTTTTTTTATTATTATTTTTGTTCTCTTTCGAGGAAGCAAAAATGATAACAAAGCTATAGATTATATTTCGTGGGCTGGATGTTTCGTCACCGACTTATAATTGTAGTGCTTTGCTAAACCCCCCGTCCTCGTTTCCCGTTTTTTTTATTATTTTTGTTCTCTTTCAAGGAAGCAAAAATGATAACAAAGCTATAGATTATGTTTCGTGGGCCGTATGTTTCGTCACCGACTCATAATTGCAGCGCTTTGCTAAACCCCCGTCCTCGTTTCCCGAATCCCATTTTTTTATTATTATTTTTGTTCTCTTTCGAGGAAGCAAAAATGATAACAAAGCTATAGATTATATTTCGTGGGCTGTATGTTTCGTCACCGACTTATAATTGTAGCGCTTTGCTAAACCCCCGTTCTCGTTTCCCGTTTCCCGTTTTTTATTATTATTTTTGTTCTCTTTCGAGAAAGCAAAAATGATAACAAAGCTATAGATTATGTTTCGTGGGCCGTATGTTTCGTCACCGACTCATAATCATCGCGGCTTTGTGCAGCCAGCTCTCCCGTTTAGATAAAACCTGGTATTTATTAATTTCTTCCTAATTCTCTTTTTATTTTTCATAATTAACGATTTTTTTTTCTGTCACGATTATTGCTTCGTTATTGCCACCGCGACCTTATAAACTTAAAAGTTGGTATAGTTAAATTTTTATCCGTTTCTTTTGTAAATAACCTGTTACCTGTTACCGTAAGACATATATGCTCTCACCGTAAATTAAACCTGTTAAAGTGGTACCACATTCCGTTTCTATTTGTAAATATTCTGTTTAATTTTTCTTTCCGTTTCTTTTGTACATAACCGACATGAACCGAACCGAACCGCGAGACATATATGACCCGACCAGTCCTGTGAAACTTCAAAGTTGGTAAAGTTTCGTTTTCTTCCAGTTAAATAGCCGTAAATTTGTAAAATTATAGTATGTAATTAACTACCAGCTGTTTAAGGAAATCTTTCTCCAATTTTTTTTTATGTTGGGAAAAGTCTTTTTGGGGCAAAAAGAAATCAGTATTTAACTAACGTCCATCCGATCTAATCGGACCTAACCAGATTTGTTAAATCCTTTTGTTAGAGTTCCGAGGTGATAGGCGTTGAGTTTTAGGTCCTTTTTCATAACTTTCACTTTTTTTTAAATACCTAACTGTCTGTGCTAGAATAGCGCAAACAAAGTAAACTGGAGTTTTTTTTTATTTGACTTGATAGAAATAAGGCATTTATAGTTTTGTTTTATTTATTAAGTTGCATATATTTAGTTATTTTCTTTGAGGGTTTGTACCACTAAATTAAAATGACAAAATACACATAAACTAGTATTTATAGAAATTGAGTTTTTAATGAAATTGTAGTTTACTTACCTGGTTATTCTCCACTGTTTAAAAGCATACCCGAGAGGCAAGGGAGACTCTAGGCTCCCTTATTTCCTAGAGTGGCGCCCGAGGCAAAATTTCGATCGATTCTATCCCTCGAAATCCCAGGATTGAATCGACCGAAACCCTGGGACGTCAAAAGTAGGGGAAAATTCGTTAGATGACGAAACCCTCTCACAAAGTGGTCTTAAATGCAGAATAGCAAGTTATAGAATTGCTTCAGAAACTCAGCAAAAAGACTACAGAAGATTTTTTTATGAGATAAAACCCAAATGTCTAACATTAGTAAAAGAAAATATAGCAAAACACACCTCAATAAAAATTAATATGGAATTATTTGCAACGTTTCTTCACCAATCAGAAGAAACCCTAGCTGATAAATCATTTAACACAAATAATAAAATAGTATGTGATGCCTCTGATTTGGATAATATTTATGAGTTTTTTATGGATAAAATAATTTCCCAAGCGAGTGAGTTTATGGAGCGAGATTCTGGTAAGATTACTCATGAGTAAAATAAATAATTTTTGTTTAATAATAATCAGTGAAACATTTTTTAAATATGGTTGTTTAATTAATAATGTTTTAATTTATTTACTGGTTGGACTTTACAACATATATTACACTTGGAAATCAACATCAACAAGTTTCGCCCTATTGAGGGCAATTCATACTTCAAGTTACCCAAATTCATTGAATCTAAACATGCTGTAGTGAATATAAAAAATCAGGATAATGCATGTTTTGCATGGGCTGTTACATCAGCTTTATACCCAGTTTCACTTCATGTAGACAGAGTTTCTTCCTACCCCCATTATTCTACAGTTTTAAATCTTGCAGGTATGGAAATGCCGGTTAAATTGACTGATATATCTAGGTTTGAACAAAACAATAATATTTCAATTAATGTTTATACATTGGAAACCAAATTTGCAAATAAAAAAATTCAATATGAAGTTGTTGGCCCACTTCGCTATTCCAAGAGAAAACTTGACACTCACATAAACTTATTAATCATAAATGAAGATTGTAAAATTAAAGAAGAAACTCATGAATGTAATAGCGATTGTAATAGAACACATTATTGTTGGATAAAAAATCTTTCAGCTTTGGTTTCCAATCAAATATCAATGTCGAAACGTAGACTTTTTTTGCGATGGTTGTTTAGTAAACTTTATAACAGCAGAAAAACTAATATTTCATCAAAAATATGACTGTGGGCAAGTTTACGCGATAACCCCATCTACAGATTTAAAAACTGATAGATTTGGAAAAACAACACAAGAAAACATGTTAAAGTTCGAAAGTTATGAAAAACAGCTAACAGTTCCCTTTGTAGTGTATGCTGACTTTGAATCAATTTTACAACCAATGGCAGGTTGTGAACCAGATCCATTAAATTCTTTCACAGTCAAAAATATCATACATAAACCATATTCATTTGCATACCTAATTAAATGTTCATTCAATGATGATTTAACAAAATTTAAATTATTCCGTGGTTCAAGCGCAGCAGAAGAATTTGTAGCATGTATTGAACGTGATCTTAGAGAGCTTCACAATAATTATTTAAGAGATATAGTTCCAATGACACCACTAACACCTGAAGAAAGAAACATAGTGGAAACATGTGACAAATGTGGAATTTGTGGTAAACCTTTTAACTTATTTGATAAAAAAGTAACCGATCATTGTCATAACAAGAAAAAAAAGATTTTTAGCTGCACATTCAACTTGTAACTTACAACATCAATTACCAAATTTCATTCCAATAATTTTTCACAATCTAAGTGGTTATGATTGTCACATGTTTATTAAGGAATTGTGTCATCATGGCGATAAAATAGATGTTATTGCAGAAAATAAGGAAAAATATATTTCATTTACAAAATCCATATATGTACATGATTACATGAATTCTGAAGGAAAAATCATAAAAAAATATCTACGTCTTAGATTTATAGATAGCTACAAATTTTTAGCTGCATCCCTGGATGAGTTAAGTAAAGGTTTAGATTCAGACTCCTTTTTAGAAACACACAAACATTTTACATCTGAAGAAGAATTTAGTTTAATGAGACAAAAAGGTGTGTTTCCATATGGATTTATCTCTGACAGACAAATTAGACGTTACTAATTTACCCACTAAAAACCAATTCTTCGATGATCTAAATGATCAGCATATTACAGATTTAGAATATGATAGAGGGAAAAAAGTATGGAGTCTATTTAATTGTAAAACTTTAGGAGACTATTCGGATTTATATTTGAAAACTGATGTTTTAATTTTAACTGATGTTTTTGAAGCATTTCGAAGAAATTCTTTAAAGACTTATAACCTAGATCCAGCTCAATATTACACGTTGCCATCATTATCATTTGATTGTATGCTTAAAATGACAGAAGTAGAATTAGAGCTATTGACTGAAATTGACATGATTCATTTCTTTAAAAAAGGGATTCGAGGGGGTGTTAGTCAATGTGTTGATAGAATGCATATAGCAAATAATAAATACCTTCCAAATTATGATCCAAGTATAAAGTCATCCTTTATAATGTATTTGGATGCAACAAATTTATATGGGCATAGTATGTCACAACCACTACCCACAAAAGGTTTTAAATGGCTCTCACAAGAAGAAATGATACATTTAAATATTCATAATGTACCAGATGACAGTCCCATAGGATACATTCTTGAAGTAGATGTGTATTATCCAAATGAGTTGCATGAAGCTCATGCTGATTTTCCATTTTTGGTGGAAAATATAATCCCTCCAGATTCATCATCCAAATTCCCCAAACTCATTCCAAATTTGCATGATAAAATAAGGTATATTGTACACTATAAAACTTTAAATCAGGCAGTAAGAAATGGGTTAATAGTCATTCAAACTCATAGAATGTTAAAATTTGAACAATCACCCTGGTTAAAAAAGTATATCGATACTAACACAAAGCTTCGAAACTCTGCTGATACAAAATTTAAAAAAGATTTATACAAGCTTTTTAATAATGCAGTATTCGAAAAAACTATGGAAAATGTTGAGAATCATAAAGATATAAAATTAGTTACAAGTTGGGAGAGTATTCGTAGAAGGGCCGGTGCTCGTGCTCTAATCAGTAGACCCAATTTTAACAATTGCTCGATATTTACCGAAGAATTAATTGCTGTTCATATGAGTAAACTCAAAATTGTATACAATAAACCAATATATTTGGGTTTTTGTATTCTGGATTTGTCTAAAACAGTTTTGTATGACTTTTTTTTATAATACTATAAAAAAAGAGTTTCAGAATAGTGCAAGTTTAATGTATACAGATACAGATTCTCTAGTACTTAAAATTTACACTGATGATTTCTATAAATTTATGATTGAAAACCCTGAGAAATTCGATACATCTAATTATAATAAAGTAAATAGGTTTAATATAAGTAAAAATGAATCTGTTTTGGGTAGAATGAAGGATGAATTTCCTGAAGATCCAATTCTAAGTTTCTATGGAACAGGAGCTAAAGCCTACTATATAAACTCAGTCTCAACGGAGGTAAAAAAAGCAAAGGGGGTTAAAAAAAGTGTAATCGATAAGCATTTATCCATTAATGATTATAAAAAAGTTGTCGAAAAAGGTGGTTACTTATTTCGAAAAATGAAATCATTTAAAAGTGATCTACACAATATATACACAGAAACCAGAAACAAAATTGCATTATCTTACCATGATGATAAAAGGTTTGTTATACCTAACACAAGTCATACACTACCCTGGGGGCACCCACATATCAAGTCATATGAAAAATGAAATATTAGTTATGTTTTAATAAGCGTATGGCTTAATTTTAAGTTTTCGAAAATATATAAAAATAAAAAGTATTCTAAAATACAAAAATGTTTTTTTTTCATTTTTCTACAACCATTTTGTGAGTGAGAAATGGCATTCTTTGACAGAACATGAAAATATTTACAGAAAGTGAAATGGTGACAGATGTATATAACCAAATCCTAAGAATTCACCCTCAAATTATACAGTCGATGATGAAGCAGTTATTATTGATTGATTTCCAACTGATGAATAGTTGAATTATTAGGATTTAAAAAAAATTATCAATAATTTAGTGCATCAAGTTGATGATAGGTGGCGCTATTTCGGAATATATTTAAATAATTGAAAAAATTATGATAGATGGCGCTTTTCAAAATTAAGGGCACCATAATTCTAAAACAGTTTAAGGATACTAATATTCTATAATTGTTTGCTTGGTGACCTTATTAAATTTAAAACTGAAAATCTCAACACCAGGGGTGTTTGTAAATCTTATCAATAGGTGGCGCTGATGTTGATAGGGTGAGATAAATGGTAGAGGGGGTAAATGGTAGTGGGGGTAAAATTGCTTACTTGGATGCATGATGTGGCGGTAAGCGTTCTTTCTCGTTCTTCTCTTAGTCAAAGCAACAACTCCTCCTTTTTTTCAAAAAGTTTAAGTAATTTTTTTCGAAAATGGCCTCATTTAGTAGTTCAAGTGAAAGTTATGTGAAGATCGCGAATGTGGTTATGATTGCGGATGCATTACCTGATTTGTCCGCGGAATCACTCGCGAACTTTAATTTGTCCGCGGACGCACTCGCGAACTTTAATTTGTCCGCGGATGCGGTCGCGAGCGGGAATATGGTCGCGGACTTTAACGCGTTCGCGAACTGTAACGTGTCCGCGGACGCGGAAATGGCGGCAAATGTGAATGTGGTGGCAGGTGCAAGTGAGGTTGCGGATAACGATTTGGCGGCCATGCGTGAGTACATGATTGACTTTAATCAAAACCTAAGTGACGGTGAAATGCAACAGTTGTTGGAATCACCAAGCATCGCTGCTTGGTCACCCGGGGCTGCAGATATTACGAGCATCAGTTCTTGTTTTTGATTAAAAATGCCCCTTCTATAGTCCTCTGCAAATCCCATTAAGTAATTTAATGGGAGTCTTCCACTAAATACATGACTTGTTTTGTCCAATATGCATTGATTGGCTTCTGTTAAACCCCAACCGTATGTTGAAAGAAGCTTTTCTTGACTACTTCCAAATGAAACAATGGTTTTTAGTGCTGAAGTAATTCCTGGTTTTCGAACAACGCAAATTTGTTCACCACCCATTTCATACCGAATTTCTTCGAATAAAAAAGCAAGAGCATTATTTGATAAGTAGCATCTTTTAGATGCATCACTTGGTGTAAACTTTCCTTCTATATAAATATAACTTTCGGAAACATCCAAAATTAGATCTTGAAATTGAATTGGGATACGAATTTCATCTGAGTTTTTAAAATATGGTGTTCCATAGGGTTTATAACTATGCTCTTCCAGACTTATAATTGAATTCTCAAAAATTGGTTCATTAAATGCTTCTAACTTTTCACTAGTTGAAATCATTTTAAACAGTTTTTTTTAATGTAAACCAAGTGATTTCAAAAACACTTTTTCTTCTGTGGACAATTTAGATCTTTCTCTTGACAAGTCTTTAACATGAATGGTTTTTCTACTGCTTCTGCATCGGTCTTTATTTGGAATCTAAGTCTTAACATCTTTTTTTTGCGACACCGGATAGCTGTGATGATGATAACAATAACCCATTTTCGTTATAACCTTTTAAGCTCTAATTTAACAATTATTTTTTCTCCTTGAAAATTAATGAGCTTTCCTCTATCATCCAGGATCCTTAGTGTAATGTTGTCGATAAACTGACGACCCTCTGGTTGAATTGGCATATAAATGATATTTGTTGGTTCTTTAGTTAGCTTATACCCAGGTTCCACATCAATGTCAAATTCATAAATAGAGTGCGCCTGTTCTGAATTTAAATATGCACCGGTTGTTATATTGCAATCTACTCTTATAATGCGAACTTTTGTAATATCAACTATTGTTGAAGATTCATGAATCTCATTGGGCTTTAGTCGCTCTTCATTTGTAAATCCCAACAACTGTCCAATTGAGTTGTAGTGCTTAAAGTGAAGTACATACTTTGACTTAATTTCGCATTTCAAAGTGCTATTGTTTCCACGTAAGCTAAAAATATTTTCATCTAGATCTTTTGCATCTTTTTGAAGAGGTTTAAGCATTGCATCATGTATTTGGGTTATTTCGTATGCACCAGGAGGTATTTTTAACATTACTGGCCCTCCCCAGTTTGGCTTACTAAATCCAAACCAATTGTTAGTTTCATCTATGTTAAAAATTGAATTATATTAATAAAATCCTATAAGACCCAGTCCATATTTTTCTCTGTTGTTTGTCTCTATAGGAGGATAGAAGTTGGCACTTAAAATACTTGAATAACCACTTAATGTAAAAGTATAAGACATTTTTTTTACTGTGTCTTACAACTGGATATAATGTCACAATCTACAATTTCCTCAGATTTAGACACTTTTGAGCCGTTTGCATTACATATACAACAAAATATTTTTTTTGGTGGTGGACCATCAATTTGATCGTTAGAGTTGTTTGTAGAGTAATGGTCGTAGCAATACTGATATTTTAAAATATCAATGTCTTCTTTAACTTCTTCTGGCAACTTCTCCCACACCAAAGCTATTTCGTTTGGTGCACATGCTATCATTACTTCTTTAGGTAAACCACATAGTTCGTCACTCGTCATCGGTAGCAAACTTTTTGCATTGCTAAATGCTTTTAGTGATTTATAAATTTTTTTTAGTTTTGCATACTCACTTTCGGAATTATTTCGATTCATTTTTTAAAATTACTACAAAAATAAGTTCTTTTTTAAGAGAAACTGTAGACACAGCTGACCACAATATACTGTATTAAATTTTTGTTGGTTTTTATATGTATACCAAATTTCTGTGGCATAATTACATCCTTTACACATGTATTCTATGAATTCCAAAGTTTCCAAAACTATCATAATAAATTACTTTTCTAGCTTTCTTTCTGTAGGCAACCCAATGTGTTCCTGGTCCATTTACACTGTCTAAGTTTATGATGGCCGATTCAGTTTTGCCAGGTCCACTTTTAGGAAGACTATCTCTCATAAATACACCAACGAAATTTGCAATTTTATATTGTTTTGCATATCTTTCCAAATCAATATTTGATAATGCCCTTGCTGGTAAGGGCTTTACTAGTTTTTTGGATTTGTTAAATAAAGTCCTAACCCAGTTCGATACGGTTTTAAGTATAAACCTCTCCCTTTTTTACTTTCTACAAGCATTTGAGAGTTTTTAACACCAGCAACACTATTTTTAAGATGATTAACGGTTTTTATTGCTTTAACTATACCAGCAGCGCCACCCGCTAATGATCCTAGGGCGGATAACCCCGCAAAAATTGGCGCTGCGATCAAAGCAATTTTTGAAATTTTTGAAATATCTTGAAATTTTCCCTTATTTTGATTTAAGATCGATTTAATTTTTGTTTGAACGTTTCGACATATCGCAGACCCAAAAGCCACCTTTCGAGTTTTCGATTTTATCTTTTTTAACCCCATTCCAAATCTTCGCTTAACTTTCATTGAATTTGTAACAAAGTAAGCAGCAGCCTTCTCTTTTATT
Source organism: Aspidapion aeneum (assembly GCA_963576565.1). Lineage (NCBI taxonomy): Eukaryota > Metazoa > Arthropoda > Insecta > Coleoptera > Brentidae > Aspidapion > Aspidapion aeneum. The sequence continues at coordinate 163,716,260 of OY755038.1, read as the reverse complement.
CCAGCGTCTTTTGATTTAACAACTTGCCACGCACTTTCTTCTAGTTCGCGATCAGATTTGTGTCTTTTTTCTAAATTATCCAAATTAATAGAGTAACTAATATCGTGTTTTTTGCAGGCTCTATCTAGTGCATTTATTCCAGGATCACCTCTCGCTAATTTTGTCTTTAGTTTAGTTCCAGGACCACAATATTGATAACCCGGGATGTGTAATTCTACAGGAAGTTTATTTAAAAGTGAATTAAATACGCCTCGCCCCTTTTTTACTGAACTTTTTCTGTTGATAGATGACATCGAACTGATTTTGATATAAATACAAGTCAGCTTAAATACTAAAAGATAGTTCATATAAAAATGCGCATAGTGCAGCAACAAGACAGAATCTCAATTATAAATTGGGATGAAAAGACGGGTTGTGGTATTACATATCAACGTCATGGATCTTTACTACCCAATTCCATACGTGGATTAATAATTGGGCCATCAAATTGTGGTAAAACCAATGTGCTTATCACTCTTATTACACACCCACTAGGATTAAAATTTGAAAATGTATATATATATATATATATATATTCCAAATCATTGTTTCAATCAAAATATGAATTTTTAAAGCAAATTTTATCGCCAATTGAGGGGCTTGGATACTACACATTTAATGATACATCCTGCGTTATACCACCATCTGAGGCAAAACCAAATTCGATATTTATTTTCGATGATGTAATTTGCGATGGTCAGAGTGTAATAAAATCATACTACAGTATGGGGAGGCATAAAAATATAGATTGTTTTTACCTAGCACAGACTTACTCTAGAGTACCAAAACAGCTAGTTCGAGATAATTCAAATTTCATAATAGTATTTAAACAAGATGAAATGAATCTGCGACATATTTTTTCAGATCACGTTTCTCCAGACTTTACTTTTACTAAGTTTCAAGAAATCTGTGGAAAATGTTGGGACGATAAATATGGTTTTCTAGTTATTGTTAAAGATGCAGATTTAAACAATGGCAGATATAGAAAAGGATTTGATAGTTACATATATGTTTAATAAATGTGTAGCAACAAATTTAGTTGCTTTTAGAACGAACAACTGCAAACATCTTATTTGTAAATATGTCAAATTCGATCGATCGATCGATTTAAAACGTGATATTGTTGCTATGACTGATGCAGTAAGAACAAAATTTAAATTTTTTGAACCCATCTCAAAACCATTATCAAAAATTTCAGAAAATTTTAAAAATGCAGCAATTGTAAAAAGGACAAGTAGTAATATAGCAACACCTTTGATAGCTGTGGAAGCAAAAAAAGCAAAGAGAGTTGCAGCCAATGTTATGGTTGATGATTCGGAAGATGGTGATGGTGGAAATAAATCTCATCATAGATCTTACCTCTCAGCTTCACCACCCTTGCCGGATACACCAATATCCTCATACTCTAATCAAAGTCAAAAATCATTTAATGCAGATGCAAGTTCTCATTTATCACCTAAAAAGAGTGTCAATAATGAAGCTATGGATGAATCACTGAGACAAGATATTGGGGAAGATTTAAATTCTATATCTACAATCTATATGGAGGGGCTTAAATCAAACCCATCTATCTATGACACCATATATGGTGTTAGGTACAATTCCAACAATGATAATTTTCAGATAGGTAATGCTACAATAAAATTTCCAGATAAATTATTAACTCTTTGGCGTAAAAAAAATATGATTGGGGCATTTTCTGCTCATCGTGATTTATATTATTTGTTATTTTTTAAAAAACCAAGTGTGTCAAACATTGGTGACATTAGCCCAAAAGCACTCAGCGATTATAAGCAAATACTTAATTTGTAAAATGCCTATTACAATGAATATAATAAAATATATGGGGTAAATACCAGCCGATCTGTAAAATTTACAAATTTTATAAAACCACTTCTAACACCGAAACATGGTAGAAGTAAAGAAGGTTCTGGTAGTACCAGAAATAAAATTTCAAATCTCAAAAAATTCAATAATAATAAAGTAAACTATGTATATTGGAATACTGCTAAAGAATTAGTTAGTCGCTTGCGATTATTATGGAGCTCAAAAATGGCTGGGCATACTGGTCATAATGGTGAAATTTTGTCTATAATTGAAGAATTAAGAGAAGAAGGGGTTATATATTAGGACTCACTTTTTGATTGTAGCATATATTGTTCAGTTACTATCTAACATGGGAGGTGTAAAGAACACGATTGACAAGTTTGGTCGTATAAAAAAAACTTCCAAAATTACATATATAAAAGGATTGAAGGGTAATGGTTTTAAGTTGACCGCTAAAAATGATTTCGACATTGAGAACAAACGTTTATGTAATATAGCAGATGCTGTAGATCATAAAGACGCTATCAATCTAGAATTTCTGGAAAATCGTATAAACAAACTAGTTGAAGAACTAAAGCTAGCTATAGCAGATAGCTGTTGATGCAGTAAGAACCAATTTAGAAAAAATAAAAACGCAACAATCGACAAGTGGTAAACTATTGTTAAATTTACATGGGAGATTGAGTGCCATAGAAAGAAAAGTTTTGAAACATCAGCTACTTGAATCCGCTTTGTAACCAATGATTTAGATGGACGCATAGAATATCATACACCCATTTGAATTGAAAAAATAAAGTATTTATTTTAACGGTGGCTAGTGGGCAAAAAGTTCAAGTGGTTAATGAGCTATATAAACCTGCAAGAAAAAATTTCCTGCGAAGAAAAACCTTAATAAAAGGTTTTAAGGATCTATGGCAGATTGATTTAGCTGAAATACAACAATTATCAAAATATAATTTGGGGTATAGATACATTTTAGTATGCATAAATTGCTTTTCTAAATTTGTCTGGGCTAGACCAATAAAAAATAAAACAGGACTTGAAATATGTGCAGCAATGCGGGATGTTTTTAAGCAAGCTGGTTATTACCCCCATAACATACAGTCTGATCAAGGAAATGAAGAATTTTTTAATAAACACTTCCAAGCACTTATGAAAAAGAAGTCTGTAAATCACTATCACACATATAGTGTAAAGAAGGCAGCCATTGTGGAAAGAGTAATCAAAACTTTAAAAACAAATCTTTATAAAGAATTCTCTACATTAGGAAGCTATAAGTGGTTTCATATTTTACAGGATGTTGTTGATAAATATAATAAAACAATTCACACAACTATTAAAATGAGACCAATTGATGTGAAACCCACCACTAGAATTACCGCATTTGAAAATATAAAAATGGTACCTAAAAAAATTAAATTCAAAGTTGGAGACGTAGTTCGTATAAGCAAATATAAGTCAATTTTTGAAAAAGGGTACACACCATCGTGGTCAGCGGAACAATTTAAAATTGTAAAAGTAAATATAACGAATCCACCCACTTATGAAATAGAAAGTTTTGACGGAGAACCTATACTTGGTGCTTTTTATGAAATGGAGCTACAGAAAACCAGTGTGCCATCAATATATTTAGTGGAGAAAATTATTAAGAAAAGGAAGTGTAATATACTGGAGCAATACTTTGTTAAGTGGTTAGGTTTTACAGATAGACATAATTCATGGATAAATAAATCGGATATCGTTTAAAAAAATATTTGAATTTTAATATATTTTTTTAAAATTCACATCAAATGAAAATCAATATAGGTTTTTTACACTTCCTTAATTTTTATAATATATTTATTTTGTGTTTTATACTAATATTGTTACTTTATTATAAAATTTTGTAAAAAAAATAAGATAAAAATAATATTGCAATAAAACAAATCCAATTAAAAAATAGTTTTTAATTTCTTATTATAATATATTTTATTACAGCTTTTATCAATTTAAAACTACATCCATACTACAATCCATAAACGAATTATAAATACACATTTTTGATAAATGTCTTATATTTAATCATCGTTCTCACTGAATCCACTATCTTCATCTTCATCTTCATCGAGCGGTGGAAAGAGTAACTCCAGTGGAATGTCTTCCAATGGCCTCAGAAGATACAATAAATTCAGCCATCTCATATTTTTACAAAACTCTTAAAGTGTTTGGTTACCCATAAAAAACATTTGGCATTGAATGACACCATCCATAAAATTATTTGCTCTAGCTACATCTCTTAGTGAAGGGTCACCCTCCATCAGTTCGTCCGACTTCTCAAACAACCAGAATCGTAAATCGTGAATTTGTTCTTCCAAACGATTCATATTTTTAATACTTTAAGAATAATATTTTAACACACAATAATTTTAAGATAATTTAGTATATTCCAAATTCAAATATGGATTTACGTTTTGCACCGATGTATGTGGGTTCACTTTGCCCCAGATAGGTTAGAGTATATTTTTGATTACTTTTATTAACTAGATCGATAAAATCATCATCTATTGATTTAAGCACACGTTTTGGTAAAAACGTTTTAAATACATCAGCATCTTCAGCCAATGTTATTAAAACAGATTTTCCATAACGGGTATCAATGGTGCACATTTCTTTAATAACATATGTGGTATTAACTTTTAATGAATCTAAAGATTTTAATTGAAGTTTTGCTTCATTGTTTATTTCGAAATTTATTTGTTCAAGTTTGATTTTTGAAATATCCATATTATTACCTTTAAATTATTGTTTTTCCACAAATTAAACTATTTTTTCTTTATTTTTATTTTAGAGAGTGATTTGACACGTTGAGATACAGAAATCTACTAATACTTTAAGTGGGTTTGTTTTTCCTTTTTATATGTTTAAATACAATTATTAGGGTGGGGATAATGTAAATCTTTCAAAAGTGTAAAACAAATCAGAGTCAAAGATAGAGGTATTTTTTGTGCTTAAGGTCAGACAAGGTCAAGGTTGTTCAGGGTCAAAAATACTACTCGAACTATTCGTCTCTACATATAAAAACGCAACGATCGTCAAGGTCATTCAAGGTCAACATAATGACCTTCACAACTTTTCAAGGTCAAATATACTACTCAAACTATTCGTCTCTACATAAAACAAGGCAACGACCGTCAAGGTCATTCAAGGTCATTCCCTCCTCAAAAGTGGTCCAGCACCCGCTTAAACCTACTACTGTAGTAACTGTAAACATAAGAAAAACTCGCGAATGCTTGCAGATTCTTCTGAATAATATTTAAAAGCAAAAAGAAACGTTATTTATTCTTTATAAAGACCAAAACAACATAAAATAGCTGAGAGGTTTATATTTGAGGGCTTGACAAACAAGAAAATAAAATGTCATAAGGATCTGTGCCTAATAGTTTTGGCTTAACAAAAATCAAGATAAACAATGTCATATTTGATAGTGTAATATAACTTTGCCCTACTCAAAATTTTATTCTAGTTATTTAAACAACAAGGTTTGAAAACGACTCTTTGCACACGATCGAGACAGTTTGGTAGACCGAGCCGAAGGCGAGGTCTACAAGTCGAGGGAGTGTGCAAAGAGGTTTTCAAACGAGTTTTTTACAATATTTTTTATACGACTGCTAATAAAGAAAGAAAAATCTAATTTTAATTTAACTTGTTTTTATTTCCGACATTTTTACAACAAAACTTTAAAAATTCAACAATTTTTTGACTTATCTAATCAACAAAACATACGAGCAGTGACGGTTGCTACGGAACTAAGCCAACTTATATTGATGGGTGACAACAACAAAAATCACAATGACGGGAGACCCGTATGCAGAAATGACATAGGCGTGCGCAAAAATGACATAAGCGTGTAAAACGTTTTGCACACAGCGTGCGCAAAATGCCATTTTCAGATCGTGTTCTCCGTGCGCAAAACCCCCTTTTACAAGTCAGTCGTATAAAAAATCAGATACACCCTTTTGTTTTAACACGTCAGAAGCTCAAGAAGAGAGAGAGCGAAGAAGAATGGGCCCATAATTCCGACACTGCATTGTTGTCAAGTGAGCTTAACTTTGTGTCCCTAAATATTTAATTTGCGACATTATTAATTTTCTTTTCTTTTTGTTGGTAATTTTTGTGGCGTAAAAACTTTTTTATTTTAAATTTCAATGAATGAAACAATTTGCGCCTTAAAATTGACAAAAAGAATTTTGCGATCAGATTTGGTTGGTGGTGATGTTTTCTCCGATGGCTTGAGACTGGCTTTCTGAGGCTTGAAAAAGATTCAATAGAAATCGAAACGTTGCCAAAGAAAAATTGTTTTTTCTGCCTATCCCTATACCCAATAAACCTAAGTAAAATGACATTCCAAGGGAACGAATCCAACATAAATTTAATAATTAAGTTTTTTTAATAATTTGCTAGCCAAAATGTTAAATTTTGATAGAAGGGATCTTTTTTAAATCGAACCAACCTACAATTTTAGATATTTGTTTTTTTTTTAATAATGCATTAATAACATAAATAATGATTTTATTAGAGCATCGACGCGTTAAATATTTTTAAAATCAGTAAGAAACGAGGGATCTTATATAAATCTTATATGATGTTCTAAAAGCTTACGTCAAAATTAGACATTTTCTAAAAAATGTTGGATCTTTAACCTAAAAATTTTTGAATTGCATAATAACACATCAAATTTTTGTATTATTTATATTGTAATACCTACTAAACTCAAACAAACTCTTGTGATAATATTTTTTAAAAACCGAAGAAAAATCACCCCCTTTGATTTCAAGAGGTGTTTAGTTGCAGTTTTAAGCTATTGAAAACACACATCATAACCAAAAATATTAAAAATATGTTGGGAGTTTTTGAATACCTAATAAACAAAAATGAGCTAGATTTTTTGTTTCATGCCAGTGGCAATTGTTTAAACAGTTTTATTTAGCTTGACTTCATATAATGTATTTGTTTGTTCGATTATCACTTTTTTAAAATTTTTCCAACAGAATTTTCTTATATTTTAAACTTTGCAGTGATTACTTAATACAGCTTTTTACTCAAATTAAAAAAAAACCAAATGGCAGATCCAAAATGGTGGATTTTCAAATTTATGAAACGATATGCATCAAATTCGGAACTTTAAGGTGTTTCAGGTCGGTTCCCATTTTTATTTTTTTTAGTTTAAGTTAAATATAATTTAAAATTTAATAAAGTTTCTAGTTTGATGCATATCGGTTCATAAATGGCAAAAACCGCCATTCTACATTCGCCAATTTATTTATTTTTTCCAATTAAAAAAATGCTGGATTGTATAGTTACCACCAAATACCTAGTTGGAAAGTTTGAAAACATTATTTTTATAAAAAAATATAACAAAAATCTCGCGCCAAATTGTTCATGCGACAAATTGTCCCCGCGACAAAACGGGCCGCGGCCAATCAGCAGCTGTGAATCGGTTGCGGCGAATTGTCCCCTACCCTTTTAATTTGTGTACCTGTGCTTAATTTAAGGATCAAAATACCAATCTACATATTTCGCTTTTGTACAACTGAGCTTACGCCGCTGTTTTATACAAAACACCAAAAACTTTCCAAACAAAACATAGTTTATATGTTGTTTTTTAGGATCTAATGAAGGCGCATTTTCAAATTTGAGATAAATATAACAAATCCTGCAAAAGCATAAAAAAAAATAAAAAAACAAAATCAAAGGGGTTGCAGATCTATATATCCTTAAGAACTCTTTGTACTTAAATCATTTACAGATTCATCTCATAGGACTTTTAATTATTGAACACCCTGTATAGGATATTGCAAAATTTTTAAAAAAATCTAAAGATAAAATAATGTATAAGCTTATCTTATAGGATCCTGCGTAAATCGAAAATAACTTCGATTAAGGGTATACCGAAGCGTGGATTTACAGTCTCTTACGGCACAAACCGTTCCCATTGTTTAAAATTAAAAATCACATATATCAAACACAAAAATCACATCTACACACCACTAACGCTCAACACGTACTAAAAGTTAAAAAATATTAAAATACAGAATGCGCCTCTGGAGTGGTTGACTCCAACATGGCAGGCTGCATGAAAGATGCGCGTAGCACCCCCCACCACCTGAGTTCCCTATCTGTTTGTTAGGTGCTCCGTGATACAACATCAAGTATAGGTAATTTTCAAAAATCACCAAAATCACGTGCTTGGGCAAATTTTCAGATTTTTTCTATTTTAGACGGCATAAGCTCCGAAATACTTTGTTCTAGGGTAAAACTTCTAAGAACATATCTTGTAGAGAATTTTATCAGCTACAAAATCCATTGTTTAAACGTATTTTTAAATATTGTAATGGAGTGGGAGTAACCTTTAACTTAAAGTAAGTAAGTTAGCAAATAATCATTTTTTAAAATTTAGTGCTTTAAACGGCACGTTTTTATTTATTTTTATTTTTTTGTAAAAATTTAGTGACGTAAAAAAGGTAAGAGAGCTTAGGGGTCAAACACCTCCTTAAACTAACCACCTCTTCAAAAACCCCCCCAGACCTCCCAAAATCTAACATATTTAGGTTTTCTCAAAAAATACGCTTCTAAGAGAAAAATGTGTAATATACTTTATTGTAGACAATGAAATTTCCTTTTGAAAAAGGTAGAACTCGATGGGGTCAACTATTTATAAACTCTTCAGCGGCGTCCGTTAATTAAAGTAGTAGTAGTAATTTAAAAAAGTAAAAAAATATCCATGTTTTTTCCATTTTCGATTTTTTCTAAACCAAGGTTTATAGAACAAAATGTGTTCTACATTATTGTAGCAAATAAAATTTCCTTTAAAATGCTGTACAAGAAAGTCGGATTGGTTACATGGTTATAAATTCAGAAGCGCCCGTAAATTTAACCAATTTTAAAAAATCACAAATTAAAATGTTTTTGTTACAAGTTTTATCTAATTTTTTCAAAGACTAAGCCTAATTTAAAAAAAATGCTATGATGCACTTTGTTGACAGTAAAATTCTCTTTTCAACGGTGTATAACTCGATGGTGTTTAACTTACAACGAACCCGCCAGCGACGTCCGTAAATGGGGGCCATTTAATGATTTTTTTTTTAAATTATGTTTTGCACAGGTTTTATTTGATTTTCTGAAAACCATGCCCTTTATCAAAAAAATTGTTTTTTATTGTAGATAATAAAATTTCCTTTTAAACGTTGTGTAACATGGTAAAAAATATTTCATATTTACCGCTCCAGTGGTGTGCTTAATTTAAAACAATTTTTTTTAAATCACCAAAAAAATTAATTATGTTACATATTTTATTCGATTTTCTTAAAAAACAAGCCCTTTATCAAAAAATGTGTTCTATACTTTATTGTAGATAATACAATTTACTTTTAAATGGTGTGTAACAAAGTCGGATTGGTTTCATGGTAATAACTTCACAGGCGCCCGTAAATTAAACCAATTTTAAAAAATCACAAATTAAAATATTTTTCTTACAAGTTTCATCAAATTTTTTTAAAAACTAAGCTGAACGTGAAAAATTGCTATACTGCACTTTATTAACAATAAAATTCCCTTTTTATCAGTGTACAACTCGATGGAGTTTGACTTACAACGAACCCGCCAGCGAGGTCCGTACATGGGGGTCATTTAATTTTTTTTTGTAATTATGTTTTGCACAGGTTTTATTTGATTTTCTTAAAAACCAAGCCCTTTATCAAAAAAGTATTTTTGACTTCATTGTAGACAATAAAATTTCCTTTCAAACGGTGTATTGCGTGTTAAAAAATATTTTATATTTACCGCTCCAGTGGTGTCCTTAATTTAAAACAATTTTTTAAAATCACCAAACAAATTAATTTTGTTACATTTTTTATGCAATTTTCTTCAAAACTAAGCTTCTTACGATAAAATTTTCTCTTCTACTTGATGGACAATAAAATTTCCTTTTAAACGATGTGTCACAAAATGTAATAAATGTTATGGGTAACACTGCAAGAAGCATTAATATCAAAATTTACCAAAAAATTTAGTGCTTTAAACGGCACGTTTTTTATTTTTTTTTTAAATTCTTTTGTATAAATCCAGTGGCGTAGAAAGTAGTAAGGGGGTTTGGGGCTAAAGCAGCCCCCTTTCTTACCTGACACCCCCCCTCTTCCTCGAGCCACTGAATATTGACCCCTTAAAAAGGGTCCGGTAGTTCTAAATGTTATGTGGGCCAGTAGGGAAGTTAAAAATCTGGGTTTTCGTCATTCCCCCCCCCTGTGCGCCATCACCCATCTTAAAAAACCCACCAAAAATTAGCATGCAAAAAAGTTGAATGCAGTTTTGTAGGGGATAATTCATTATAAACATCTTAAAGGGCGTCAAAAATTCTACTAGTTTGGCAAATCTAATTATTTCCATCTTTAATAATACGAGAGTTAGCACTGGTGGACACTGGAACTTAAAACACCCTGTATATGGGTCTTTTTTTCTTAAATTTTTTAAAACAAAAGATTTGGGCAAGAAATTTTAAAAAAAATGTTTGCGTTTTTAACGAAACGTCGACAGTGATGATAATTGTATAAACTCGGATCTTTAACTGCTGTACTGACTTGCATAACATTGTTAATTGTTACTTCCACCCCTTCAAAATTATTATAAAATTACTTAAATAGAGTGTTTTGTAGATAATTAAATTCTCTACAAGATATGTTCTTCGAACTTTTACGTTACAACAAAGTGTTACGGAGTTATTACCGTGTAAAGTAGAAAAAAAATGAAAATTTGCCCAAGCACGTCATTTTAGTCATTTTTAAAAAATACCTAGCTCCGTTACTACTAACCGTAGGACAACAATGGTACCACGCGGTTGTAGATAATTATGTCCACTAAAAAACTTCATATAACTCTTTTTGCGATTTAGTGTACTGGAACGAAATTAAAGGCAAAAAACTAAAAAAAGTGCCAATTTTTGATGGTTTTTTCAAGATGGCGGAGGGAGCACAGTGGTGGGGGTGACGAAAACTCAGATTTTTAACTACCCGCCTGAGCTTACCAACATATCCAAAATTCAGAACTACCGGACCTTTTGTAGGGTAACCCCCCCTATTTTGGCCTCTATTCATTGAACTAATTGACCCTAGCGGACTGAACCGAACTCTTCTGTAGGACTCGCGCGCTTGACTGCTTGCATGGTTAGGTGAGGCGATTGTAAAAGTGATAAATTTGTGTGCATCAGCATGCCACGCTGGCCTTACATAATTTAATTTTTTGTTTTACTGGAGTGCTTTTAACATTAAAATATGAAATAATAAAATCATAACAAAAACATTTCATGTAAAAAAAAGCCAAGTACGCGAAAATGGCATTCCGTAAAAAGAATTGAGATAAAATTAAAGCCAAGTTCTCCAGTGCAAATTTCAAAATGAAAGGTTCTTACTAGTTTGGAAATGTTTTTCTAAACTTTGCCATTACAGCCAAACTTCTTTATGTTCAATGTAGCACTGTGCCTAAGAGTCACTTACAGCCGTAATAGCTAAGTTTAGAAAAATATTTCCAAACTAGTAAGAACCTTTCATTTTGAAATTTGCATTGGAGAACTTGGCTTTACTTTTATCTCAATTCTTTTTACGGAATGCCATTTTCGCGTACTTGGCTTTTTTTTACAGGAAATGTTTTTGTTATGATTTCACTTCTTGGAAATTGGATAATACTTAATTTTTAAAGTAGTAAAATATGCGGAATATTGTTCAAAACTTTTGCAATTGAGGTTTTTTAATTTTTTTCCATGATTTTATCATAGTTCCTATCATAGTTCCTATCAGCTCTCTAGCGTTTCTGAAAGTGTACAATATTATTTTACTTAACTTTACATGTATAGAGGAGGGAAATAAATTAAAATTGTAGTGTTTTTAAATTTTGTCCTATAGTTTTATCATAGTTCCTATCAGTCTTCCAATGCTCAGCTCTCTAGCGTTTCTGGAAGTGGGGAATGTTACTTTTACATAACTTTACATTTATAGGGGAGGAGAGTAAATGAAAATATTGGGCTTTTTAAATTTTTTCCCATGGTTTTATCATAATTTCTATCAGCATTCCAATGCTCAGGTCTCTAGCGTTTCTGGAAGCGGGCAGTGTTACTTTTACATAACTTTACATTTATAGGGGAGGGAAGTAAATTAGAATTTTGGGGTGTTTTAATTATTTTCTATAACTTTATCATAGTTACTATCGGCCTTCCAAAGCTCAGCTCTCTAGCGTGTCTGGAAGTAGGCAATGTTACTTTTACTTAACTTTACATTTATAGGGGAGGGAAGTACATTAGAATTTTGGGGTGTTTTAATTTTTTCCTATAGTTTTATCATAGTTCCTATCAGTCTGCCAAAGCTCAACTCTCTACCCTTTCTGAAAGTGGGCAATGCTACTTTTACATAACTTTAAATGTATAGGGGAGGGAAGTAAATTAAGATTTTGGGGTTTTTCCAGGGGTTTGGTCATAAGTTCTATGAGTCTGCCAAATTTCAGCTTTGTAGCATGTCTGGAAGTACAGTAGAATATTGATGATCTATACATGAGTGAGTGAGTCAGTGAGTGAGTGGCAATTTCGACGTTTTTTGAAATTTTGTAACTACTTTAGTACTTTATGGAATTCCATGAAATTTGGAGGGGTTATTAACTTCATGGAGATCTACGACTGTGCAAAGCTTGAGATTCGTAGCTCATTCCGAAGTAGAGTTTTAGATCAAATATCGGCTGAAATGTTTCCAGAAAAGATGGTTACGGCGCGCGAACTTGGCGAGGCACTGCCGCCGGCGGGCAGCTCCGCTTCACTTACGCTGCGGGTGGTCATATCGCATCTGGTCCACATCACGTGGCGAAAAATTATTGAGGACGTTCGAAGACTAAAAACTCTATAATGCGAATATATCAATTAAATAAATCGCTGGTAAGATTTTGTCGCATCCATGCAAATTATGTAACACCCGCCACCTGTTTTGAGTCATTCACCATCGGATTACCTAATTAGTCATTGTTTGTTTATTCAAAAAATGAGTTTTCCTCTACATGACAGTGTTGTGTCATTGATAAATGTACCATTTCAACGCAGCAGTAATTTTGAAAAGACGGAAATCTTGAAAAATAGTAGACCAACGCCAGACTTAAATATTTTAAGTCTAGACAAAAAAAAAGGAGGAGTGTTCTCGAAGCTTCAAATTCAGAGTCTACACTTATAGCACAAGGTTTTCTCAAAAACTGAAAGTTTTAAATACCTTTTTTTGATTTTAATTTTTAAGATATTGACAACTACTAAAATATCCTGTATCAATTTTTAAATCAAGTTAACCTAGATGTAAATATATGCATCACTCAAAATAAAATATGCTGTTCAAGATTACAAGATAAATATGAAGTTTTTGAAGATATATTCGAAAAAACTAAAACTGTAGCAGGAGCTCCAATTGTCCTTAAAAATTCTGAGGAAACTATTTTTAAGGAATATAATTTATTATATTACGAAATTATGGAGAATATAACTTTTCAGTTACAAACAAGGATTAAAGATTTTGAAAAATTAGAATTTGTTGCAGTACTACACACCTCCAAGTTCGATGAATATTCGAAAGTTTTTCCCAAAAAATGTATTGATAGTTTAGAAAATGCATATAAAAAAAAGTTTGATATAGACAAATGAAAAAATGAATTATCAGTAATTTATAAAGACTAACATTTTAAGTGCTCAAAATTTAAATCTATTTGAAATTTTTAGTGAAACTAAAAAACTTTGTAATCTTGTTTTAACTATTCCAGTGACGATTAAAAATGACACAAGATAAACTTTCCGCACTGCCAATTTTTTCGACGTTATACAGTCAAACCTCTATAACTCGAACTTCTCTATAACTCGAACCTTTTAAGTGGTCCCTGCACTTTTTATATGTATTTTAACCTCTTTAACTCGAATTTCTATAACTCCAACTCTCCACAACTCGAACTGTTTTGGTTGTCCCTTTAATTTCGAGTTATAGAGGTTCGACTGTAATTGATAAAAGTGTATTGTTAATAGAATGAAGGATACCGCTTGTTTACAAACTTTAATTGTTGTATTTAGATTTAAAGTGAGTACCTAAGTATATTTATTATCTTTGTAGAAAATAAAATTTTTCGACAATCATGGAAAGGGAAAAAATACACATTGCATTTGACCATTTATTCCCATTTCATGAAGGATTTTTTTTCATTTTTGGCCTTGGTGCCTCATCAGTTTTACAAGTCACGAGCCGCCACTGGTGCCTAGACGTCACTTTGTATAAAACCATATTTACTTTTATGTGTTCTCTCATAGTTCTCTCAAAGCGACAGGTATCGGTATTCGTTATGATAGGCTGTGGTTATGACGTATGTGGGTGTGTCTGTTGCCATTATAGCTTCTAAACTGGTATACCAATTTTTAATTAATGCTTGACACCAAAGTAACAAATAAATTAAAATGGAAAAAATAGTCCATTTCTCAGTGGAGTTTGCAAATACAACGAAAAATCTCAACCTCTTCTCCACTAAAGTCTTTATTGTTTCGGATTTTATTTAGGACATGTTTCGAGTCTAACAGGAATTCTCCACTTCCCACTCCTGTTCATCCTCTTTTTTGCTGGATTTTCAACTAGTATTAGCAACTGTTTGAACCCTCGCATGAGCATGAGGGTCTTTTATTTGTTTTTAAAAGGTATGTTACATTTTAAGGGTGTTTTATTAGTAATGCATTGTTTAGAAAATATAAAAAATGATGGAGGTGGAATGGTCACTTTCGGGATACATTAATGAACCTGAAAGTGATAATTTGATCCCCTTTAATATAATTTTAATATCTCAGTTTAATCTCCTTAATAGGCACTGAAAATTGCTTTGGATATAGCTACACTTCTTTGTTTACCTTGTTTCAGCTGATAATGGGTCTCTTTAGACTCGAAACATGTCCTAAATAAAACCCGAAACAATAAAGACGTTAGTGAAGAAGACGGTCAGATTTTCTTTGTAAATTAAAATTAGTTGATCAATATTAAAGCAATAGTGGAAATATACAGGGTGTCCCAAATAAAAGCAACTACATGGGGATTTCGAAAACGGTAAGATATACGAGTTAGTTTAAATGAGAAAAAAGTTGCGCTTTTATAAGCCCAATCAGATGCCGTATCAAAATTAAAAATATCTACAGGGGTTTTTAAAATATTGAGCAATAACTAAAAATTGTATTTTTTGAAAAATTGAAATATTGCCGTCATCTTGCGAACAAATTTAATGAAATTTGGTAGTTTTGTATAAGCAATTACGGCCAATCCAATGACGTTAACAAATTTTTTAGTTTATCAAAAAAATAGTTTTTCACTTAGTTGGCTGTGAAACAAATGCCGTAGATGTGTTTGTTGTCATACCTACGTAAGTACATTTGTTTGATTTCCATTTGTTTGATTTATATGCAAATCTCCAAGGCCCTTATTTTTTAATTTTTCTCTGGCTAAAAAATACAATTTCTTATAATCTATCTTTTATTTCTGAAACAAAAGTTTTGATTTATTATTTAATTTAAAATAAAACTAAAAACCGATAACAAAGCATTGAATTAAATAAGCAAATGTTCGAAAATTCCACCGTTGTTATTCATGCAAATCCTGCATCGATGAGTTAGAAACATGCATGCATCTTTAACCATTTGTTTAGGAATTTCTTCTATGGCTTGCACAACGGCTGCATTAAGTTCTTCTATCGTATTATGAGTAGTAGAATAAACTTTATCCTTTAAGTATCCCTAAATACAAAAGTCAAGAGGCGTAAGGTCCGGCGAACGTGTAGGTCAGGCAACTGGACCTATACCTGCATTAAGTATGTGGAGGTGCTCCATCTTGCTAAAACCACATGTTTGCTACATTTTGAAGAGGCAAATTTTCTAGAATTTGGTCAACTTAATTTTGTATAATTTCTAGATATCGAAGTGCCGTCAAATTGTTATGAAAAATGTTAAATAGTATGTGTCCGTTTATGACTCCTAGCCATACATTCAGACCCCACCTAACTTGATGGTGCACCTCACGATTTAAAAACGGATTTTCATCGGCCCAGTACACGTAGTTATGTCTGTTAAACACCCCGCAGTTTGTAAACCTGCTTTCATTGGACCACAGAACCTTAAGCGGAAATTAAGGGTTTTCTTGCGATTTTTGTATGAACCAATTGCTAAACAAGGTTCTTCTTTCTAAGTCACCATCTCGGAGTGCTTGACTAATATGTGTTGCATATGGATGATATTTAAATTTTTTAAAAATTCTTTGTGCAGTTGATTTGGGTAGTTAAACATTATTTTCCAGTTCACGAAGGAAGATGCGAGAATTGTGAACGACACTTTGTAAAACCAGAGCTTCAATATTTTCATCAACTTGTCGATAATGATTTTGTTTTTTAAAGGAACCATATTCAATTAAATTATTTCAAAGTATTCTGAAGATTGACAAACTTGGTTGTCGTGGTAGATATCTCTTAAAGTACATATCTCGAGCTCTTCCAGCATTTTTATTACACAAAATATAACATTCATACATATCTACTTTCTGGATGGATTAAAACGTATATTTACCAGAACAACAGTGTCCTTATTCCCACTAAATTTACCTATAGTTGCATTGCAAGGACGTGATAAGTTTACCAAATATCTACTTTCTCCCAATTTGGAAACCTTTCCATGTTAAATTTGATTGATAATGTGACTCAAAAAAAATACTCTGCCAATATATGGGCCCCTAAGCTCACACTAGGTATCTACTATAGTTATAGCGTACGTGTGAGCTGATATAACTAAAAACTAAAATACATTTTATTCAACCCCAGACTAAATTACCTTTCGTTTGATACCACACAAGCCATGTTTTGACTTAAACTCAAATTTTTGAAATCTACCCCCACCCTTAAAAAAAACAAAAACTAAAATATATTTTGTTTAACTCCGGACTCAATTACCTTTCGTTTGATATCACACACGCCATATTTTTACGTAAACTGTAATTTTTGAAATCTACCCCCACCCTTTAAAAAAACTAAAATATATTTTGTTTAACTCCAAACTCAATTACCTTTCGTTTGATATCACACAGGCCATATTTTCACATAAACTCTAATTTTTAAAATCTACCCCCACCCTTTTATTTGGCTTGTGTTTGGTGGATTTTGTTCATTTTTAAATGGGACCATCTCGACCCAAGACCCAGCCTAGGTACCAAATTTCATTGAAATCGGGCAAGCGGTTTTTGTGTTATGCGCGTTGGTCGTTACAGACAGACATACAGACAGACAGACATACAGACAGACAGACAGACAGACAGACAGACGGCGCAACAAAAAAGTTTCAAAATCATCTGAAACGCAAAGATATATAAAAAATTTTGAAATCGGAGCAATTTTTTTTTCTCGAAAAAATTAGGATCACCATAGCTCACACTACTATAGTATAGTATATGTGTGAGCTAATATTAAGTAATTTAGAAACTTTAAAACTGCAACAGATAAATCAAATAAATGACAAAGTTTTTAAACAAACTCGTATCTCTTACCGTATCCGAAATCCCCATGTAAAAATGTTCTATTGCGCGTTCCCAAGTATATTAGTAATTCTGTGTACATGGTCTATCGTGGAATGTTTATCTCGAAACCCAAATTGATGAGATGGAATATTTACTTGTCTATGATTGGTTTTATTCTTTTAAGCAATAATTTTTCACAGAGGTTGTTTTATTGGACATAATTGGCAGCAAATATATTGGCCTGTAAGATTACACGTCATGGCGCACAGTGTGACGAAATTGAAAAAAAATCGACATCAATTATTTTAAATTAGCAAATGTTTGTATTGATATAATAATCATGAATATTGATAAAATTGAGCGAAAATATTTGTTTTATAGTATATTTTTCATTTATTTTTACACAGATTGTGGTATAATTTTATTTGGAAACAAACAAAAATTCCAGATTTAAGGCCTACTAAAAATAAAACAGCATTTCTTTACCTAGTTCTAAATAATGTTAATCCGAATCATTATACTCCTCCCCTACTTCCATATTCATATCATCTAATAATTCCTGCGCATTTTAGCTCACACTACTACTATACTATAGTAGTGTAAGCTATAGTGATCCTAATTTTTTCGAGAAAAGAAAGTCGCTCCTATTTCAATTTTTTATATATATATCTTTGCGTTTCAGATGATTTTGAAACTTTTTTGTCGCGTTGTCTGTCTGTCTGTCTGTAACGACCAACGCGCATAACTCAAAAACCGCTTGTCCGATTTGAATGAAATTTGGTACGTTGGCTGAGTCTTGGGTCGAGATGGTCCCATTTTAAAATGAACAAAATCCACCAAACGCAAGCCAAGTAAAAGGGTGTGGGTAGATTTCATAAATTAGAGTTTAAGTGAAAAAATGGCGTGTGTGATATTAAACGAAAGGTACTTGAGTCTGCAGTTAAACAAAATACATTTTAGTTTTCTTTTAAAGGGTGAGGGTAGACTTCAGAAATTAGAGTTTAGGCCAAAACATGGCTTCTGTGGTATCAAATGAAAGGTAATTCAGTCTGGAATTAAAAATAGAAAGAAAGTATGTTTCAGTTTTTAGTTATATTAGCCCACACGTACACTATAACTATAATAAGTAGTGTGAGCTTAGGTGCCCATATATTGGCAGAGTATTTTTTCCAACTGTATTTTTGTCGAATCGATGAAAATAATGGGTCTGACGAAATTAACAAATTATGCAAAATATCTTCCATGTTTTGTTTTCTTCCAATTTTTCTGTATATATCACAATGCTATAAATAAATTCTTATCTTGATTCAAGCCAAGACAGACCTTGTTTTGAATTCTGATCGACTAATGCAAAATACTCTGCCAATATATGGGCCCCTAAGCTCACACTAGGTGCTATAGTTATATTGTACGTGTGAAATAATTAAACTCAAAACAAACTGAAATATATTTTATTCAACAACCAATTACCTTTCGTTTGATACCACACAAGCTATGTTTTGACTTAAACTCTAATTTTTGAAATCTACGCCCACCTTTTTTTAACTTAAATCTATTTTGTATAACTCCAGACTCAAATACCTTTCGTTTGATATCTCACACGCCATATTTTCACTTAAACTTTAATTTTTGAAAGCAACCCACACCCATTTTTCTTAAATAAATTAAATGTATTTTTTTAAACTCCAGACTCAATTACCTTTCGTTTGATATCACACAAGCCTTATTTTCATATAAACTCTAATTTTGAAAATGTACCCCCACTCTTTTATTTGGCTTGCGCTCAAAGGATTTTGTTCATTTCTAAATGGGACCATCTCGAGCCAAGACCCAGGTTAGGTACCAAATTTCATTTAAATCGGGCAAGCGGTTGTTGAGTTATGTGCGTTGGTCGTTACAGACAGACAGACAGACAGACGGCGAGACAAAAAAGTTTCAAAATCATCTGAAACGCAAAAATATATAACATTTTTTGAAATCGGAGCAACTTTTTTTTTCTCGAAAAAAGTAGGATCACCATAGCTCACACTACTATAGTATAGTAGTAGTGTGAGCTAATAAATACCGCTGGAGCATGTGAAATAAAACCATTTTTTTCTATGAATAGCAAATATTAGCAAATACAAAATTTCCGCTTTTCTTCTCTAAAGGTGGCTCTGTTAAACAAGAGATTTGCCAACTTATACAAATTTAAACATTTTTTTTAAAGTCCACGGAAACGTTAACTTTGAAAAAAAACTGTAAAGAAAGAAATACGTTACCCTTGTACATACTTACTGTATAATTTTTCAATTAAATTACAGAAATACTTTACTAAGGGTGTAAAGATTATGCATACAAAAAATTATTTTTAAATAACTAATACTTTGTAGCAAATTCTTGTTTTAAATGAGCAACTTTTTTGCATAAATTTTTGTGACTCACGGACAGGCCAGTTTTAATTAAATTTATTTGAAAATTTAAAGTTAAAAAAATAATAATAATGCGAGCCAACATAGCCTAAAGTATTGCTAATTTGTGATGATGAAAAAAAAATTACTTTTTAATGTTGACTTTATACCCAGATGTCCATATATGTTTTTTCCCATATCGATACACTGTGTGGCGTGGCTTTCCCAGGTTTGAACTGCATTTAATACAATTTAAATATTATTTTTTAAATATTTTCATAGTTTTTTTTTAAATAATTGTATTACATTCTTCAACGTACAAGCAGTGGCGGCTGGTGACGTTCTGAATTGGGGGGGCAGACATTTATATTGCATGGAAAAGGATATAAAAAAACTTACCTAAACAATTTTATTTTAGCATTTTACAAACAAGCAACTACTTGGTATAGTTTTTAGTATATAGATAAAGTCTATTCGCCCTTCTCTCACATGCGCAAAGTGCTAGGATTAGCACCAGTTTCAGACTAATCATGGCCCTGTAGAGCACAGTTCATTATGTTTGGTAATGTTTTGCTTATAGGCACTATTCAATTGGCACCTAATATCAGTCTTGCCTAGCATAGAAAATTCTATGTGGTTATTTAAACAAGTAACAATCACTTCGTCTTTAACTTTTCACTAAAGTGCTTGATATTTCACATTCCCTCTGCCACTCACGCACGATCACGTCGTGGATTGTTCATAATAAGAAAAATAAGGCAAAAGAAAGCATTTCGTTTTTCACAACCGCGCAACCAGTTTCCAGCATCGTATAATTTTTTATTACGTGTGCTAAAATTTTGGTTAATTTTTAGGATTTTTAGGTCCGGTCTATGTGCCCTAAAGTTCATATGTCAACGTATTTAAATTTGCACAGTTAATTGTATAATCGACGGTATTTACTTCCATTTTGAAAACAAACAAAAACAATGGACACGCGGCCGGCAACGCTTCTAACTACTGACCCTGACGTAACCCAAATCAAAACAAACTCATACGTCTTTACTAAGGATAGAACCGGCAACACGTAGGGAGGGTAACGAACGGTTTGGCACGATGAAGATGACCGACGTCAACTAAAACAAACATTCCTCCCGCCCCCGCGCGAGAACAGCCACTCATACACCACTGAAGTGGTGCCGCCTTGTAATTATTTACGCTAAAAAGTTTACCCAGTTAACCACAGACTAAAAAAAAAAAGAACTAAACATGTCGTAAGCAAAGATTTAACTTTTTTTAAATAAATCAATCAAAAATACTGGTTGTCTAGTTTTGGCAGGGCACTGCCGCGTTGCCCTCCCTGTAGCAGCCGCCACTGCCTACAAGTAATATAGCCACCAACATGCTGGAACAAAATAAAAAGAATTCAGTTAGCAGTACTTGCAACAACTTGAGTAAACCCTATATGAGTATGGAGGATACCTAGTCTATTTAGTAATCAGTGATAATGGACTCAGTTTCCGAGCGAACATCCTAAAGAATCGAATGGAGTGACCTCATATGTATACTTGCATAAGAAAATGCGTAAGACGTAATAGCTTGTTAAACATTGCAACAAGAATTTGAATTTTGTATTTTGTAGACAGTCCATAGTAGTTTTTTACAGAATACATATCCGTCTTTCATTCTTTTGTTTTTAAATGCCTCCTTCATTTGCGTTTTAAAAATGTTTCTTGCGTTGTTTTGCATCCTCTAATCAGTCCAATCTTTGTCTTTTGTTTATTTTGTTTATTGTCCTAATAGGTATTTTAATTCTAATTTAAAATATTTCCTCAATACTGCGTGTGTGTTCAACAACTAATTACCGTAAGAAAATTTGAATACAATATTTTTTAGATTACTAACTCGTTATGCAATTCTAACAAAGGTATTGTGGGTGCGTATATGCCTAGAATTATTTCATTGTCTTTGCCAGTTTTACTAATTTAAATATTAAATGGGGAGACGTGGGCAATTTTTCTTCTCATGTAACCCACAATTGAATGGTTTTTGTTGATTATTAGTCAGTCATTGTCATAATTACTAAGACGTCATTTTTTTTTATTTAACCTAATTGATATGTTTTTATTAATTTTGTTAAATAAGTAGGTAGTGTAGTTCTTTTTTAACTTTTCTTATTTAGTTAAGGTACGTACAAACACTAATATTTTCTAGTGCAACATACATAACGTAAAACATAGTTTAACTTTTGTGGCGCGAAGCGTTGTTTGACTCCCCATCAAACAACGCGCGAAGTAATACAATTCGTTCTAAATAATGTTGCAAAAATAAGGTCACTGATCCAAGCAAAAAACTTTTTACAAAATGATTAAAATGTAGGAAAAAAGTAAAGATAACTGAGGACTGATAAGGAGGAATGAGGCGCGGCCGCCGTTGTGTTTCGATGTTTATCGTTTTTTAGTAAAATTGCCAAAAATCTGTAGATATGGATCCAAAATCGGATTACGGAGATCGAAATCCAACATCCGTAGATCTACAGATAAATCCGTAGGGTTGGCAACACTGCCTGGGGACATGATATCGACAGTACCCCACTAAGTTGGCGCACACTGCGTTACCACCTTTTATTGAAACAACTCAGCCCATATTTCACCTTTCAATAACTCTACTTGTAAAAAAAAATAAATGAGCTACGAAATTTAAATTTAGCAGCGTCGTAGACCTTGATAGAGTTAACAATTATTCTTTCGTGGACTTCCATAAAGCCGTTAAGTCGAGGGGTCATCGGCACCCTAAAATTTTGTACAGCGTCCAACAGGACTTGGGTCCTGACGTGTACTGTTGGCTGTTGGGTACTGTCGTGTACTGTCGAGTACTGTTGGGTACTGTCGTGTATTGTCGAGTACTGTTGGGTCCTGTCGGTGTACTGTTGGGTACTGTCGTGTACTGTCGAGTACTGTTGGGTCCTGTCGGTGTACTGTTGGGTCCTGTTGAGTACTGTCGTCGTGCCTTGGGGGGGTCCGACAGGGACAAAACGCGCCCTCAAAAAACATGCGAGCAAAAAAACAAAAAAAAAAAAAAAAAAAAAAAAAGGTCATCATCTTTGGGGAACCGCGCCGCGCTCACAAATCTTGCGACCAAAAAAAAAAGGTCATCCTGGGGAAGGCCGATAGGGCTTTAGCGCGTCTTCAAA
Organism: Aspidapion aeneum; assembly: GCA_963576565.1. NCBI lineage: Eukaryota > Metazoa > Arthropoda > Insecta > Coleoptera > Brentidae > Aspidapion > Aspidapion aeneum. The sequence goes on along the minus strand of OY755038.1, from coordinate 163,693,269 downwards.
ACACTGGCGACTAAAAAAAAAAAAAAAAAAAAAAAGGTCATCATCTTTGGGGACCCGCGCCGCGCTTAGCGCACACTCAAAAAACTTGCGACCAAAAAAAAAAAAAAGGTCATCCTGTCTTTTTGCATCTACACCACTGTTTCGGCTAAGAGGGTTGTGTCGAGTACTGTTGGATTCTATCGTGTACTGTTGAGTACTGTTGGGTACTGTCGTGTACTGTCGGGTACTGTTGGGTCCTGTCGTGTACTGTTGGGTACTGTCGTGTACTGTTGGGTACTGTCGTGTACTGTCGAGTACTGTTGGGTCCTGTCGTGTACTGTCGAGTACTGTTGGGTACTGTCGTGTACTGTCGGGTAGTGTTGGGTCCTGTCGTGTACTGTTGGGTACTGTCGTGTACTGTCGTGTACTGTCGGGTACTGTTGGGTCCTGTCGTGTACTGTCGAGTACTGTTGGGTACTGTCGTGTACTGTCGAGTACTGTTGGGTCCTGTCGTGGTACTGTCGACTACTGTTGAGTACTGTCGTGTACTGTCGAGTACTGTTGGATCCTGTCGTGGTACTGTCGGGTACTGTTGTGAAATTTGTACAGTACTGTTGAAAGCTGATGACCCCTCGCGTTAAGTAGTAACAAAATTTTAAAAAACATCGAATTTGCCATTTACTCACTGACTTACTCATGTATAGATCATCAAAATACTACTATCTTCCAAAAAAGCCACAAAGCTGGAATTTAGCAGACTAATAGATATTATGACCAAACTTTTGGAAAAAATCAAAAAACCCCAAAACTGTAATTTATTTGTAAAACTAACAACATACATAATATACAGTCGAACCTCTAAAACTCGAACTTCAAGGGACAACCAAAACAGTTCGAGTTATGGAGAGTTCGAGTAAAAGAAAAAAAATCATATATTCCAATAATTTTTTTATTGCATTAAAACAGTTGAAAAGTACAAAACTAACTTAAAATAAATGTATACATTGTACCGCAACGGACTCGTTAATTACGAGAAAAACGATGTATCGTTTGGGCACTTTTTATAAAGAAAAATATGGACTGTAAATTCACGAAATTTTTTATGTTTTTTAAAGTTACGTTTTATTGTCGGTCAATCTATCGTGTCTGTCGACCACGTGCGGTCCTGCAGTTCACTTGCAGGACGACCAAGTGGGGGAAATTCGCCGTGCGAACGGCAGAGCCTGGTATTCCAAGCTCTTAACTGGGCAATTTGATTAAAATAAAATAAAAACAAAAAAGGCACTACAATTTACCTTAAAAACTAAATTACTCACCCCAAAATACCTATAAAAATAATAAAAATTCGATTAAGATCGAACATACATACTTAAAAACTTGAAAAATAATTAGTTATTAAACTCTTTTTAAATTTTCAACTTTTTCTCTATGAAACAAGTTTTGTGGCTAATCGGGTAAAAAGGAGTTTTTGTTTCTTTCATATTTTTCCTTGGGTAGCTAAAAAGGTTAAACTCACCGTGGTCCAAGATCTAATGGATACCTAATACAGTTATCTGTTTCGTCCTTATGGGACTCCTCAGAACACTGTTTGGTCAATGTGACACTCTTGCGAAGTTAATTAGACGGTTTTGTCTCAAATCATATGTAGATCGTGAGAAAACTCTCGCAAGAAGCGCCATCTACCGAGATACGAAAGAAACCAAAACAAGAGCAGGCATAAATAAACTACTATACATATCGAGCAATGAAAAGGTCGATTACAAATAAAAAGAAACAAACTAGTCCGTGACCTATGACAGCTCTTCTGCCTTTCAGGCCAGATCAACGCTTACGCCTTTTTACCCGATTAGCCACGAAACTAGTTTGATTTTTAAATTCACGGGTACTAAATTTCACGTTTGTTAGTATTATTTGGCTTTAAATTCCGCTGATTGACGCTCACGTGTCTTAATGGCGTGTAAAAACGCCATAAGTCGAATTTATAAATCAAATCGTTTATTTTACATTAATAATGACGGCACTATAATTCCGGCTCTTACAATACACAAAGGCTTAATTTTGAAAGAAGATAATTGTTCTTATAATGCGACATGCTAAGAAAATACAGGGTGTTTCTTTTGTCAATATATAATTTTTTTTTAATACGTAAAACATTATTTCCAGCACTTATAAAATTAGAAGATATACAGTAGAGAGTTAAACTGTTAACCACTCATGTAGCTGTTAGTTAGAGACTTTAAAACATACATTGTATTCGAATTAAAGTCGGTAACATTGTTAACTTTGTTATTATCAAAAAGGTCGGTTAAGTTATTAGGCAAAATGTTAATATTTTTTCCGCACTAAATTGGTGGAACAAGAATAAAATTAAACGACGCGTAGGTGAGTTATAGTAAAAAAAATATTTTTAAAAGATACATATAGTATACAGTACCAGCAATCGAATTTTTTTATATATAAATAAAAGCTGTCTTATAACTTTTTCCTTTTTAGTAGAAAGTTATTAATGAAAAATACAGTCACTTTAATTTTGTAAAAAATATTTTTTAGATAATGTATATAATATTTAATTATCACGTCTGACAACCAATCTTAAACAGGATGCAATTATGTAATTTTATTAAAAGTGTATGCTTTGGTGCCCAAGAAATGGCAGATTATGTTAAAAATTGAAAATTCTATGCTTATTAAGGCTTGGTCAGGTATTTTTAATAATCCCTGGCGTAAAACCCGAGAATAATTGGTGGCTATTCTCGGGTAAAACCAGATTCAGGTGTCAGTTTTCACATATCCTGTGAACAGTTTGACGGATTTACTTAATAAATATTTATTTTGGTTTAGAATACTAAATAACCTAGAAATCGATACCCCACACGACCACTTTAGACGGAATAAGATTTGAACAATTTAGCCTCCTACATTTGCTCCCTCTCCCGTCAAAAAAAAACCTTATTTCCAATGTTTAATTTTAAGAGATTTTTTTCTTAATTTATAAGCTACATAGCTATAAGCTTAAAGAAACAAAAAGTGTACGTGAAACTAGTTTTATATTTAATTTATCAATTTTTCCTTTCCCATCTCAAGTACGCCCCTGTATCTTGGCCCTGCACTCGGAGCACCACTTCTAGAATGGCATTCCTAGGTGTCTGCTATCTCTGTGTCAAATTTCGTTACGGTACGCAAAAATGCAGACAAGCCCCTAAATTTCTTAGGCCCCGAACTATAAGTGAAAACCGCACGCAAAGCTGCCGAAAGCAGCCGGTTCCTCTGATCTTCGGAGACTTTGAACTAGTAGTAGGCGCTTTTTTAAAGTGATAAAGGCAACTACAGTTGAACCTCTATAACTCGAACTCAAAGGGACAACCAAAACAGTTCGAGTTATGGAGAGTTCGAGTTATAGAAATTCGAATTAAACAGGTTAAAATACATATAAAAAGTGCAGGGACCACTTAAAAGGTTCACACAGTTTTATCCAATTCGTATAAAAATTGAAAAATCAAACGAATAAAAATTTATAAAACAAATTTAAAATTTTAAACATTTAAAAAGCCACCAGGGATGGAAAACAATGCACGAATTTTACTAATGTACAAATTAATAGAAATAGAAATTTATTAATTTTAAAAGAAAATTTAAAATAGGTAAAAGCGATCGGAAAAAGGTATCGCAAAAGTAAGTTTTAAACAATATTGCGCATATTTTGCTACATACTTTAAACCTTAAATATTATCCATATCCTTTAAAATACTCTGCCAATATATGGGCCCCTAAGCTCACACTAGGTACTATAGTTATAGTGTACGTGTGAGCTAATATAACTAAAAACTGAAATATATTTTATTCAACTCTGGACTAAATTACCTTTTGTTTGATACCACACAAGCCATGTTTTGACTTAAACTCTAATTTTTAAAATATACCCCCACCCTTTTTTTTAAATAAATTAAAAATGTATTTTGTTTAACTGCAGAGTCAATTACCTTTCGTTTGATATCACACACGCCATATTTTCACATAAACTCTAATTTTTGAAATCTACCCCCACCCTTTTATTTGGTTTGTGTTCGGTGGATTTTGTTCATTTTTAAATGAGACCATCTCGACCCAAGACCCAGCCTAGGTACCAAATTTTATTAAAATCGGCGAAGCGGTTTTTGAGTTATGCGCGTTGGTCGTTACAGACAGACATACAGACAGAGAGACAGACAGACATACAGACAGACAGACAGACAGACAGACGGCGCAACAAAAAAGTTTCAAAATCATCTAAATCATATAAAAAATTTTGAAATCGGAGCAACTTTTTTTTTCTCGAAAAAATTAGGATCACCATAGCTCACACTACTATAGTATAGTATATGTGTGAGCTAAAAGGAGTTAAATCATAACAAAAACATTTCAGGTGTTCCGTAAGAAGAATTGGGATACATAATAACCAAGTTCTCCAATACACATTTCAAAATTAGAGGCCATTACGGCTGCATATTGACTCTTAGGAACCGTGCAGTGCTTAATTGAACATACACAAGTTTGACTGTAATCATTTCCAAACGACTAAGAACCTTTAATTTTAAAATGTGTATTCGAGAACTAGGCTATAATTTTATATAAATTCTTGTTACGGAATGCCATTTTCGCGTAGGATTTAGCTTTTTTCACATGAAATGTTTTTGTTATGATTTCTTTATCTTGCTTGATAGGTACGTAACTTTGGGTTTTCAAAGATGCTCGTTTATTCATGTATTGTCCGGTTTTTTTTGGCCCAGCCGGTATATATATATATATGTATATATATATATATATATATATATATATATATATATATATATATATATATATATATACATATATATAGACAATTATTTATATGTCCAAAACGTAAACGCCTAAGCCGAAACAAACGAGTTAGTGCAGGCGCTGTAGGTAGTTGAGTATGCAAAATATGACGACCGCAGTTTGACAATGGATTCTAGCTGACAAAAGGTCGCAGATTAACGATCTGGATGTTTCCAAGCCAGGTTTTGGTCTAATTTTTTTTATCCCCCCTTCTTTTATAGCCGTGTTCGAATTTCTGAAAATTTAACAAAGATGACGCCTTAAAGCCACAATGACAGAGAAATTATTAATCAAAAATGTGTAAAATCCAATCTAAATATAAAACTTTATTAGTTTGTTAGCTGCAAAAACCCCCAAAAACCCCTCAAAACCTGAGATTTTGAAGTTTTCTTCAAATTTTCTGAAGAACTAAGCTTCTTAGGGAAAAATATGTAATTATCTTTATTATAGACAATAAAATTTGCTTTTCAACGGTGTATTACTCAGTGAGGTACGACCAATGACAAAGTCTTCAGCGGCGTCCGTTAATTGAGGCGATATAAAAATATGAAAAAAAGAAACATGTTTATCACATGATTTAACCGATTTTCTTGAAAACTAAGCTATCTATCAAAAATTATGTCCTATAGTCAATTGTAGACAATGAAATTTCCTTCAAAACTATGTATAAGAAGGTAAGATTACTTTTATCTATAACAATTTAGGGTCGTCCGTAAATTACATCAATTTTGAAAAATCACTAAACTAAGCTTTTTGTGAAAAAAATATTTACACTTTATTGTAGAAAATAAAATTATCTTTTTAACTATGTATAAGCTAGCGCAGAGTATTACCAAACTTCCCAGCGGCGTCCGTTTTCTCAGAAAATGTTTAAAAAATTAAAAAACCACATACCTTACCTTAAAAACTAACCCTTCTGTCAAAAATCATGTTACATAGTCGATTGTAGACAATAAAAAACTGCTGTGTCACAAAGTAAGATTTAGCTTTAAATTAAAACTTCACAGGCGTCCGTAAATAAAAGCAATTTTTACAAATCACAAATAAATTAATTTTTTTACAGGTTTTTTCCAGTTTCCTTAAAAACTAAGCCCAATTGAAAATATTCTAAACTTTATTGATGAAAACAAAATTCTTTTTGGGGGTTTTTGCAGCTAACAAACTAATAAAGTTTTATATTTAGATTCGATTTTACACATTTTTGATTAATAATTTCCCTGTCATTGTGGCTTTAAGGCGTCAACTTTGTTAAATTTTCAGAAATTCGAACACGGCTATAAGAGAAGGGGGGATAAAAAAAATTAGACCAAAACCTGGCTTGGAATCATCCAGATCGTTAATCTGCGACCTTTTATCAGCTAGAATCCATTGTCAAACTGCGGTCGTCATATTTTGCATACTCAACTACCTACAGCGCCTGCACTAACTCGTTTATTTCGGCTTAGGCGTTTACGTTTTGGACATATAAATAATCGTCTATCTATATATACCGGGTGAGCCAAACAAAACCGGACAATACATGAATAAACGAGCATCTTTGAAGGGTGCAATTTAATTTCGACCGCCATCTTGGATTGTGATATGGCGGGCCGAAAAAGATATTTAGATAAAACTCTGAATAATTCTCTGCCAAGTGCAGTTTGTCCCATTAAAATCGATGATATACTTCAAAAGTTATATTGAAAAAAAAATTGTCCGGTTTTTTTTGGCGCACCCGGTATACATAGACTAATAATTTCTAAAATACAATAAATAGTCAAAAATATCTTTGATTTCCATAATATATGCCCAAGAAGAAAGGGTAAAAAAGACGTTGGATGGTTTTAGATCGAGTGGCGCACTTTTTACACCGTAGCGACTACTTAAGTGTTTAATTAATAAAAAATTTTAATTGGCAGAAAACTGTCATTAGCATTAATGTAATTTGATCAAAATCTAATCAACTCGTGAGTGTCGAACACTATTTTACCTGAAACTTTTATGAACATCGGTTTAGTGGTTTAGGAGCTATCGTGTGACGGAGAGGCATACGCACACACACAGGCAGACATCACGACGATATTGGTAAGATGGGGGCGATTCCTCACAATTTGAAAAAATCTGACACAATTTGACTGCCAGAATTTAACCTTAAATCTTGACAACATTGCATCAATTTTCTAAGGATAAATACGATACAATGCAATGTAGAATTCAAATAAGGCATTGGCATAATTTTAATCTGATTTAAAACAAAACAACTTACCGCGACATGCCTGAATCTATTAAAATTATAAACACTATTCGCCCTATTATTATGATAATTAATAATCGGTCCACCTGCGAAACAAGGCCACCAACGGCAAAAGGTTTGATTTGAGTGATATAATAACAATAAATTTTTTTTTTAAATATAGATTTTTAAAATGTAAAACCAAGACAAGAAAAACTTATTTTTGACGAAATATGCAGAGAACATTAGGGGCCGGTTTCTCAATAGAGGATTACCCCTGACCCGCAAGGGCGGATCCAGAGGTGCCTCTCGGGGGGGGGGGGGGGGTTACTTTAGGTGACATTCTCTGTTGGTAAAAAACGGTATATATTTTTTTAAGCAGCATTTTATTGTGGTTGTAATTTCGATGATAATAACAATAGACACTTTCATGCGCCGCATGTAAAAATTTTGAATTTTTATTAGCAAAAACATTACTTTTGACTCATTTTTTGTATATTCAAAATTCTCGGGGGGGGGGCAAGTGCCCCTAGTCCCCCCCCCCTGAATCCGCCACTGCTGACCGGTGGGTTATCTTTAATAGCTGTCTTTTTTTGGCATGTGGTAAATATGTCAGCCATCTCTTTTTTAACCCACGGGTCAGGGCTAACCCTCTATTGAGAAACCGGCCCTTAGATACTCAACAAACAAGATATATTGAAGCTACCTGGGTACTATACTGTTACAAAGATACGACCCTTAAACATCTTCAAAACGATTGTTTGCACATTTTATTCAAAACAAACCAACTAACATTTTTAAATTTAACTAATTTTGTTGGACGCTAAGCCCTAGATGCACCGTAAGCACATTTCTTGGATTAGTCACTTAATCGCGAATAAGTCCTTGTTGCTCACATAAAACAACAATGATGGATTAGCTAAGCCTTCTTACGGTACATCTAGGGGTAAGCCTTTTGCGCAAAAAACTATAGTATATAATTTACATCAAAATATTGATTTAAATCATATATCTCTCAGTGCAGATTGTGGATAATACTTCATTGGCGTCCGTAAACTAAGAACTTTTTTAAAAATCACTACAAATATTTTTTGTTTTTTACAATTTTCTGAAATGTATTTAATAATTTATTAGGACAATTAACTTTGCTTTCCAACTATTGATAATCAAATAGAGACAATTTCACTCCTAACGAGCCAGTGGCATCCATCAATGTGGGCGATTTACAGAAATCCTCGAAAAATCTATTGATTTTTTACATTTTCATTGAATTTTCAACAAAAAAAGCTCTTTTAAAAAAAGTGTACGCTTTATTTAGGCGATAAAATTTATTTTCAGATAAAGTATAACATAATTTAGTCAATAAAGATATAAATCTTTTTAATTTTGAAATTTTGCAATTGTCATAAAAACTAAGTGCTGCAAGAAACCACTGATATTACACTTTATTAGGAAGACCAAATTTCTTTTTTAGCAATGTATCATTTATAATTATTTGTAACGGTGTATAAATTTTAATTATACTACATTATAGACAATAAAATTTTCTTTTAAATGATTAGACCGAAGGTCGTCATAGGTTATACCTTCCCCCTATATGGGATTTCCCGACAGATAGATTTTTGTTGCTATTGGAATGTAGTTTAATGTTTTACTTGTTTGCCACATTGTCAACTACAGCCTACATCTAGGGTGGAGAGGGGGGCAAAAGTGGTCAAAGTAAGAAACTCATAACGAATAAAGCTTATAGAAAATTACATTTTCTTTCATAAAAATAGGTCGATGATCTGCCGCGTGGTCTTCTTAAGAAAAGAAAAACCGATTTTTGTGAAAGTTACATTTTTGGAAAGAAAGCGTTCTTCTATAGGTTTTCGTAATGAGCTTTATGTTTTGGCCACCTTTTCCTGGGTGGTCTTCCGCCCCTCTAGGTATAACGACGAACATAACTGGAGGCAATTTGTAAAAATCGCCGTTCCTAAGAAGAAAATTTTATTTTCTAAATAGTGGCAGAAATTATTTTTGCCTAGAGTACTTCATTTTCAAAAAAAATATTCTGCCGTCGCTAAAAAGGTTATATATAATTTTGAAATAAAAAGCAAAAAATTAAAACATTCACTTTTATTTTAAAATTATAAGAAAATAAAAAAGTATAAAACTAAACCCGTTTTTCTCAAAACGTAAAATTGCTACTAATTTTCTTAAAAATTAAGTACTCTGGTACTCTTGTCAAAAATAAAATTTTCTTTTACATAATGTACTATTAATTAATTATGTAAAGATAATTGATGATTCATATGTGAGTGGGTCTGGCAGCCCTTCCACTGCGACCACCAGTGCAGCTGCGGCTCGTGCTGCAGGCGAGGTGAAGCGGTACATTACAAACATCAGTATACAAGGTATTATCTCTGAAGAAAACTTATTCCTCGTCCTCAGATGAAAGAGATCAGAAACATATTTATAGGCAAAAAGTTTTATTTATATTGTCGTTTTTCTCTTTCAACTGACGTACCATGCTCCAATAGTTCTAGGACGCAAAGAGTTTTAAAGAGAATAACGTTTGTACCGGTGTTTATAATGTGGCGCTTCACCTCGCCTGTGGCGCTTCACCTCGCCTGCGGCACGAGCCGCCGCTGCACCAGTCTATCTATTCTGGCTGGATACTAATGTTTCATATAGATAAAGATAATTAGTTACATCGAAACTTATAATTATTTTTTAAGATTTTTGTAAATAATCTCCATTTAAACATGCCACTGTACCATTTGTTGTAAATTAAACCCTTTAGTTTTACATCATTGGAAAGAAAATTTTATGCTTTTAATAAATGCTATATTTTTTTTCCTAAAAAGCGTTTTAACGAAAGTTTTTAAAAAAAATTCCTAAACAGTTTTATTTATAAGAAAATTAATCATGCCTGTAAACATTTTAGACGCCTTGGTAATTCCTATCTCTTCCGTCTCTACTAGCGCCCCCCAGCGGCAACCGTCGAAACTAAGCGAATAAAAAATTGACCGAAGGAATTAGCGCCACCACGCGACGTGGCTTTGTACGCAGAATGAGCGGAATGAATTCTATGTTATAGATATATAGAGATCTTTGCTTTGGATTACATACACTACATACTTTATGTACACCTCCTTTGTTAATAATATGTATAATAATATAATATAAAAACAAACTTAAAATTAACTAATTATTCCTGAAATCTTAAGAGTTTGCTAACAACGCGTATTGATCGTGTTGTATAAGAATCATTATTCGGTAAGTTATTATCGCACAATATTTTCATTATTATTAAGTTTGAGACAAATCGGTTTAAAAATAAAGAAATCCGCCATTGTTGTAATAAAAAACTTAAATTAAAGTGTTCCCAGCAAAGATCGACCTGCTGGTACTATACTAATATTGTACTTTAACTGCTGGCATCGGCAACGATGTGCTATATTTTTATTATTTTTGTATTGTGTAATTTGCATATTATTTAAAAGTGCAAAAAATGCAACATTTTAGTACTTTATTTTTAGTACAACGAAAAGTAATACTTTATTTATGAAAAATACCAAGTGCAGTCAGGGTTAATGGCAAAAAAGCATTTTAAAAGTATATTTTAACAGTTGCTTAGAGCACTTTATTTTAGTACAAAAAACTAAATATTTTACTGTGAAAATAAAATATTTACAAAAAAACATTTTAATAACATTTTGAAGAAGGTTCTCTTAAAGTACATTTAATTTTTTAATAAAAGTTTAAAAGTTTTGCTGCAAAATTAATATAACAGTGAAAAAACATTTCAAAAGTATTTTTAAATGGTTGCTTTTAAAGCACTTTATTTTAGTACAAAAAAATTTAGTATTTTACTGTGAAAATAAAGTATTTACAAAAAAACGTGTTTGCTGGCCTGGCCGCTAGATGAGACTGAAGAATGTCAAGCTTAAGAATGTGAATAATTTTATTTATTTTTAAATTGGTGTGAAATGTTTCATAATCTTTGGAAATATCCTCATCTGATATGAAAAGGAATATTAAAGATGATTATACAATGATCAAATAATTCTTTTCGTAAATAGGAGACGTGAATGGCACGTAATGTCCTTACAATATTTACAACAAAAGTAGTTTTTTTGTACTAAAAAAATTAATAAAATACATTGCTTTAAAACTACAGGTTTTTTTTAAAAAGAGTTAAAAAAATTCAGTATTTTTTGTACTAAAATAATGAAGAAAATACATTACTTTAAAAGTACATGCTTTTGTGTAAAAAAAAGTTTAAAAAAATGCATTGCTTTAAAAGTACAGTGTTTTTTGTATTAAAATATATACTTGCTGGCCTGATGCCGGCCGTTGTTCCAAATCAATAAAAATTAAGTACTTCCTACTTAGTACTTTGCCGTTATCGCGTGCAGCGAAAGCCAGTACTTAAAAAGTACTTTTTTTGTAATCCATGTTTGCTGGGTTACCAGGTTACCAAACACTACACCTACCAAATTTCAGCACTCGACTTAATGGATTTAACTTTACTTAACAAAACCAAATTTCAAGAAAATTGCGTAAAGGATTTTTAAAAAATATTTTTGTATAAATAACATATCTATTTTGTTTTTCATCTGCACATTTTATCGAAAAAAGTTTTTTTAGTCCAGCGCTGAGTTGGCCCGGCGCCCAGTTGGCGCCGCCGAGTTGGCTCGGCGCCCAGTTGTCCTAGACCGCTTTTCAACAATGACAATATTATTCACCCACTCTGTAGGTTCTTCAACTTAGAAATGATACGTCTACACTCGTGTAGGGCATCCTTTAGCCTCGATTTTAAAGCATCTGGGCCCGGCACATTTGTCAACTGTCAGTTACAGATTCGAAGGCCACTTGCTGCCGCTGTTGCCAATTGATTGTTCCCAAGAGAAAGTAGCAGAGTTTGTTTTTTAATTTTTAATTATGTTGGTAAAATATGATTACGAAAAACTGTTACAACGTGACGTGCAAGGTCGTACCTAAGGGGGGATCAATCTCCCTCCGAAATTTTTAGGAATAAAAAATAATCAAACATTTAGTAGTGATAAGTAGTAGAGATATGGATTATTCGCATTTTTACGGTAGAATTGATTCTGATTTTTTAGATTTTTACTTATAACATACTCAAACCAAAGTTTGGATAGTCTATTTTTAAAAAAATCTAAATCTTAAACGTATTTTTTTATACTTAAATGCATGCAAAGTGAGTGGAAAAATATATCTTTCTCGAATGGCATTTTGTTTAAAGAAATCTTTTTCAAATCGCATTTTATTCAAATGGCGTTTTGTTCGAAAACTTAGCTCTTCTGTCCTCTTTCTGGCAGATCGAAATTGGTGTTACCCTAACCTTTGTCAATTGATCACAAACTTATCCCAACCTGTTAACTCAACCCTGGTCATTAATTTGATCGTAAACATCCCCTAACCGATCAATTGAGGACATTTTTTTTGGTGGAAAAGGTGTGTCTGCACAGGGTAGGATAGGATGCGACGCACGAAACATCAAAACATCAAATGTCAAAAGTACGAAATTTCGAAATTATAAAATGTCGAATTGCAAAATGTCGAAAGCTTAAAATGTAGAAATTATATTTAGTGTTTTGATATTTCGTCCGTCGTCTCAATTGACAAAGGTTAGGTTTACAGACAGGTTAGAGTAGGTTTGCAATCAATTGACAAATGTTAGGGTAACATTTTTCAAGTCTTTCGTTCAAGGAAAATGTTTTGAAACAAATATTTTTTGAACAAAATGCCATTGAACACCTTGCTTTGAAACCAAATGTCAGTGGCGCACCCAGGAAAATGTCTTGGGGGGGCCCGAAGCCTCATGATGTCGAATTTTAAGCTATTTTTTGTGTTTTTTTTTCTGAAATATGTCGAAAATATGTAAAAAAATCTAAGGCCCCCCTGGGTGCGCCCATGAAAATGTGATTCGAAAAAGATGTTTTCGAAAAAAGTGCCATTCGAGAAAGATACCATTCGAACAAAATGCCATTCGATAACTATATTTTTAAACAAAATGCTTTGGAACATGTTGTTTTCGATTTTAAAACAGGTTACATCGACCTATTACAACACCCTGTGAACGTTCTGGCACGTCCCCTACGACATTCCAAGAATGTTCTTTAAAAGTTCTTTCTTCTTTTGCAAAAAACAGTGTGAAAGTATTTTTGTATTACTGGCTTTTTATGGCCCCCATTGTTTATCATAAAAAACATAAAAAATCGGCTAAAGATCATAAATAAACAAAGTTATAACAGTTCTATGTTAAAAACGGAATTATTAATAACCGGACATTATCAAAAACGTCATTCTGCAAAACAAGACAAGAGCAAAATCGAAGTTCTGTATAGTCTTTTAAATTATCAAAACCGGACAAAATTAAAAAGGACAAAAACATAAAAAGGGCTCGGGCCTAGCTTTTGACTTTCACCTAAAGAAGAGCGGTTCTGATATAACTATGCAATTAAAGCGTCCTTCACTGCAATTTTTTTTACTACCATGCCTAATAAAAACACCGTCTCTACATAGTGATTGCTATAGCACATAATGCGTTTTCATTAAGCAAGGGCCATGTTTAAAAAAAGGTCAGGTGTTGGACCCTAGGTTAGGATTCATTTGCAATTAATTGACCAAGAGGGTCGGTTCGGTTCGGTTAACACCAATTTGCCGCCAAACTTTCATGAGACCGATTTGTATGAGAAGAAGAGAGACGGAACCAGTATACATGAAAAGATAGGAGACCCCTTTTTATGATTTTGTCCTTTTTGATTTTGTCCGGTTTTGATATAAAAGACGTTATACTTTACTTCGATTTTGTTGTTGTCTTGTTTTGATGAATGACGTTTTTGATAATGTCCGGTCTTAAAAATTCCGTTTTTTTCATTGGACTGTTAGGCCATTTTTATTTAATGATCTTGGATGATTTATTTATGACGATGGATGGGGATTCGCTTTTAAAAGTTGCTTAAAATGGTACGAAAAAACAAAAAAATACTCTATCAAAACAACAACAAATGTCACGTGACGCGATGTCGCACATGCGCACATCCAGTTCCAGATAAATATTAAATAACTTTTATTTATATTTTATATGAACCGAACCGAACCGAAAATTGGTCGTTTTGATAACAAAAGTACAAAAATAATCACCACTTACAAAATCTGACCAAGTCCCACTTCAATCAGAATATCTGGCTAATTTTAGGGACAATATTTGAAATTATTTCACTTTTCCATAAAAACCCGGTAAAAATATAACTTAGTGCCTCTTTGTTAATTTTGCCGTGAAAAACAAAGAAGGAAAGTAAACTTAGCTGACCTCATAAAGAAAACGAATAGAAATTACAAATCTGAAAAAATTTGGCAATATTTAAAATGTCAATTTCTAGTGACGGTGTGAATTTATTTCCAATTTTTAAATTAAAAATTTACAACGATCAAGGTATTTTTGCTAAAAAAAAATAATTATATCGTGATTTTGCATCCAACAAAAAGTGGGAAATTGCTTTGTAGGTTTTTTAAGTTTAAAAATTGCCTTTTAAACGAGAAATCTTAACCGCCAAATTATGTCAGATTTTTTCAAATTTCGCCAGATTTTTTTAAAATGTAAAGAATTGCCCCCGATAGGTCAAAATACACCCAAATAACAAATTTTCGGCGTTATCTCAAAAAAAAATAGTTTCGTCGAAAATAATACCTTCACTACCCATTGCTGCGCGAGCTAGGAGGGTAAAGAAATATTTTCAGGGGCCCAAATTTACCCGCAAACCAAAAAATCGCTTTTCAATTTTGGCCAAATAGTTTAAAAAATGGTTTGAATTTAAGCAGCCAAAATCTTTGAATTTGCCCGACCACTATAAGACTTGGATATTTTTTTATAAAAACTAAAAAATATTCAACTTTAGATGCTTTCTTGCTAAAATGTTGTTGGAAAAAATTTTATAGCATATACAGAAAGAATTTTTGAAATCGCCCTATATTTGATAAAATTATGCGAATATGGTTTTTGAAGAGGGTGTGGGGGAATGACAGAAGGGGCGATGGGTGGAAGCAGGGAGGACTACAAAGTAGGAATTAGTTTTTTTTTTTTTATTTGTCAAACACACTGTGTTTCTTTTTATTACAATCTAGTCAGTAAGACTAATTAGCAATTTTGTTTTAACTTAATTTACTAGAAAAGTCAGATTTAAACTTAGGGTTCACTCAACAGTTCTCCCCGCTTTGTTTAGTCTGTAACTCACAATTGTGTTGTGTTTATAGCATTATTTTGTTTTATGTGTAATTCACTTAGTTTACTAGCTCAAACGGCTTCACTCTTTTTAGTCGTCGAACTAGCATAGTATTGTCTAGAAGCTGAATTGCTTCCACATTCACATGCCGATGGAGTCTATCTTCATGGCTTTTTGCGTACTTTTTTATAGTCTCTGCTACAGTTTCGATTTTTAGATCTCGATGAAGGTCACTATTTCGAACGTACCAAGGTGCATTCACAATGTTTCTTAATACTTTATTTTGAAATCTCTGTACAACTAGAATATTACTCTCTTTAGCACAACCCCATAGTTGAATACCATATGTCCATACTGGTTTCAGTATTTGTCTATAAAGCAGTAACTTATTATGAATTGTTAAATTGGACTTCCTTCCAATTAGCCAGTTCATTTTTCTATACCTTATCTCAAGTTCTTCTTTTTTTTTCTTAACATGTGCTTTCCAGCGCAATTTGGTATCAAGTGTCATACCTAGATATTTTGCCTGATTCGAATATGGTACTGGAATGTTGTTAATTGTTATTTGTATGTGATTTATATTTTTGTTTGTAAAATCAACATGAATTGATTTGGTTTCATTTAATTTTATTCGCCACTTTGTGGTCCAACTGTGAATTTGGGTGACTGCATCCTGAAGTTTCTCTATGCATTTTTCAATAGATTTTTCTACCGTCAATAAACCAGTATCATCGGCAAATGTTGCTAAGTGACAATTTTCTGGCTTTGGGATATCACAAGTGAATAATAAGTATAGATAAGGGCCTAGTACGCTACCCTGGGGCACGCCTGCTTGAATTTCTCTTAAATTTGAGTATGAGTCTTCCTGTTTTACTCTAAAATGTCTATCAGATATGTATGATTCCAAAATATCCGAATACTGTTTTGGCAGAAACCTTTTTAGTTTAAAATTAAGGCCTTCATGCCACACTTTGTCAAATGCTTGTGCTACATCTAGAAAAACTGCAGAACAAACTTTTCCCTCTTCTAGTGCTTTTTCTATTATATTAGTAATTCTGTGTACTTGATCTATCGTGGAATGCTTGTCTCGAAAACCAAATTGATGAGTTTTCCGATCATTTTACGAGTTTCTATGGAAATTTTTCGAGTTTTTTCCGAGTGTTTTCGAACAATTCCTGAGTTTTCCGAAAAAATTTTCAAAGTTTATTCCAATATTTCCGAACATTTTTGGAGTCAATTTTCAATTTCAATTGAGTCAATTCAATTCAGTTTCAATATATTTATTTACCACATTTTTTTATATAGAAATGAGTTTTATACATCATGCCCTTCAGTAAGTAAATATATCATGAAATATACATTGCAATGGTTTCTTTGTACATACATGAATGTAATTAAGCCCATTTACCGGAATTTAACAAAGTTAAAAAATAACAAAAATAATAATAATTGTGACAAACTTGATGGATTCTTTTAATATTTGGTTGTGTTGTTATTTAGACTAAAAAAAAGTTTAAAAATTTTTTTATAAATAAAAGTAGAAATAAATAAATGCAAAGTAGCAATGAAAAAAAACAAATAATATATAAAACTAAAAAAAAAGTAATGAAATATTCTTGAACACCAGTTTCTAGTTAGGTATCTATTTATTTATTATAATTTTGGATAATTTTAAAGTAACCAAGTGCATATTTATTTTTTTAAATATTTTTTTTTGACATTGTGTTTGAGTTCAGATGGTAGCAGGTTAAAGAGTTCTCTTCCAATGTATGTATAGCAGCTTTGACCAATTGTTTTTTGTTTTCTTGGTAGTCTTACTCTATTTTCCACAAAAAATCTTGTGTTAGGAATATGTGGGATTTCTGGAAACAGTAGATTATTTTGACCTAGATAGAGGACAGAATATTTATAATAGAGTTGTCTTAAACTGAGTAAGTTTGTGCCTTTGTACAAATTTTGAGTTTTTCTAAACATTTCACAAGTTTTCTTTGAGCAGTTGCTTAGATTTTCGAACATTTTCAGTTTTCCAAAAATTTTCCTAGTTTTTCTGATACTTTTCCAGATTTCCGAAAATGTTCCTAGTTTTTCCGAGCATTTCCCGAGATTTTTCGAACATTTTCAAAGTTTTCTGAAAATTCTTTGAGTTTTTCTAAACATTTTCCGAGTTTTTCGAAAATTTCCCGAGTTTTTTTGAACTTTAACAAAGTTTTTCTAAACTTTTTTCGAGTTTTTTAAACATTTTCTGTGTTTTTCCAAACATTTTTCCAGTTTTCCAAAAAGTTTCCTAGTTTTTCTGAACATTTTCCGAGATTTCCGAAAATTTTCCTAGTTTTTCCGAGCATTTGCCGAGGTAGTTCGAATATTTGTAAAGTTTTCTAAAAATTGTCCGAGGTTTTTTGAAGATTTTCCGAAAGTTTCCCCAGTTTTTTAAAACATTTCTCGAGTTTTTTGAACATTTTCCAAGTTTTTGCGAACATTTCGCAAGTTTTATGAAAATGTATGTTTACGAATATTTCCCAAATTTTCCAGACGTTTTCCGGGGTTTTCCTAACATTTCCCATGTTTTCCGAAAACTTCTTGAGTTTTTCCAAAAAATTCCTAAGTTGTCCGATAATTTTTAGCAACAAGTTTAAGGACTGTATATGTGTTTCTGGCCTTAACTCTTGGAAGTCAGAAAATATATCTACTTTTTCTTACCTACATATCTATGCCCTCCACTGGGCAAGACGCGTCCACCCCTGACAAAGGTTGCATGTATACTGAAAGCCACAGAACACCAAAGGGAAGAAATGCAAACTACGTGTTAAACCGTTGGTAACACGAGAATAACCTTAACAAGGTCCAGAAAGAGAGAAGACTATAGCTCTCTGTCTAGATCAAACATGTCGGGACACAGCTGATTTTTGTCAAAATAAATCAGCTGATATCACAGAACACCAGCTGAGCTGATATTTGTTAAAATAAATCTACTGGTCAGTAAAAATCAGCTGTTGATGGGAAAAACGTTTGTTTTTGTTAAAATGTATTTTTTCAGAACCATCCCATTTAAATCATGGCATACTTTTTCCATTAAGCTTGCACAAAAATATCGTCAAATAGTAAAACTTTGTGGACAATAATTTTTTTTACAAAATTTATGGAAAATACCAAAACTTTATATGAAATGGTTCTGAAAAAATACATTTTAAACAAAAACAAACTTTTTGTACCATCATCAGCTGATATTCAATGAACAGTATTATATTAATATTTAAAAATTAATTATTAATAAACATATTATAGTACCAGCTTTTTTACTGCTAAAGAGACATTTATATGAACTGTGATATTGTTATTTCAGTGTTGAGCAGATAGTAAACTAAAACACTTTCCGCGATAGACACAGTTTATTGAACTTAAACACTTTTCCGGATAGACAGTTCGCTCAACTAAAACCCTTCCCAGGACAGATCCTGCGCCGAGGGGCTGATCAATGCGCTTCGGACTAATAAAAATCAGTAAAAATTAGGTCCTGGCAGGACCTTTGGTTTGGTATTATTCGTTAGTCATTTTTGTCTTTTTTTTATCACTTTATACCTAAATAAGACCAAGAAGGACTTACAGGACCAACAAAAATATGAATTATGTAAAGAACTGTACACAATTTTTGCTATTGATCAGCCTTTCTCCCTGCAATGAATTGCAAGACAAGCAGTGATAGAACCACCATACAGCAAGACCTTCTGCAGGGCAGAGGTGCTCCCACCAACTAAACCTTTTTACTTATCACTGTGTGTGTGTGATCACTCCAGCCCGTCGGGCTCTCTATGGAGCATACGCCTCTCAGCAACCCTGTGCCTTGCTGCATTGTAGTTCTGCCACTGTTTATTTACATATTGAAATAAGTTTTTATAAAATACACATTATACAGGGTGTTTCATAATTCAATAACATAATTTTAGTGTTGAATTCCTTAAGTGGTTTCAAGGCAAAATTTTTATATAAACTAAACCCCTTGTTTTAAAGTTTCTTTTATATAGTTTTTTATAGCTCTTGTACTTTTCGAGATATTTAGTTCAAATTTGGCATATTAAGCAATAGGCACTACACTTTTAGACATGCCAAATAATAGTAAACATGTACAGAGTGACCCTTTTTCAGGGGTCATGTCGCCTTTTCCCCCAGAATTTTTTTGTTTTAAGCCACTGGTAGGGAGAAGTAGGGATTTTGAAACAAGAAATAAAATCTTTGTTTCATTTGCAAACTTTTTTGTTTTTCTGAAATTTTTTTGCATCTTTAACCATTTTAGAGAAAATCGCTGTTGCACCAAAGGCTGCTGTCATAAAATAAAAAATGCTCCAGTATGGTATGGCGAGTATATCCAAATAAACAAATTAATTAAAACCTATTTGACATGCCTTAACATGTAGTGCCTATAAGTAAATATACGAGCCAAATTTGAGCTAAATATCACAAAAACTGTAAAAGCTATATAAAAAAAGTAAATTTAAACACCCTGTATCTCTACTACTAAGTGTTTGTAGACCTTTGTTTATATAAACTTTTTGTCTTGAAATCACTCTAGGAAATTATCTTTAAAAATATTTTATTGAATTTTACAACACCCTATATAATCCATTTTAGCTTACATGCATTACGAATAATGTTTCAATATTGCACTAGTGCTATAATACAAATCCTATTTATTTTTTTGTTGTAGTCTGCAGTTTTTTGTAGCGGTTGACAAAAATATGCCTGCTTCCCCCATTAAAAAACAAGCACATTGAATATAATGCAAGGCTAAATCCTCTCCCCCTTGAGCATTACATATTTCAAGAATGTTTAAGTTTATTTATTTATTTATTTTAAGTTTATTTATTTCACATACTTTATATTACAGATAGTATAATACTTATTTGATTAATATTAAATTTTAAATATATAAGCGCCTAGATGACTTAACACCTGTATGCCCTTTTTTTTACTTCTTAAAAATAGTAATATTGAAATCTGTTCAAGTTAGTTCATAACATGCTACTTTAGAGTTTTATATTTTAAAAACTAAACAAAAAAAACAACAAAAGAACACCATCACACAAAAAAAAATACACACTCACACATACACAGACAGGCATAAAGAGTTTATCAGATTTAGGTTTTGAACAGCCTTAGAAATGTTGTTCTGTTGTTCCATATATATATTTTTGTTAATTTAGGAAAATGTTTGTTTTTATGCTTATTTTGAGGTTTACTTGTTATGTTAATAGGCATCATGTTGTACACTTTTGGGCCCAAATATTCTAATGATCTCTTAAAAAATTCGCTGCGGCAGTGTGGTATACTGAGCATATTGTTGGCTAAATTTCTAGTTAAATGCTTATGTGATAGTCTTTCTTTGTCTTCCCTTTTATGCATAAAACATACCAGTGAATGGAGGTATAGTATTCTTATATTGTTAATCCCAGAATTATAAAGAAGATGCGTGGGATATAAATAATCTTGTTTAAAAATAATTTTTAGTATTTTGTTTTGAATTATTTGCAACGGTTTCAATGTATTGTCATACATTGCACCCCAAGCCAGTATACCATACCTTAGCAAGGATTCCACCAAGCACTGATATAAAGATGTTAGTAATTTTTTTGACAATATATTTCTTAAAACATAAAATCTATAAATGAGAGATTTTAATTTTTTAGTTAGATGTTCAACTTGATTTGTCCACTTTAAGTTCGAGTCAATACAGATCCCAAGATATTTTGTATATGGTACTTCCATTATTTTCTCTTCAAAAGTATCTATTTCAATATAACTGAAATCCGGACGTCCCCTATTGATTTTTGTAAAAGCTATGTAATTTGTTTTTTGTAGATTTAATGACAATTTGTGAACATCTAACCATGTTTTTATTTTTTTAAGGCCCTCAACAACCTTAGACCTCTTCCCATGTGACACCACATAAAATTATAACTGTATCGTCAGCATATGATACTATTTTAGCAATAATTCCCTGATTAGTTAATCCTTTTATGTAAATATTAAAAAATATAGGTCCCAGGACGGTCCCTTAAGGTACTCCTATATTAATTTTTTGAGGTGCACTCAGGGTATTGTTAATTTTGGTTTGCTGTTCTCTTTCCAAAAGGTAGTCTGTACAAAGTTTCAATGCAGTGCCTCTAACGCCAGTAGATTCTAGAATGCGTAGCAAGATTTTATGAGACACCGTATCAAAGGCCTTGGCCAAATCTAGAAACACAGCTATACATTTCTTATCACTATTGGTGGTGTTAGATATTTCACTAAGCAAAGCAGCCATAGCATCGCTAGTACTAACCCCTTCTGTAAACCCATACTGATTTTCTGAAAGTAGATTATTTGTTTTAAAAAAATTTACTAAACGTGCTTTCAGACATTTTTCAAAAATTTTCGCAAAGTTACTAATTAGACTTATTGGTCTATAGTTTGATATTATACTCTTTCCGCCTGATCTATGTATCGGGATTATAATAGATTTTTTAAAGTGGGAGGGTAAAGTTCCTGTCTTAAAAATTAAGTTGTAAATATGTTTGAGTGGTTCAACTATATATTGCCTTTGATCTGTTGAACAGTGACCATGTCATAGCCAGGACTGCTTTCCTTAAAAACGAACCAATATGCTGAATGAGTTCTTCATTGCTTACAGGGGTTAAAAAAATTGATTTATTCAAATGATCTATTTCATAGTTTTGTTTAACTTCTGAAATCTTGTTAGCCATTTCTAGACCAATATTTGAAAAATATGTATTACAGTAATTTGCCATTACAAGATCATTTTCAATTTTTTTATTGGCATCATTGACTATATTAATATTATTCTTAACTTTTTTCTTACAATTTGTTATTTCAGCAATTATTTTGTATGTTTTTTTAATGTCGTTCTTATTTTTTTCAAATTTTCCTTTATAATAGTCATTTTTTACTGTGTTCAAAAGTTTTTTAAGAGCATTTCTATAATTTCTATATTCTAACTCTTTTTCGGCTGTGAAGTTTTTTTGAAGATCTTTTTTCAATTTATCTCGTTTTTTAATAGATTTTATTAAACCTAGGGAGACCCAGGGTTTAATTTTTTTATATTTTTTGCTAAACGTTTTTGTTGTTTTAGAGAGGGATAAATAATTTTGGTAGATTTTAATAAAATTTTGGTAACCTGATTCTGGGTCACTGCTATTTAAAACTTCTGTCCACTGTTCGCTTTTAAAGAACTCACCCAGCCTACCAAAGTCAATTTTGGTAGTTGTCCTAACCTCGTTCATACACTCTGTAACATCGTTATTGTTGTTTATTATATTCAATGAAATCGGGTAATGATCGGTTATGTCAGTTTTTATAATAAATGTTCGAAAAGACATACTATTTAATTTAAGATTTGGTTTCACAAAGAAATGATCTAGACAGCTTCTTGTTTTTTCCCGAGTGACGGAGTTAATGTAAGATTTAAAGCCGTTAGCTGTTAATGTTGAATAATAACTAATAACTAAGGGATCCTGATTGGCTAGTAGATTAAAATTAAGATCGCCAACAACAATTTCAATATGTTTTTGCTGCATGTTTTTTAAATACATGTTAAAATCGCTTATAAAATTGTTTTTGTTTGTTGCTGGTGACTTGTGTGCTGTCGTAATACTATAACTTACACTATTAATGTCTATGATTATTCTACTAACATTAATTTTTGTTAGTTGTAAAGTATGTATTTCTACTTCAGAATTCAGGCTAATTCTTACCAATATCAAAACACCATCATTTTTATTAATGGCGCCCTGATTATAATATGTTCTGTATCCCTCTATTGAGAATTCATCATATGACTCAAGTTGAAAGCACTCTGTTAAAACTATTACGTCACAGACACTTAAGTGATAAGTTTCTAAGAAACTAACCAAGCTGTCGAAATTTTTTCTCGCACTGCTAATGTTTATGTGAAATATATTAAGACATTTTTCCACGATTACTTTGTCAAAAATTTCATCCGGATTAATTGCTTCACCCAATTTATCATCTTTCAATACATTAATGAGATCAGCTATGTCGTTACTTATAGCCTGACTGTAGTTAATTCGCCTTTTCATTAGTTGTGTATGATAGTAATAAGTGGGGCAATCCGTGGAGCTTGCTTCATGATTTGTACTATAACCCTTTTTGTATTTTTCGTTAGCAATAACACAGTTTTTGCAGGTTTGGTTACGTCCTGAAACTAGACGGGGGCATTCACGACGTACGTGATTTTTTGAACAGTAGGAACAAACCACTATATTGGGGCAGTTGGTATTTTTATGGTAAAATCCCCAACAGTGATAACATTGAGGTGGTTTTACCAACCTATAAAGATTTTTCCACTATTCATTATTCTCTGAAAGTTTAGTGGTGAGCATTCGATAAAAATAGTTTGTTTGTATTGTTTATAGTTTTAATGTGGACTATTTTAAAAAGTTCATTGTTTTCAATAAAATTATTTTGTTGTTTTAAAGATTCCTCTATTTCTTTATTAGACATATTTTTATCAAAACCAGTAATTTTTACTTGCGGATTCTTCAACTTAGCCTCCTCTACATCGTAAGAATTTTGAAGATTTTCTTGTACCGCTGTTTTAAGTTTTTGCGCATCTTGTAAGCTATTGCATTTTACTTCTATTTTTCCTGTCTTGGTTGTCTGTATTTTTTGTACTGCTATGTTTAATTGCGCTGGCTTAATAATCTGCATAATTTCTTGTTTACTTTCATGAACTTGCTGCGCTTTTTTAGGTTTAATTATTATGTTAGGTATGTTCCGATTTACAGTGTTTTCAACATTCCCGTTTTTTGAGTTTGTTGAAGAAGCTACACTGGCATAGGTTGAGGAAGTACACCCCATATTTTTCGTAGTTTGTAGTTCTTTTTTAAGACCTGTAATCTCCTTTCTTAATCCTTGAATTTCATCCCTCATACATTGCACAAGTTGATAAATTTCTGTTGATTTGGCGGCTGTACGCCTACAACTTTTGCACATAAGTGTCAGTTTGCGTTTTAGCAAGGGCATACATTTAATTTCCGATGGTGCTAAGTCTGCGCATTTTTTATGTATTTTCTAAAACAGATGTCACATAAAAAATCTTTTTCATTTTCATCAAATGTCTCTTTGCAATGTATGCAAAATTCCTCCTCTTCCTCCTCCTCAAATATTTCAAGCTCATGTCCCTCGCTCTCGCTTGACTTTGAACTTCTTGTAGCCATATTAATACATTTTATGCGTTTATTTATTTAATAAAATATCTTGTTCCATACCATATCTATGGTTCCAAACAAAAAAATACTAACACCGCGATTCTTTATCAGCTTTTAATAAATAAATTGTGATTGTTTTTTGTCCTAGCTCGTATTTATATTTTGTGCACTTGTTACTAATTTTTAAATCATACCTTGTGATATATACGCAATACTTTCACAAAAACTAACATCAAAATGAGAAAGTTCGCACTTTTATCTATACTCTGTATAATTTTCTACTATTAATTTTCACTTTTTCTTGTCTTTTTGAAACTTTTTCGGGAGAATAAAAATAAACGTGTGTACCTTATAAATAAAATTCAACTCATTAGGTAATATAGGCACACTATATCCCCAAATGTTAAATACAATACAATTGGGAGCTTTCATTGGAGCAATATGAACTCACTATTATATGTAATAAAAATAAGACAAAATGGGCCACTTGTATATACAGTTTGACTTATTGTATCTGATCCTCAGCACAGAAATCAAAAAATATGTTTTTACACAATACACAAGTCAAATTTTATGAATTTATATGATTTTGTGGATGTCCTGATATTGTATAGTTTTGAATTTTACACAATTGGGCTTTATGTTTTGTGTAAAAATATATTTTTTGATTTCGGTTCCGAGGGTCGGATACCATTAGTCAAACTGTAGATAAGATTACTTAACAAAGTAATGTGAACTTTCTATTTTATGCCTAATTTACCCATAACATAATGTACAATGGAAAGTGTTTAAACTTTATGTCTACAATACCAAGGAAATGGAAACAGAGATATTAAAATTAAGCAATGAGTTTGTTCATTGTGCATTAAGTTTTTGGGTAAACCAGGCCTTACTTAGAAAAATGCCATGATAATATAAGTTATGTGAATAATGACCTGTTCTAGTTTAAAGATTTCTGAAGTTTTGACATGTAATAGAATTTGCAGACAAAATAACAACTACCTTTTTCAGATAGAACAGTCACACCCCCCACCATATTCAAAAGTTTAAAAAATATATATTTTTTTTACATGTGTCAACAAGTGAAAAAAAAACATTTTTTGACATTACAATTGACATGTAAAAAAATTTATTTAGTTTTCTTTTTTCACAAGCTATAAAATATTGTTTGTGAATAGAATCCTCTTTTGGGGGACCAACAAAAATTGTTATGTTAGAAAGAAAACCTGTCTAAAATAATTAAATAAAAATAAATAAAACAAAAAAAAACTTTGTAAAATTTTTATTTTAAAAGATTTTACAGTAAAAATTGCGAATAATAAATAATTACTACTATCACTACCATAAGAAATTATTATTATTTTTTGACTTCACCAAACCAAACTTTCCACTAAGATTGTTAAAAAATTTAGATTTATTAAAATAAAACCAAGTGAAACTTTATAAAACACCTTAAAAAACATGACTGCTGAAGCTCCAATTGACACCTGTTCAAAAAACATAGCATTACTACCCTGAATACAAATTTAGCTTTGAGATTACATTGTCCGGTAATTATGCAGAATAAAATATTATTTTACAGCTTATGCAGTGGCGCACCCAGGGATATGTCTTGGGGGGGGGGCGAGGCTTCATGATGTCGTATTTCATGCTATTTTTTGTGTTTATTCATGAAATATGTGGAAAATATATAAAAAAAATCTTAGGTTTGGGGCCCCCCCCTGGCTGCGCCCATGGCTTATTGCCTTACAGATTTCTTGACATTAGCCCAAGATTAACATGGCATTATTGGCAAAACAGTACAAATTACAGGTTAGCTGTTACCACTTGGTTAGTACTATCTGAGGGGAACACAAAGCTGCCTTTGCAAAATTAAAAAACAGTGTTTGTTTTACTTAAAAATAAAACAAATTGTCATTCATTTCCAAACAAAGCATGCAACTTGTTTGTTCTGTCTCTCTTTAAGTAACACCATCTGAGTGAGAGAGAGGACACAAAAGTTGCATGCATGGAAAAGTTGCACAGTCCGAACAGGGTATTAGGCAATAAAAAATGCTATTTATAAAACTCAAGGATACTGTTTCAGGTCCATATTGACACATCTCTTTCTCCCCAGAAAAGAACAGGTATGTGCCATGATCAAATTGATACAGTAAAGTTGAGTTTATAGTTGGGGCTGTAAAGCTGGTTTGTCGCTATGAAAGTTTCTCTAAAATGCATGCAACCATCTCATTCCAAGTGCCATCATCGGATATAGCGACATGGGTTTGATGCAGTCAGAACAGGGCTTAAGTCAAACTTATTAAGCAGGGAGGCAGGAATTTTAAAGCTATATAGCAATACCAATACCAAACAAAGCCATATTGCCATAAAGTAAGCAGTAAGATGCAACAAAAAATGTATTATCCTACAAACATTGGTCTACACAGTGGCATATATGTCAGGGACAGCCCCCCCAAAAGCTAAGTTTTTTCTAATATTTTCCACATATTTCATGAATACAAACATAAAATATGGCCTCATGGGGTACCACCCCCCCTCCTACCTATATTTTACAGATCAAAATTTTAATGACCTTTTTATACTTTTCGATATTGCGGCGTATTGTTTGAGGTTAAAACAAACCCTAACTAATAAATCACAGCTGCTACCACTCCCAAACAGTTACCTATCTATCTATCACTTAGGTACAGATCAGGTTTACACTAAAAACCAACTACTATCCCCTTGGATTACCTTCTACCACCAAAAAACAAACTACTACCAACTTTTGCTACCTTCTACCAGCAATAAAGTAACTACTTCCACCTTCCCCTAGCTTCTACCAGCAAAAAACCAACTACTACCAAGTTCCCCTAGCTTCTACCACAAAAAAACCAAATACTACAATCATAATCAAAGGAGGTAGTAGTTGGTTTTTTAGTGGTAGAAGATAAGCGTTGGTAG
The DNA here is from genome assembly GCA_963576565.1 of Aspidapion aeneum. Classification (NCBI taxonomy): domain Eukaryota; kingdom Metazoa; phylum Arthropoda; class Insecta; order Coleoptera; family Brentidae; genus Aspidapion; species Aspidapion aeneum. The sequence continues at coordinate 163,665,841 of OY755038.1, read as the reverse complement.
AAGTTGGTTTTTTGGTGGCAGAGACTAGGAGAAGATGGCAGTAGTTGGTTTTTTAGGGGTAGAAGCTCAGCGAAGGTAGTAGTAGTTTGTTTTTTGGGGTTAGAAGTAGGGGAAGGTGGTAGTAGTTGGTTTTTTGGGGATAGAAGCCACAGAAGGTGGTAGTAGTTGGTTTTTTGGTGGTAGAAACTAAGCGAAGGTGGTTTTGGGCATAAAACTGTGTCGCAGCTGAGTGATAGATCACTGTAACTCTTCAGAAGTAGTAACAGCTTAGACTTATAAGTTAGAACCTATTTGTTTTTATCATAAACAAGGCGGCCTTACTTAAAATAGAAATTTTCATTGTTCATAGTGGAAAGTATGAAGTAAGCCTAAATAAATGAACTTACCCCTTACCTTACTTTAACGAACAATAAATCCACCTTAAGTCACTGGTATGGGGTCGTTGAATTGACTGCTTTTTATATGCTGCTCCTTGTTTTTTATACTGCTACTGCTTCTTTTTTACACTGCTACTGCTTGTTAGACTCACAAAATATGCCGATCTAGTACACAATGATTTGATTTTAGTTTTTTTATCAAAAATCAGACGGGAACACCCGACAAAAATGACATTCACCACAGAATAAATTCAGGTGTGTCGCGTGTCTCTCTTTCTGTCTGTTCTGGTGGGCTCTCTCTCTTTCCCACAACAGCAGTCAAACCACAGAATAGGATGACACTGTCAAACGTCATTATGTTTAGTTCCAATTTAGTCCCTTGTCCAGATCGCAGGCGCTGTTCGCGCTGTTATATTCCGTATGTCATTTTCACAGGGGTGCTGAAAGCAGTAACTGAAAGATTTTTCCAAATGATTTTGAATTATATGAAATATCGGCAACACTGCACTATGGAGGCAAAAACGCTTCCACTCTCTTTTTTCCTATGTAAATTATTGCATAAGAAAAAAAAACAGAGCTAGCATTCCAGTTCATTTGGTTACCTGCTATTACAAAACGAATAGGGAAATCAGCGCCCTCACCGGTCGTCACCGGCTGCGTTCAAAGGTGCCCAGTGCGTGAATTTTATAGTATGCTATTGGCCTAATGTAAATTCACTGTCTACTATATTTTACTCGTTTCTGATTTCACTATACTTATATACAGGGTCCGGCAGAATGATCTCCCACATTAAAAACGCCATTGTAAATGCTATTTATATTAATTTTTTTTTAACTGAAATCGTATTATACCATTTGTTTTTATTAAGTTTTGAAAATTACAGAGTCCATGTGGCGGCCATTTTTTTCGTTACACAGTCGAAGCTGATTTCTGAAAGTTTCACTCGTGTAGTAACTCTAAAGCGATATTCCTGTAATTTCTTGGTGTATTGTTGCTTTCAATTCGTCAATGGTTCGGGAATAGTGTTCAGATATTCCCAAAGTATCTGGAACTAAAGCATGTCTACCAAGTGCGAAGTAAGTACGAAAAGTTCTTTGTGTCGTAATCACAGATTCGTTACCTACTTTTGATTAATATCTCGATAACGAAGGCACGATGGCAAGGAAATGGCAAGCCGCGAGCTACCAACCAACTACGTTAAGCTTCCCCTCTCTTCAGTGATTCAGGCACAGTGGCAGTGCAAAATGTGGGAGATCATTATGCCGGACCCTGTTTAATTAAATGAATAACCGGCAATATTCACTTTACTTTAAAAGGCTTACGTTACATTCTTTTAAACACCCATTAATACCTAGTTAATATAGGTTAAGAGTGTAAATTTATATAATGTTTAATTTAAATACATTTTTACATCACCTAGCTAATACTACAAAATTTTCCAAATCCATTAGTTCTTATTTTTCAAGAAAAAACAATTAAAAAAGTTTCCGTTTATAGAAACATAAACTATATTTGCAACATTATTATGTATAAAGCATTGTAAAAGTATACATAATTAATAAATATTTTCTATGCACTAATAAAAATGAATTTACTATATAACATTCGTCAAAGAGCCTAGTCTTTTTTTAACTAGAAAATTAGCCTCTCAATGAAATTTATGTACCTAAATGAATGGGAAACAAACTTGTAAACCTTATAGATTGAATAAAAATTTAACTTTCCTTTTTTTATTGCTAGTAGTCATTAATTTAAACATTCTTTGATTAAGCTTCCTTATTGATTGGTGTTTATAGAGTCTTTTTAAGCTAATTGAGCTTTTACACAAAATAACTCATTCTTATCAGCGCGCATCGTTTAAATTTAAAACTATGTAATTGACGAGTAGAATGAGTTTTTTGGTGTTAAAATTTAATTTGATAAGGACTGTTCAAAACACTATATTTTAAGATGTAGCCTGATTGGGGAACGATTTCGTTGATGGCTATGAGCATCCGGTATACAATAATTTGAAAAGTCATCCTGTAGCTTAGAGACAGACTGCTCAAGCGTTATATTGTTTCAAATCCCCCTGTAAATGTTTAGTACGGAGTACAAAGTTGGAGCTGATTCGTGCAGGACACCCCGGTATACTGCGCCAATTTCGTAATACAACTCCCACCGTGTAAGTGTCTGGTCTATCTCTGTCATTCGTCTATGGTCGCGTCTCTATTTTTTGAAAATATGTCATACATACAGGGTCTCTAATGTCTGGTATAAAACAACTCAGGGCTATCAAAATGGATGGGCCACGATCCTCCACTTTGTTGACGTCACATCCGGGGCTGATTTTTTTTTATGGTCACGTTACGACACAGCTGATTGTCTTTAAAATATTGACGTTGGAATGACGGTTCATGAATATTTGATTTTTTTTTAAATAAAGCCGTTTTTACTTTATTCTGGAAGAACAATTTTTTTTAATGTATAGTAATCCCTAATTTTTCATAGCCGCTTCATTAGCTCACACAAAAATTAAGTTTAAAGCAGAAGCGAATGAGACAATAACAGATGACAAAGTCAAATGTATGTCAAATATAACAGTTGGCATGTGGTACATGGCGGGTAATTTGAATTCAAAATAAGGAATGCTAAATCTTGAAGATTTTAACCTTTTAATCATGTTGCATCCTTACAAACCTTTGGTGGAATATCGAGATGGTGTCTGAGAATATTTCACTGAAATTTTGCGGAAATCTGTAGTGCCATTTTAAAAATATCAGAAAAAAACGTCTGACCTCCCATAAGACCCAATGTAAAATTCAGCCCCGGGAGAACAGCTGATTTTTTCAGGGTCGTGGCCTCTATTTTTGTGTTGGCCTTGAACAACTCTCAAAATGTATTGATGACTCTCCATCAACGTCAAACTTCTGTATATTGCCTGTATTTTTATTTGTGCCTTCAGCCTAATACTTTTGACATAAAATGCTAAAGCCAATTTATACGAATTTTATGCCCAATTCGAAACTACAGAGTTGCAGGACAACAAAATAACTTGTAGACCGACCAAACCACTTAAACCGGACCAGACGGGGTTATTGGAACGGCCAGCCAAACATGTTGGACTGTTAATAAAAATTCTAAACGGGATCCTAAGCAACTGCGGCTGAGGCAAACGCGGCTTTGAGGGGGGTTAAAGTGATAATTCCCTCCTAGAAAAAAAAATTTGAACATTTTGCTAACAGTTAAAGGGAAAACAGGAGAATCCCCCTCTAGAAAAAAAACTATATTGCAAATAATTTTTTTGTCGACTTTTACCCCCCCCCCCCCTAGATTTTGAACCAAAAGCGCGCTTGGGCTGAGAAAGTACATGACACAGTCGGCAGGAAGAAGAATTTATTAAACAAAATGGCGGGCAACCTCAAGGATAAGAGGAAAACGAGAAAGATATGCTCATACTTGACTTTGTAGAAGTGTGAGTGCATACAAGGAGTGGGTTAAGTTGATAGACTTGCTACATGGGAAAAAGGGGGTAACTGTCGGGCATGTAGTAGTAGTAGTAGGATGGAGTAGGCTCTAGGCCTGGCGACTAGGCACATAAAGCGCCCTTTTCGCCAACCCCCGGGCATCCCATCTGTAGGGCATACTATTACTACTAGTCCTTAATTTCAGATCATTCTCTTTTTGGATAAAGATTCTTTGTTGTGGAACAAGACTCCTGCCAATTTCAAATGTCTTTTTGACAGAGAGCTACTAAAAAATTTGGAAAATATTTGTGGATATTTTCGGCTATGGACCTAAACAATTTTTGATTACTTTTAACATGCATGTAGGCGTGGTTGTGACTGTCACTATTTTAAAGATTATGTCAAGCTTTTTTTTTCTATCTGTGGTTAACCAAAAAAAATTAAAGTTGCTCTGGACCATAGGCGGATCTACGGGGGGGGAGGGCAGTCTTTTCTTCAGCTTAATGTTAATAGCGTAGGACAAAAAAAGGACAAAATGTTTCTCGTTATAACTTTCGAACTAGAACAAACTGCATTTTGCACGGAATAATTATCTGTTGTCAATCAGATGACGAACAGATTAAAACTTGACAATTCAAAAAGGTTAGTTTGTTCTTATGTTTCGAAATTCTTTAAAATATTTTCGTAACTTCGAACTCGAAGAAAAGCTCTCTTTCCTCCACACAATAAAGTACAAATCATTAATAATAGGTTTAGTGGTTTTCGAAAAATTGTGCTTTACCATTTTTTACAGAATATACGATTGGCTTCTTAACACTATCTGCATTCATTTCCTCATAAGTTTATTAATACTAAACCAATTTAAACAAAATAAAAGGTGAAAATCGATTGTTATTTAAAGATCACTATTAAAATTTTCCGATATCTTGAAATCAATCACAGCAGATATAAAGATTCTCTCTCTCGCTCTCTCTCTCATAAAGACTCTCCGTAATTTATTTAGGGAAAATTTTTTCGTGTTCTTTTCTAAAATTTGTATAAATGATCTGGGTCAACCACGCACAACCAGTAGTAGCTCCCAATATATTAGCCATTTGTACCGACGATTGTTTGTTTAAATTTTAAGATGAAGATCTGCAAGGAGCAATTGAATCTTACCATTTTTATTTAGTTGGTCGGTTCAGTAATTATTTAAAAAAAAAACACAAATAACAAGGCAAATTATTATTTCGAGAACCAGTTTACCGACTTCAATTATTCGTACCTTGTTATGCGTGACTGATGCAGGTTTTCTATGGATTGAAAAAGTAAAAATGTTTCTCGAAACATAAAATTTTTAAAGGATCGGGCGGCAAACTTTGGAAATATTTTTTAAGGACCAATCGATCTACACCATAATGCTTTTTATTTTACTGAAATCGTTTCAGTAATAATGAACTTACAAGAAAATTAATGCAGACAGAATTAAGAAGGCAATTTAGTAGAACCTGTAAAACAATGGTTGAAAGATATTTTTGAAGAATTGGTGAACCAATTTTAATGATTTTTATCTAGTTATGCGTGGTGGAAATAAAGCATTTTTACAAATTCGAAAAATTACCGAATAAATTTCGAGAACATTAAAAGAAACGACAATTAAAGCAACCCTTTAGGTCAGGTTTAAATCTGTCCGCCATCTTGGATTTCAATCTGACGGACCAAGATATACCTGCTCAAAAGCCTGATTAATTACCGGCAAAGTACGCCTTGCTTCAATAAAATCGGTAGAGGAAAGGTGCCTATTATCGGATACTTTTTTCTTTTGGCCTATAAAAAATTTTTTTCAGCTAGAAAAGTACGTGTTGGCAAACAATTACGTAATCTATATTTTTCAATATTCTGAAATGCCAAATGTCAAACTTAATTTTTTTGTCAGACAGATAAAAATATATTAGGGAATACAAAAATCACCATTTTAAAAATGGTGTCCTAATATCGGATAGGAGTCCCAATATCGCAAATGTCCGATATTTGGTACCCATAGTAAAGTTAGAGCTTTTTTATTATACTTTTTATTCATTTAAAACCATACACTAGCATAATATTGTTGTAGTGCATAGTGTCCGATATTAGGGCATACATTATATTTGAGGTTATCAACCTTTTCGAACAGACAAAACTGCACTTAGCCTAATAAATTATACATCAAATAAAACCTTACAATATTCTTAATCACATGATGTATATCAAATTAATAATTTGTCTTACCTTCTAAGAATATATTGCCTATAATCAGCAGCGGTAAAATTTTCGTGCACTACGATTTCACGTAAACAACTGAACAGCAAATAAAAACTTGCCGCAGAAATCTGTAATTTATGTAGAATCTGTACATGCACACGCAGGTAGATCGGACCAGTAGTTTAGGAAATACTTGACTATCCGATATTAGGAACCTATGCGATAATAGGCACCTTTCCTCTATTATAATCAGACATATATAACAAAAAACATTCAAAACATTTTTTGGACTAGCTGAACTCTCTAATTTTTCAAAAAAGTAACAATTTAGTTTTATTTTTAGCCGCCCCCCCCCCAATTTTTAAGGCCTGGTTCCGCCACTGCTCTAGACAACCCGTCGCCGTCGGCGTCCGTCTGGTATAATTTTAGCTATTCTTCTCAGGATTTTAAAAGTTATAGAAAATATGTCCTTAATATTTAATACCTCTCCAACGCCTCCTAAATTTTGACTGTGATCCGCGCTTGCCTCAGAGGACATTATGGCATCGTTTGGTCTTTAGCAAACAGTTTGTTATACAAAGACACTTGGCAAAAATGAAAAAGATGGACTGCGCGAAATTTTGGGCCAAGGACGAGAACTTTGGGTACTATTATGCAACGCATTTAAAGATAAGAGGAGTTTGGAGAGGAACCGTTTGAGACGAAGGACTTTCTTACTGTGATGTTTTCTGATATCCGGGCCTATAAAAGGCCCTTTGGCGAATTCAAAGTACCTACGGTAAGGAAGATGCACGGAAGTCAGTATAAAGGGGGCACCATCATGTGCCTAGTCGCCAGCGGTTTTCTCTGAGCTACACACTACTACTAAATTAAATTATTTTTAAGTCAAAAATATGCTGAGCAGACAGTTCCCAGGCATTCCTTTTATAAATGTTTTAAAACATTATAAAAAGTGGTGATTAGTTTAATACCCTTCGAACGAGTTGCATTTTTTAATTTAATACCGGATCGTAATGTAAATAGGATTCCACATTCGAATAAAATAAAACACAGTTCTGGTTTTAGCAGATCTTGACCAAATCAGTGAAAGTTAAAAATAAACGCATACATAAACCGGTTGGCAAGATGTTTAACAAAAACTTTACTTAAATAAAAGGGCAATTCGTGGTATTAGAGACAAAAATCGTAATCAGGTTCCCGAAATTTCTCTCGTCATAACACATGAAGTAGAAATTTTCATTTGATTACGACAGAACAATATTAAGCTTAGTTTATTATGTTTTAGAATAAATTAATTAAGTTAAACTAAAAAGAGGTATTTATAAAAATTATATATATATATATATATATATATATACTTATATTTTTTAAATACGCCGTAGACTTCCAAAATCTAATGTGATATACCGGATGGGCAAAAAAAACCGAAACTGAACTTTGCAGAAATTCGTTCAGGTTTTTGAGCAAAAATGATTTTGAGAAAATCAAACTTGACCCTTTAAAGCAGCTCATTTATTCTATTATGTTCCGGAAATTTTTTTGACTGTTTTTTAAATCTATAAAAAGCTCATTTTGTACGCACAACGAGGTACGAGTTAGTGAAGTTAGTTATTTATGTGAATCCCAAAAGATTAATTTTTGTTTCAACCATTGTTTCAAAGATTATAGGTACGATTGCCTAGCGAGTAATTCCACGCCAAATCATCCAATGGGAGTAGCTGCCATGTCACGAAAAAAATCCAAATTTTGATAACATGTATTAGTGTCCTTAGGAATACCAAATTAACAAATTTTAATTTTTAATGTCGCCTCCCGTATTTTACAGGCCGCTTTAAAAGTAAGAAAAAGAAGAAAATCAGTTGTGGCCTGTTATGCCCGCAGTAAGAAAAACGATAAATGCAATGGACTGTATAATTTAATTAATGAAAACGCGAGCAAACATAAATATATTGATATGAATTACGCAATAATTAATAAGGTCCATAGGTTAATTGTTGGAACCACACAACGGTCATCAGATACAAATGCACTCACCAGTTTGCAGCCACTTTCTCCACGTTCTAAGGGGCCCCTGAATGGATCTAATGATGTCACCACGTAGCTGAAGGGCTGAGGATTCTAGTTCTATGCTTCAGTACACCAAAATCGAGCACTTTCAGGTGTAGAAATTTGAAATAGTTGGAGAACGAAATTAACACGCCATTTTCTCGAGGCGGTCGACAAGGATCTCACTGGTTGTTGGTGCGCATTTCCAAATACGCGAAATGCGCTCTGTCCTTCATACAATTGTGTGGTTTTAAAAATATATAAACAACCGCGAAATTTAGCGGGGGCTAACATAACTGCCCTCCAAAACACACAATTTTAGAATCTCAACCGGACAGATATAGATATAAGAAAAAGAATCGACCGATAAATATAAATGAATGAAAACAGATAAGTATCGTATTATTTAGAGATAACGAAATCCCGAAAAAGGCAAAACAAACAAACAAAAAATTCAACAAAAAATAAAAATAAAAAAACCTATTGTAATACCCGGTAAAAGGTAGAAAATTAAAATTACTTTTAATTTGGCAAGAGGCACAGTTTTACAACTGGCCGCTTATAAACACCGGTAACCGTTTGTACCGTCGCAACACGCACCTGACCGTCCCCGCCGGGATGCAGTTTGATGACCCGACCGACCGGCCATTTCAAAGGTGATTGAATGTGATCACTTGTTATGATAACCAAATCATTTAACTTGATATTTGGGGACGAATCAGCCCATTTGTGTCGCTGTTGTAGCGTATGCAAATACTCTATAGAATACCGTTTCCAAAAATCATTATGTAGTTTTTGGATTAGTTGCCATCTCGAGAGCCGATTTAGGGGAACCTCGGACAAATCTGACTCCGGAATTTCTGAATTAAGGGGTTCAAGTGTCAAAAAATGCCCAGGGGTAAGAGGTTGAAGATCGTGTGGGTCTGTAGAGGCAGGAGATAACGGGCGACTATTAAGTACGGCTTCTATGCGACAGGTAAGGGTGAACATCTCCATGATAGACAACTTCTGGTCGCCGACAACTCGAACAAAGTGAGTTTTAATACTTTTGACGCCAGCTTCTGCCAGGCCATTGAAATGTGGACTGAGAGGAGGTCCCAGATGCCAACGAATAGAAAGTCTGGTGGCAGCACTTCTTGCGTAATCAAGTAATTGGTTACGAAACCCTATAAAATTACTGCCTTGATCTGACCAGCATTGCGTCACGCTTCCGCGTCTGGAAATGATTCGATGGAATGCACCTACGAACCCTTCGGTGGACAGTTCCATGGTTATTTCCAAATGCACGCAATGTGTGGCCGTACAGACAAACACACAGACATACGATTTGAAAGCTTTACAACCACGGTAACGATGAGGAATCACAAAGAAAGGTCCACAAAACTCGAAAAAGGTTTAAGTTGATTGATTCGATGAGCGGGAAGTGAACTTATTATGGGCGGTCTATAGGGTTTAGGGTTGACTCTAAAACACTGCAAGCACTTGGATATGGTTCTTTGAATTGCCCGTCTAGCAGATAATATCCAAAATTGCTGTAAAAGCAGATTATGTAATGTTTTAAACCCAGGATGAAGGTATTGTCGATGAGCGGACTCGATAAGAAGAGTAGTTAAACGATGGTTACTCGAAAGTTGCAGAATAAGACAAAAGGTCAGATTTTTGTAATCTGCCACCGACTCTAATGATATTATTTTCATCAAGAAAAGGTGAAAGTTTTCGAAAAGGTTTCGGTATTGGTTTATCCTTAGATAACGCGGAAAAAAGCTCAGAAAAACAAGAACCTTGAACGCGTTTGATAAGAAGGTATAACGCACTTTGCATCTCACCGGTGGTAGGAAAAACAATATTCTCAAAAATAACTTTTTGGTCCGGCGGCTTAGTGGGTTTTTGATAGGAATGGTTTTGAAAAAAGTTAACTATTCGAAGGACATAACAAATGATACGTTGAATTTTTGATATTGATGAATATTTGATAAGAAGCTGATCTAAGAAGTTGACATCAATTATCGCATTGCAACAGACCTTTGGCTTTTCCTCCAGATTAATATCTCCGAAATCAATCGGCATTTTTGATTTATGAAAATCGGGCCATTCGTTTTCGGGAGACCACAAAAACGACGGTGCGTTCCACCACATGTCATGTGACATGAGCTGTGAAGGGGTGGCCCCTCGTGACGCAATATCGGCTGCATTTAAAGCAGAAGGAATGTAGCGCCATGAGTTTGAAGGAATGATTTCTTGGATTCTACTGACTCGATTTCTAACAAAGGTTTGCCAGCGATTAGGAGGGTATGAAACCCAGTGCAATACGACTTGCGAATCGCAGAAAGTAACGATATTTGTAAAAGTTATTTTTCCTTCATAGCTAGATAAAACGAAGTCAATTAATTCGCTTAAAAGAAATGCGCCTAGGAGTTCTAGCCTAGCCAAAGTTTGTGACTTTATAGGCGCGACCCTAGATTTTGCAGATATGAGAGAAAAAGATATATTATTCTCCTCCTCTACACGAAAATATACGACGCCCGCGTAGCCTCGATTTGAAGCGTCACAGAAGCCGATGATTTGACAGGTATTGGTTTTTGACAGTTTGATTTGTCGGGGTAATTGAAAATTGGAAAGAAGCGGGATTTCAGAACGAAGTTTGTTTCAAGAGTCGATGATAGAAGAATCTGGTTCTTCGTCCCAGCCTATTTTTGATATCCACAACTGTTGCAAAATAAATTTTGCTTGTAGCAACAAGGGACAAAGAAAACCTAAGGGATCGAAGATTGTTCCTATGATAGATAAAATAGCACGTTTGGTAGGGGGTTTTTCCTTCATTCGGCATTGATAAGAAAAAATGTCGTTTTTTGGATGCCATTGAAGTCCTAAAACTTTGATAAAGTGGGGTTCCTCCTTGTCGAAAGAGAGAGGCATTTGACGATCGGACTCTAGCAATGTTGCCAATAACTCGGGACAATTGCTTGCCCATTTTTTAAGTTCAAATCCTCCCGACTTCAACAAATCATTGAGTTCTGTTTGAAGGGAGAGAGCTTCAGAAAGCAAAGGGCTAGTTCCCAAGATATCGTCGATATAGATTGACGTTTTTAGAACAGTACTATCCATAGGAAAACGTTCCTTTTCTCTCTCTGCCAGCTCATTTAAGGTACGTATGGCTAGAAAAGGTGAGCATGTCATGCCAAAAGTGACAGTAGAGAGTTCCCACGCTGAAAGTGGGTCATGTGGAGAAAACCTCCACAATATCCTTTGATAAGGATTGATAAGGACTTGACGGAACATCTGTTTGATATCAGCAATGTAGGCAATAGGATTAAGACGAAACGTAAGGAGTAAAGAAGCAATATCCTTTTGAAGTTTCGGTCCAGATAACAATGTGTCATTGAGACTAATATTTTTTGGGGTGACTGCCGAACAATCCCAGACTGCCCTTAATTTTGTACTTAAGCTTTCCGGCTTTAGTACACAATGATGTGCTAAAAACACGATACGTCGACCTTTGGTTGACTAGATAAAACTAAACTCATATGATTAGAATCGATATGGTCTTGCATGAAACTTGAATAGGCAGTGTACAGATCAGGATTTTTGATTAATCTATTTTCTAGGAGTAAAAATCTACGATAAGCTTGCGGATAAGTATTTCCTAGGTCAGGGTTCATTTTATCTTTAAACGGAAGATCTACCATGAATCTACCGCTCGGTTGCCGTAATACACTAGCAGTAAAAATTGATTCTGCTTGTTTTTCTTCCTTTGATAAGATTTGTTTTTTAGGCAAATGTTCGATTTCCCAAAACCTAGGGAGAATGACCTCTAAAGGAGGTGAATGACTCGTTAAAAAACAACTGGTTCGTTCCGTAAGACTACCTACTTCGTCAACCTTTCCCATGACGACCCAGCCAAAGATAGTTTCAAGGGCTGAAGGCTGCCCTACCTGTCCAAGAACTCTGCCCTCCTTGAATATCTGTGCGAATAGCTCGCAACCAATAACCAGGTCCACAGGTCTAGATTTGAAATAAGATGGGTCGGCAAGTTTAAGGTTTTCCAAGTGTTTCCACTGATTATCGTTCAAAGAGAATGTAGGCATATTGGAACATAGTTGTGGAACAACAATTGCTTCGAAATTAATTAAGGAGTGCCTTGTCCTTGTGGCTTAATGTGACATTGAACGAGCCCTTTGGAAGTAAAAGAAGACATCTGATTTAATCCGCATATTTCAGTGGTGTAACTTCGCCTAGGAAGATTAAGACGCTGAATACACTTTTCACTGATGAATCCTGTCTGTGATCCAGAATCAAGCAGTGCCCTTACAGGTTGAAAATTTTCGCAACCGTCCATAACATCTATTATGGCGGTGCATAAAAGAAAGGTACCTGAAGGTCCTGAGGCATTTAATGACACATGAAGATTATTGACAGGTGGTGTGTGAATGACAGGACTAGTATCTTGGCTTCCAGACTCTTGATTAGTTTCTAAGATACGAGTTAAAGTGTGGTGCCTTTTACTATTGCAAGTCGTGCATGAATATTTTGATTTGCACGTATCTACCCCATGCAGGGGATGAAAACACGCTAGACATAATTTTTTCTGCTTGACGAAAGATAGGCGATCGATAGGCGAGAGATCAAGAAATGTTTGACATTTCGAAAGCACGTGACCTTGATTACACCGGAAACATTTTATTCCCGTACTTGAATTAGTTGAGGTGCCAGCCAGTCCTATAAAAGGCGAATTGGATGATTTATAGGTAGGCTTTTGCCCAAACTGATTTCGCATAGAATTTGAATTTTGATAGGTAGGCTTTTGCTCAGACTGATTTTGCATAGAATTTGATTTTTGATAGATAGGCACCTTTTTGGGTGCTGTTGATTGAGGAAGTGATTCCAAAACTTTACATCTTTTTTCTAGAAATTGAAAAAGTGACTGAAAAGTGGGAATTTCGTTATTAGTATTGGCGTGACTCATTTCGAAATTTGAACGCGTCGGAATATTCAATTTTTCTAACAAAATGAAAATAATAATAAAGTCCCAACTGTCAACGTCAAAGCTAAGTGATTTTAAAATTTCTAGGGATTCAGAAAAGGTGTCAATTAAATTACGCAATTCTTAAGCTGACTCGTTTTTTAAGGTGGAGTTCATAATTGAGCTTAAAGCATAATTTGCGAGATCTCGCTTGTTTTGATATCTATTGACTAATTTGTCATAAGCAATTTTATAATTTTGATCAGATAAGCTAATCCCTGATATCAATTTTAAAGGCTCATCCTCGAGATATGAAAATAAATATTGAAGTTTTCGAACGTTACTTAGACTTTGATTTTGATCTATAATGTTATTAAAAAGATCGAAAAAGCTTGGCCATAATTTTTTATCACCTCGAAATATGGGAATACCTAACTCTTTGAGTTTTGGAGTTTCGTTTTGTCGAACATATGATCCCGAAAAGGATGGGGCCTCAACCGGAAATATTTTAGAGTAAACCCCCTTACACGCATAAAAATATTTACGAGCTTCTGAAAGGATCGCATCCTGCGTTTTAAACTCCTCGTCGTCCGCGTCGTGTATCAACATAATGACGTCATTATGTGCCAGCATGCATTTATCGAAGGATTTCATCCAAATCGGAATACCTCACTTAACACTCGTTTCTCGCTCTTTCATCCGATGCCGCAGTTTGTGAAAATACATAACACTCGGTTATCGCAGATAAAAAACCCTTGCGTTTTTGCACGGCTTTTTTGACAGACATGATTTTACCTTTGAAATGACGAAATTGTCGGTAAGTATACAATTAACGCTAAATTAATGCTTCTGAAATAGAAAAATGACGAATTGTCGAAAATATGCACTAATTTATCGCAATTGATGAAAATTGTTTTAAATATCGAAATGATATGGAACACCTAACACATAAATGAGAAATGTTGTTTGTTTTGTTTTGATTCCTTCGCTTTGTTTACTAAATCGACCACGCGATAGACACGTGCACTGCACCGACGACTTTCTGTCGTTTCAAATACGATGCGAAAAATTCAAGGCCGCCTTGTTTTTCGGCGTGAAAATAATTATTAATACCGTCGTATGGATTTATTATTTAAAATAATTCGGCTCGGAAGTAACACTTATGTTACGCCCGCAGTAAGAAAAACGATAAATGCAATGGACTGTATAATTTAATTAATGAAAGCGCGAGCAAACATAAATATATTGATATGAATTACGAAATAATTAATAAGGTCCATAGGTTAATTGTTGGAACCACACAACGGTAATCAGATACAAATGCACTCACCAGTTTGCAGCCACTTTCTCCATGTTCTAAGGGGCCCCTGAATGGATCTAATGATGTCACCACGTAGCTGAAGGGCTGAAGTTTCTAGTTCTTTGCTTCAGTACACCAAAATCGAGCACTTTCAGGTGTAGAAATTTGAAATAGTTGGAGAACGAAATTAACACGCCATTTTCTCGAGGCGGTCGACAAGGATCTCACTGGTTGTTGGTGCGCATGTCCAAATACGCGAAATGCGCTCTGTCCTTCATACAATTGTGTGGTTTTAAAAATATATAAACAATCGCGAAATTTCGCGGGAGCTAACAGTGGCCTTATTTTTTTTTATTTCTATTGTATTAAATCTTATGTAAAACAAATTTGACGGAAGAAATCTTTAATATTGGTTGGATAATCCTATACAGAAAAAAAAATTAACCTCACTTTTTTGACATGGCAAAAATAGTTTAAAAAAAATAGTCAATTTTATGATTTTCTCGATTTTTAATTATTTACTCCGTTGCGGAATATGGTCCATCAAAAAAAAGTCTATATGCACATTAAAGCTCAGTGGCTTGACTATCATACAGGGCAAAAGAAAAATTTTTAGGTCTATTGCTTTCAGAAAACTAAATTTTTTAAAATTGGAAAAACCGCAAAAACCTCAGAATTAGCAACTTTTGACTAAAAAAATTGTCATGTCTATCTGTCTATTAAAACTTCGCTTATGCGTTGTTTTACTTGATAATGTATCGTCTAAATAAATGTAAAATAAAAAATCTGGGTCTGTCATTTTAACATCAACTTTTAAGCTATTTGGTTAAAGCATGTAAAAAATCAAATTTTTTTATTGAGTCGCAAAAGGAAAAAAATGATGTATAAAAATCATCGTTTGGGGATCTTATTTATAGCTGTTTGCCCGCAGTTAGAAAAACGATAACTGCAATGGACTGTATATATTTTATTAAATGAAAGCGCGAACAAACATAATTATAATGATACGAAATCACGAAATAATTAAAAGGTCCATAGGTTAATTGCTGTTACCCACACAACGGAAATCAGAGACAAAGTACTCACCAGTTTGCAGCCAATTTCTCCACGTTCCAGGGGCCCCTGTCCGGATCTAATGATAGCACCACGTAGCTGAAAGGCTGAAGTTTCCAGTTCTATGCTTCAGTACACCAAAATCGAGCACTTTCAAGTGTAGAAATTTGTAATAGTTGGAGAAAGTTATTAACACGCCATTTTTCTCGAGGCGGTAGAAAGGATCTCTCTGATTCTGGGTGCGCATGTCAATGCGTGAAAAATGTACTCTATCCTTCATCCAATTGTGTGGTTTTAAAATTTAAAAACAACCGCGAAATTTAGCGGGAGCTAACATAACTGCCCTCCAAAACACACAATTTTAGAATATCAGCCGGACAGATATAGATATAAGAAAAATGATCGACCGATAAATATAAATGAATGAAAACAGATAAGTAGCGTAAGTTTATTTAGAGATAACGAAAACCCGAAAAAGGCAAAACAAACAAACAAAAATTCAAAAAAAAATAAAAATAAAGAATTACCTATTGTAATACCCGGTAATAGGTAGAAAAATGAAAATTAGTTTTAATTCGGCAAGAGGCACAGTTTTACAACTGGCCGCTTGTAAACACCGGTAGCCGTTCGTACCGTCGCTACACGCACTTGACCGTCTCCGCCGGGATGCAATTCGATAATCCGACCGTCTGGCCATTTCAAAGGTGATTGGATGTGATTACTCATTATGATAACCAAATCATTTAATTTGATATTTGGGGACGAATCAGCCACTTGTGTCGCTGTTGTAGCGTATGCAAATACTCTACAGAATACCTTTTCCAAAAATCATTATGTAGTTATTGGATTAGTTGCCAACTCGAGAGCCGATTTATGGGAACCTCGGACAAATCTGACTCCGGAATTTTTGAATTAAGGGGTTCAAGGGTCAAAAAATGCCCAGAGGTATGAGGTTGAAGATCGTGTGGGTCTGAAGAGGCAGGAGATAAAGGGCGACTATTAAGTACAGCTTCTATGCGACATGTAAGGGTGGACATTTCCATGATGGACAACTTCTGGTCGCCGAGAACTCGAACAAAGTGAGTTTTAAAACTTTGGACGCCAGCTTCTGCCAGGCCATTGAAATGTGGACTGAGAGGGGGTCCCAGATGCCAACGAATAGAAAGTCTGGTGGACGCACTTCTTGCGTAATCAAGTAATTGGTTACGAAACCCTATAAAATTACTGCCCTGATCTGACCAGCATTGCGTCACGCTTCCACGTCTGGAAATGAATCGATGGAATGCACCTACAAACCCTTCGGTGGACAGTTCCATGGTTAATTCCAAATGCACGCAATGTGTGGCCGTACAGACAAACACACAGACATACGATTTGAAAGCTTTACAACCACGGTAACGATGAGGAATCACAAAGAAAGGTCCACAAAAGTCGATAGCTACACTCGAAAAAGGTTTAAGTTGATTCATTCGATGAGCGGGAAGTGAACTCATTATGGGCGGTCTATAGGGTTTAGTGTTGATTCTAAAACATTGCAAGCACTTGGATATGGTTCTTTGAATTGCCCGTCTGACAGATAATATCCAAAATTGCTGTAAAAGCAGATTTTGTAATGTTTTAAACCCAGGATGAAGGTATTGTCGATGAGTGGACTCGATAAGAAGAGTAGTTAAACGATGGTTACTCGAAAGTAAGACGGGGTGTTTTGCAGAATAAGACAAAAGGTCAGATTTTTGTAATCTGCCACAGACTCTAATGATATTATTTTCATCAAGAAAAGGTGAAAGTTTTAGAAAAGGTTTCGGTATTGGTTTATCCTTAGATAACGCGGAAAAAAGCTCAGAAAAGCAAGAACCTTGAACGCGTTTGATAAGAAGGTATAACGCACTTTGCATCTCACCGGTGGTAGGAAAAACAATATTTTCAAAAATAATTTTTTGGTCCGGTGGATTAGTGGGTTTTTGATAGGAATGGTTTTGAAAAAGGGTCACTATTCGAAGGACATAACAAATGATACGTTGAATTTTTGATATAGATGAATATTTGATAAGAAGCTGATCTAAGAAGTTAACGTCAATTATCGCATTGCAACAGACCTTTGGCTTTTCCTCCAGATTAATATCTCCGAAATCAATCGGCATTTTTTCAGGAGACCACAAAAACGACGGTGCGTTCCACCACATGTCATGTGAAATGAGCTGTGAAGGGGTGGCCCCTCGTGACGCAATATCGGCTGCATTTAAAGCAGAAGGAATGTAGCGCCATGAGTTTGAGGGAATGATTTCTTGGATTCTACTGACTCGATTTCCAACAAAGGTTTGCCAGCGATTAGGAGGGGATGAAAGCCAGTGCAATACGACTTGCGAATCGCAGAAAGTAACGATATTTGTAAAAGTTATTTTTCCTTCATAGCTAGATAAGACGAAATCAATTAATTCGCTTAAAAGAAATGCGCCTAGGAGTTCTAGCCTAGCCAAAGTTTGTGACTTTATAGGCGCGACCCTAGATTTTGCAGATATGAGAGAAACAGATATATTGTTTTCCGCTTCTACACGAAAATATACGACGCCTGCGTAGCCTCGAATTGAAGGTGTCACAGAAGCCGATGATTTGACAGGTATTGGTTTTTGACAGTTTGATTTGTCGGGGTAATTGAAAATTGGAAAAAAGCGGGAATTCAGAACGAAGTTTGTTCCAAGAGTCGATGATAGAAGAATCTGGTTCTTCATCCCAGTCTATTTTCGATATCCACAACTGTTGCAAAATAAATTTTGCTTGTAGCAACAAGGGACAAAGAAAACCTAATGGATCGAAGATTGTTCCTATGATAGATAAAATAGAACGTTTAGTTGGGGGTGCTTCGTCCCGGCGTTTAGTTTTAAGATATAAAATTTAGAGACATTTATCTAAATTAGAATGCTTTTTATTTTCTTTTTTTTGCTAGAGTTATGCTAAAACTTTATACTTAAAGTTACTTTTATTTCTTGGTTTAAACTAATTTAGTTACTAAGATATGCCTTGCCTACAAAAAGGGTAAAAATTTGAATTTGCGCGGTGAATTATATGCTCAAGAATGCATTGACTTTACTTTATTATTTTTGCTTTTTCTACCTTGAGTATATCCATTTTCCATCCTTTTTTAATTTAAGTTTTCCCTAATTTTATACATACCTTACTGCTGTATTGCTACATAGAGCAGTGCTCCAAAGTCCGTCTTGCTATACGGATCTCATGCAAATATTTGGGGTACTCTCCATACCAGTGATATATATTGATCGCCAAGTGAAATCACATGCGTGTTTTTTAAGACCACGGTCGTGTATAAACATTTTATGGATTGCTTTGATGTGCTACTGCTACTACTTTGATTGGAATTATTTGGATTCGACTGTGCAGTTGTCCATGTACCAAGTTCCTTTCATCCAAGGGTAAGTCAAAGTGTTTTTGAGCTGCGTTTCTTTACATTTTTTACTTATTCCCTATGCTACTATTCCTAACTAAAAACACAAAAGTGTAACCTAAGAGTGGGAACTATTGGACTGGAGATCCCTATTGTTACAGTTCGGTTGGTTGGTTGACTTTTTCATGCGAAAGACGTCTCGACCGACCATTTTTTGGTCCTTCGAGCCGGATTTCCCGTTCTGCGTAATAGGTGCTCTCAGAGTTGCATAATTGTGTTTGAAGTTAGGACTTTACTTTGCGTCTTTTTGAGACAAGGCATATCTTAGGTTTTACATTTTATCTACGGTGTGTCTATTGTACGTTGCACGTACCAACTTGCATTGCATTTTTTATTTGTGCAATATACAAATTGCATACAAATTTTGAAAAATTTATTTTTTTTCAAAATTAAAAATTATTGCGCTGTCGATGTATGTAAGGCTTGCGTTTCCTTGCGTACCTACACAAATTCAGAAACTCTTATCAGTTGCTAAATTTTTTGTGCATATTTATTAGCATTTATACTTTTTGCTAAAAACTTGCTGTTCTTTACTCAATATTTGCTAAAAGCCGCTGGCCTTTTAATATTGCTTTGAATCTTGGTTTACGAGGGAATTTGAAAAGTAGTACGATATATTTTTTAAATTTGCTTCCCTTATTAACTATTGCTTTACTTTGCACTTTAACCTTTTAAAATGGTAAACGATACCGAAAAAAAGGTAAGCTCGGCTAAGGCCTTGCGTCAGACTGCAATCAATCAGTTGAGTGTGCTTGAACACTATGCCAATCAGGCGAAAACAAATCCAGCTGCTCACACAAGGTTTAAAGTTAACTTTAAAAAACTATCTTCTTGTTGTAAGAGCTTTGAAAAGCATCATAATGCTTTACTGATCTTGATTTCAGACGATTCTGAAGCTCTGGAAGCTCAGAATAAAATACAAAAAGATTTTTTGGATAGATGCGTAGAGGTTAAGGCTTTGCACTATGATTTATTTGAGGTGGAGGCTGAAGAAATAAATCGAAGCCACAACGAGGTAAATAATCAAACAATTATTTTTCCGGAACCAGAATTTTCTCTTCCCAAGTTAAATGTCCCTCCTTTTTCGGGCGATGTTGAGGAGTTTCCAAGCTTTATTGAGATTTACAATGCGGTTGTACATACGCGTAAGAGCTCGGACATTGAGAAGTTTAAATATTTACGTACGATTTTAAGAGGCCCTGCTTTAAATTTAATTAAAAATATACCTCTTGAAGGAAATAATTATTTACTTTGCTACGATAGGCTGATTTCCAGATATGACAATAAGCGCTTGCGTGCGGTTTCTTACTGGAAATCTATCGAAAACTCACCTCGGCTATCCAATGATGACGTTTTAGAATTGCGAAAAATGCTAGATACGTTCAAGGAAAACCTTGATTGCTTAAAAAATATGGGATATGCGACCCATAGTTGGTGCTTTATTACTGCGAACATGCTTTTGGATCGATTAGATCCGGGAACGCGTAAGTTATTTGAACAAAATCACGCTTCTAATTTAATGTCAAAATACGAAGATATTTACAAATTTTTAGAGCAACATTGCACGTCTCTTGAATCTTTATCTTTGTCTATGAAACAAGATAATGTTCAAAACTCACGACCAGGGAACTTCTCGAGATCCCCCCGTAATCCACGAAATAAAACAGTTTTACTTGCAAACAGACAGTCACAAAAAACTCCAAATTCCAAACAAAACACGTGTTTCTACTGCAAAGCAAAAAATACACATCTGATTTTTAGCTGTGAATCTTTTTTAATGAAACCAATTCAAGAACGCATTGATTTTATTAGAAATAATAAGGGATGCACCAACTGCATGGCTAGCTTTCATCAAGTAAACTCGTGCACTTCACAAAAAAGATGTAGATTTTGTTTTTTAAATCACCACAGTCTTTTATGCCTAAAAAATAACTCCCCAGCTTCGGTGATTGCTTCTTCTTCTGTGACGTCTAGTGGATCACAAACTAACCCCGTAGAAAATCAAATTACTGAAAATAAATCTATTCACGCGGGTACTGTGCTTGGCGACTATGACACGTTGCTTTGCCCTGCTTTGCTGCACATCCGTGATGCATACGGAAATTGGCACGAAGTACGCGCCATCTTGGATAATGGCGCCATGTGCTCCTTTATAACGAAAAAATGTGCGAATGCACTCGGACTTCCTAAATCCAACATTTCGCTTAATGTAAACGGTTTAGGAGATATGTCTACTACGGCGCGCCATGCGGTGCATTGTAAAATTGCTGCTATCGATAATAAATCGAAAATTTTTAGTCTAGAACCTGTATTAATAGACCAAGTTTGCGATAAAATGCCAAGTGTATCTTTTAACCAAAATTCTTTGCACTACTTAACTGGTCTAAAATTAGCTGATCCCAGTTGGTATAATCAAGCTGGAATTCAGCTTCTTATTGGCGCGGACCTTTATGGATCACTTTCAGAAGAAGGTAGACTTTATTTCGGTCCAGACACCCCCTCTTGTATTAATACAGTCTTCGGATGGACTTTGCTCGGAAAAATGCCTCTGCAAAATGCTGCTTTTGCATCAAAAAGTATTTCTACTTTTATGGCAACTATTTCCACTCCTGATTTAAATAATACTTTGCAAAAATTCTGGGAGTTGGAAGAGGTTCCTACGGTGGAGAAAAATTCACCTTCAGATATTTTTTGCGAAAAATATTTTGAAAAAACTACTATACGCGAGGTGGACGGTAAATACACCGTTTCGTTGCCTTTTAAAATCAACCCCGTTGATTTCGGTGATACCCGAACCCTTGCTTTGCGTCGGTTGTACTCGCTTGAAAAACGTTTGCTAAATGATAAAAAATTATTTACTTCTTACTCACAAGTAATGCAAGAATACTTGGATATGGGTCACATGCGTGCAGTTTCACCCCCTAATAACTCAGAAAATCATGAATATTTTTATATTGCTCACCATGCGGTTATAAAAGAAAGCTCGAGTAGCACGCCTGTTCGTCCTGTCTTTGACGCATCCAGTCATTCTTTAAATAAGCCTAGCCTAAATCAAGCCCTTCACACGGGTCCTAAACTACAAGGAGATTTAGTTAAAATTTTGCTTAATTTTCGGCTACATAAATATTGTTTTGTTAGCGATATTTCTAAAATGTACAGAATGATAAATGTGGAGGAAAATCAACATAAATACCAACGAATTTTATGGCGTTTTAATTCTGAAGAATCGGTGCAAGATTACGAATTAAAAACTTTGACTTTCGGGGTAAACTGTTCTCCATATTTAGCAATTCGAACCTTGCTTAAATTAGCCGATGATTATCAAGACTTACCGTTGGCTTCTGCGATTTTAAAGGACAGCGTCTATATAGACGACTGCGTAGTAAGTTGCAATGATTTTGATCAAATCATGCCTATGAAAAATCAATTAATTGAGTTATTAGGGCGAGGCGGATTTGAACTGAAAAAATGGGCATCAAACGAACCCAAATTGCTTGCAGACTTGCCTGCAACCCACATACAAACCAAAGACTTTTCTTTGGATCGAGAGGATGCAAACTCTCTAAAAATTTTAGGCTTGAGGTGGAACCCTCAAAGTGATAACTTTTTTTATTCTTTTAATTATAATACAAAAATTTGCACTAAGCGTAATTTGCTTAGTACCCTTGCGAAATGCTTTGACCCTTTAGGTTTTCTTACACCGGTTACGTTTTTTGCAAAAAAATTAATCCAGTACTTATGGTTTATAAAGTTAGATTGGGATCAGTTAGCACCCCCGGAAATAATTTCCAAGTGGAAAAAATTCGAAGAAGAACTCAAATTATTTTCTGATTTTTATATCCCAAGAATGATTGATCTCTCTAATTTTCAATTTTGTCAAATTGTTGGATTTAGCGATGCATCCGAGCGCGGTATGTGTGCGGCGGTTTATTTTCGTATTGTTTATCAAAACGGAGATATTAAAACGTATTTTGTGTGCGCAATATCGAAAGTCGCTCCCATAAAAAGAATCAGTATTCCCCGTTTGGAGCTCTGTGCGGCAGTTTTGCTAGCTAAACTCATTCAATTTATTCAAAATACTTTTGCTAATAAAATTGCTTTTCAAAATACTATTGCTTTTACGGATAGTATGGTAGCGCTCTCTTGGATCAAAGGATCACCACATGCGTGGCGCACTTTTGTATCCAACCGAGTCACATACATACAAGAAAAAATTCAGCCTTGCGATTGGAACCATGTTCCTTCTGAATTAAACGCCGCGGACCCCGGGTCACGTGGTCTATTGCCTGCAGATTTAATTAATTGTTCCCTTTGGTGGCAAGGACCCGAGTTCCTTTGTAAGCCACAAGAGACATGGGATTTTACTAAAAATAATATTACTACACCCAAAGAAGCTCTCGAAGAGGAGCGAAAATTGGTGTTTGCTGCAACAATTGAACCAAATTTTTTGGATTGTCTGCTTAACAAATTTTCAAATTTTTTGCGTTTAATTAGACTTGTTGCTTTTATACTACGTTTTATTCACAATCTTCGCGCGCGTAAATTTAATAATGAGAAAATTATTATTAATTCTACGTGGTTAATACAATATGAGTTACAAAATGCTATATTTGTGCTTATAAAACACGTGCAAAATAAATATTTTCAAAACGAGATTTCTTTACTTGTCCATAATAAACCGTTGCCAAAGGTTTTTAGAAAATTAAATCCGTTTTTGGATCAAAATAATATTTTACGCATTGGCGGAAGATTATGCAATTCGGAATTAGATTATGACAAAAAATTTCCTATACTTTTACCCGGTGATTCTCAATTTACAAAGTTATTGATTGCGCATACTCACGAGAAACATATGCATACCGGCATAAACACGACTTTATTTTTACTTTTTCAAAATTATTGGATTTTTGCAGCTAAAAGGCATATAAGAAAAATAATTTCGCGTTGTTCTACATGCTGGCGCACGCGCCCCAGTAATTATCAACCCCCTGTTGGTAATTTGCCAAAATTTCGCGTTTCACAAGCAAAAGCTTTTCAACACGTTGGCGTTGATCTTACGGGAAGTTTTGCTATTACAATGAGCCGCATGCGCGGTGCAAAACGACTTAAGGCTTATGTCGTTCTATTTATTTGCGGTTGTACGAAGGCGGTACACTTAGAAATTGTGTCAGACTTATCGGCAGACGCTTTTATGGCAGCATTCCGACGTTTTATGGCCAGAAGAGGACGCGTGGAAGTAGTCTACTCGGATAACGCGTCAAATTTTACGCTTTCTGCGAAAATGCTTAACGAGATGTTTGCTGAAGTTGCTAATCGCGAATCAATTCGTTGGCACTTCAACCCTCCATCCGCACCCCACATGGGCGGTTTGTGGGAAAGTAACATCAAAAGTGTAAAGTCTCATTTACTACGAGTAATTGGAGAACAGGTGCTTACTTTTGAGGAGCTTTATACTGTGGTTACTCAAGTAGAAGCTATCCTCAACTCTAGGCCTTTGTGTCCAGTCAGCACAGATCCAAATGATTTGACTGCACTGACGCCCGGTCATTTCCTTAGCCTGGAACCACTTACGACTGTTCCAGACCTCGATTTTGACCAAGTGCCTTTAAATAGGCTTTCTCGGTGGCAGTTGCTGCAAAAACTGCATCGCGATTTTTGGAGTAGATGGCACAGAGATTACTTACATACATTGCAACAACACGCTAAAGTGAATCAAGACAAAATTGATCCCATTGCGATTGATACGATGGTTTTGATCAAAGATGATCAAACCACTCCCTTAAATTGGGTATTGGGACGAGTAGTAGGATTGCACCCTGGTACTGATAATGTAGTAAGAGTTGCTACAGTTAAAACCTCCAAAGGTTTATTCAAGAGGCCTTTGGTGAAATTGTGCCCTCTCCCTAATGCTTAGTTCAGAAAATACCATGCCCTGGGTATTTTCAGGGGGGCCGGAATGCTTCGTCCCGGCGTTTAGTTTTAAGATATAAAATTTAGAGACATTTATCTAAATTAGAATGCTTTTTATTTTCTTTTTTTTGCTAGAGTTATGCTAAAACTTTATACTTAAAGTTACTTTTATTTCTTGGTTTAAACTAATTTAGTTACTAAGATATGCCTTGCCTACAAAAAGGGTAAAAATTTGAATTTGCGCGGTGAATTATATGCTCAAGAATGCATTGACTTTACTTTATTATTTTTGCTTTTTCTACCTTGAGTATATCCATTTTCCATCCTTTTTTAATTTAAGTTTTCCCTAATTTTATACATACCTTACTGTTGTATTGCTACATAGAGCAGTGCTCCAAAGTCCGTCTTGCTATACGGATCTCATGCGAATATTTGGGGTACTCTCCATACCAGTGATATATATTGATCGCCAAGTGAAATCACATGCGTGTTTTTTAAGACCACGGTCGTGTATAAACATTTTATGGATTGCTTTGATGTGCTACTGCTACTACTTTGATTGGAATTATTTGGATTCGACTGGGCAGTTGTCCATGTACCAAGTTCCTTTCATCCAAGGGTAAGTCAAAGTGTTTTTGAGCTGCGTTTCTTTACATTTTTTACTTATTCCCTATGCTACTATTCCTAACTAAAAACACAAAAGTGTAACCTAAGAGTGGGAACTATTGGACTGGAGATCCCTATTGCTACAGTTCGGTTGGTTTGTTGACTTTTTCATGCGAAAGACGTCTCGACCGACCAGGGGGTTTGTCCTTCATTCGGCATTGATAAGAAAAAATGTCGTTTTTTGGATGCCATTGAAAGCCTAAAACTTTGATAAAGTGTGGTTCATCCTTGTCAAAAGAGAGAGGCATTTGACGATCGGATTCTGGTAATGTTGCCAATAACTCAGGACAATTGCTTGCCCATTTTTTAAGTTCGAATCCTCCCGATTTCAACAAATCATTGAGTTCCGTCTGAAGGGAAAGGGCTTCAGAAAGCGAAGGGCTAGTTCCCAAGATATCGTCGATGTAAATTGACGTTTTTAGAACACCACTAGCCATAGGAAAACGTTCCTTTTCTCTCTCTGCCAGCTCATTTAATGTACGCATGGCTAGAAAAGGTGAGCATGTCATGCCAAAAGTGACAGTAGAAAGTTCCCACACTGAAAGTGGGTCCTGTGGAGAAAACCTCCACAATATCCTTTGATAAGGACGGTGATAAGGATTGATAAGGACTTGACGGAACATCTGTTTGATATCAGCAATGTAGGCAATAGGATTAAGACGAAACGTAAGGAGTAAAGAAGCAATATCTTTTTGAAGTTTCGGTCCCGATAACAACGTGTCATTGAGACTAATATTTTTTGGGTTGACTGCCGAACAATCCCAGACTACCCTTAATTTTGTACTTAAGCTTTCCGGCTTTAGTATGCAATGATGTGCTAAAAAACATGATACGTCGACTTTTGGTTGAATAGATAAAACTAGACTCATATGATTAGAATCGATATAGTCTTGCATGAAACTTGAATAGGCAGTGTACAGATCAGGATTTTTGAGTAATCTATTTTCTAGAAGTAAAAATCTACGATAAGCTTGCGGATAAGTATTTCCTAGGTCAGGGTTTATTTTATCTTTAAACGGAAGATCTACCATGAATCTACCGCTCGGTTGCCGTACTACACTCGCAGTAAAAATTGATTCTGCTTGTTTTTCTTCCTTTGATAAGATTTGTTTTTTAGGCAAATGTTCGATTTCCCAAAACCTAGGGAGAATGACCTCTAAAGGAGGTGAATGACTCGTTAAAAAACAACTGGTTCGTTCCGTAAGACTACCTACTTCGTCAACTTTTCCCATGACGACCCAGCCAAAGATGGTTTCAAGGGCTGAAGGTTGGCCTATTTGGCCAAGAACCCTGCCCTCCTTGAATATCTGTGCGAATAGCTCGCAACCAATAACTAGGTCCACAGGTCTAGATCTGAAATAAGATGGGTCGGCAAGTTTAAGGTTTTCCAAGTGTTTCCACTGATTATCGTTCAAAGTGAATTAAGTGCTGTTGATTGAGGAAGTGATTCCAAAACTTTACATCTTTTTTCTAGAAATTGAAAAAGTGACTGAAAAGTGGGAATTTCGGTATTAGTATTGGCGTGACTCATTTCGAAATTTGAACGCGTCGGAATATCCAATTTTTCTAACAAAATGAAAAAAATAATAAAGTCCCAACTGTCAACGTCAAAGCTAAGCGATTTTAAAATTTCTAGGGATTCTGAAAAGGTGTCAATTAAATTACGCAATTCTTTAGCTGACTCGTTTTTTAATGTAGAGTTCATAATTGTGCTTAAAGCATTATTTGCGAGGTCTCGCTTGTTTTGATATCTATTGACTAATTTGTCGTAAGCAATTTTATAATTTTGTTCAGATAAGCTAATCCCTGATATCAATTTTAAAGGCTCATCCTCGAGATATGAAAATAAATATTGAAGTTTTCGGACGTTACTTAGACTTTGATTTTGATCTATAATGTTATTAAAAAGATCGAAAAAGCTTGGCCATAATTTTTTATCACCTCCAAATATGGGAATACCTAACTCTTTGAGTTTTGGAGTTTCGTTTTGACGAACATATGATCCCGAAAAGGATGGGGCCTTAACCGGAAATATTTCAGAGTAAACACCCTTACACGCATAAAAATATTTACGAGCTTCTGAAAGGATCGCATCTTGCGTTTTAAACTCCTCGTCGTCCGAGTTGTCTATCAGCATAATGACATCATTATGTGCCAGCATGCATTTATCGAAGGTTTAATCCAAGTCGGAATACCTCACTTGAAACTCGTTTCTCGCTTTTGCGTCGGTTGCCGCGGTTTGTGAAAACACATAACACTCGGTGATCGCTGATAAAAAACCCTTGCGTTTTTGCACGGCTTTTTTGATAGACATGATTTTGCCTTTGAAATGACGAAATTGTCGGTAAATATACAATTAACGCTAAATTAATGCTTCTGAAATAGAAAAAATGACGAATTGTCGAAAATATACACTAATTTATCGCAATTGATGAAAATTGTTTTAAATATCGAAATACTATGGAACAAATCTAATCACAGAAATGTTGTTTGTTTGTTTTGATTGATCCTCGATTTTGTTTACTGAAATGACCACGCGGTAGACCCTGCGTTACCATAGCAGCGGACCGAAAATAGGTGAATTGCGCCGAAAACCGAAGGTCGAACGAAAACCTACGGTTCAATACGATTGGCGAAATTCAAGGCCGTGTGGTCGCGGCGAAAATGTGAAAATGGCTGACTTAAAATACCGTCGTATGGAGTAAATTTATTTATTCGGTTCGGAGGAACACTTTATGTTTGCCCGCAGTTAGAAAAACGATAACTGCAATGGACTGTATATATTTTATTAAATGAAAGCGCGAACAAACATAATTATAATGATACGAAATCACGAAATAATTAAAAGATCTATAGGCTAATTGCTGTTACCCACACAATGGAAATCAGAGACAAAGTACTCACCAGTTTGCAGCCAATTTCTCCACGTTCCAGGGGCCCCTGTCCGGATCTAATGATAGCACCACGTAGCTGAAAGGCTGAAGTTTCCAGTTCTATGCTTCAGTACCAAAATCGAGCACTTTCAAGTGTAGAAATTTGTAATAGTTGGAGAAAGTAATTAACACGCCATTTTTCTCGAGGTGGTAGAAAGGATCTCTCTGATTCTTGGTGCGCATGTCAATGCGCGAAAAATGTACTCTGTCCTTCATCCAATTGTGTGGTTTTAAAATTTAAAAACAACCGCGAAATTTAGCGGGAGCTAACAATAGCCACATACTGTTTTGCGTGAGATCCTAGTTTGTGGGTTCACGTCCCATCTTCGTACACTGTCGGAGATTTTTTTTTAGTTTCAAGAATACATTTTTGGTGAGACACGGACATTAATTAGTTTGTTTCTTTGGTAAATGAAATGATTCAGGTTTAACAGTGGCGTACGCAGGAGGAAGGGGGGTTGAAGGCCTAATCTTTCCAAAACCATTAAATAACTTCTCCTAAAGATTGATTTTTTCTGAAAGAAGAAATAAATGGTTTTCCAGGACTTTGCTTTTACTCAAGCTTTCTCTCCCAACCCCCTTGGAAAATTTATGCATACACCACTGGGCATTAAAAAAACTAGGTACAAAACTAACGCATGGTAAAAGCCCATGTGATGCGTTTGGAGGTACTGTGAAATGATTTGTTTTACATTAAAATCTCAAACAAACAACAACTGGACACCATTC
This sequence comes from Aspidapion aeneum, assembly GCA_963576565.1. Classification (NCBI taxonomy): domain Eukaryota; kingdom Metazoa; phylum Arthropoda; class Insecta; order Coleoptera; family Brentidae; genus Aspidapion; species Aspidapion aeneum. Next base: position 163,636,741 of record OY755038.1, on the reverse strand, counting down.
TTTCACTCCTCTGGATGATTTAACTATAGATGCTAAATTTATTTCAAGCTCAGAAAGAAAATTTGTTCGGTTTCTGAAATTATAGAACTCAACTCCTTTTCCGATTTTTTAAATATGACAGTAGGTAATCACTAAAAAAGTAAATAAACTTTAAAAAAAATTGTGTAGTGACCTTATGAAGAGAGTTTAGATCATAATTTATTGAACAGTGCTCATATAAATAAACTTTACCTTCTGATAAACCTTAATTTGCAGGGGCGGATCTAGAAACTTTATTTTGGAGGAAAATATCATAATAAATATTTCACAAAACTATTTTGCATGGTGACCAGGAGGTGTATTCTATGTGTCAAAACTGAGTAAAGTTTTAGATTTGGGGGCCATACCCCCCCCCCCCCTCCGTTAGATCCACGCCTGTAATTTGTGATGCAATTTAACATCACTAAAAATATTAAAATAACAAAAAAATGTGTAGTGACCTTAAGAATTACAGACCCAGATTTTTTATTCTTGTTTTTAAAACTATATGATACAGTGAAAAATTTACCCTACTTGATTACCACCAGCACCACGATAGACAGGGTCATTTTTTATGCTGAAGTTGAGGGATTTCCTAGACATTCTTAACTTCTTCGTGGAACTCCAAGGTAACGTCTACTTTTTAAATATGTTTTATACAAGCAAGATATAGTCCTTGAGTATAGCTTTTCAACACTGTATCAAAAATTTAAGAAAATATTATATTTATACCCCAAAAAAATATGAAAACTTCGTAAATATCTGCGTTTTTTGGATATTCTCTAAATTACTTTAATTAAGCCAGTATAAAAGATTTTGCTAAACATCACATTTTTTTGAAAACTACTTTTATGCATGTTTTCAAAATTATAGGTTAATTTTTTTTAGGTGCTGTTTACTATGAGCATAATTTTTTTCTTTAAAGTCCCATTTTGCCCGTTTTTAGACTTTTCAAATGCGTGTACAGCAGACTAATTGGATTAAAAATTCTAAAATTGTGCAAAAGTGGTTAAGCATAAGCTGTTTCATTTAGTAAGCATGATTAAAGAAAAAAATTAGATGTCACGGCCACACTTTTTTTGTAAATTGGATGACTTGGCGTGGAATTGCTCTAGCCATAAAAATCGATTGCTCTTTAAAGACGACAATGGAAATATGCCGACAGCTTATAATCCAAAATGGGGGACAGAATAAAACTTGACCCTTCAAAGAGGCTTGCTTATAATGATGTTTCGAGAAACTTTTTTTGAAATTGCAAAAAAGCTCTTTCTCCGACGCATACATCGGTTGCATAAAAATAATTTTTGTTCCAACCATTGATTTACAGAATATTCAAATGCCTTGCCGGTTTCTTTGGTCACCCGGTACTAGTATTTCAGGTAAAAGGTTATGTCACAGCCTACGTTGTTAGGTAGACTGTGAATATGTTGCACTTTTGAATGTTACACTCTTCATATTGTTTGTCAAATATTTTAGCGAAAAACCCAAATATACTATATTCCTAAAAATTCTTTAAATTAAAAAGAATATAACTTTGTCATTGATTATTATTTTATATATTCCTGAAAATAACATTTTCTAAATTTAAAAAATAACTACGCCATTAATAATCCGAAGTTGAAAGTTTGTTTGGCGTTCAATGGATAATTTATAGTCTTTAAATTATTACTATTAGGGACATGGGGGTAAGATATTATTTTTGTTTATAAAATTTCGAATTTGTGCGCCGAACCGAACCGAACCGAACCGAACCGAACCGAACCAATGACACGTTAAAAAACTTTAGGCAGAGTACATAAAATACAGGTCGATGATCTTTAATTTCTTAAACCTCATTTGTTTTTGTAAGGGGTCTTACAAATGCTTAGCACTAAGAAAAACCCCTTGTTCAAGGCATAAGTTTATATGTGTTATATGTGAAAATATTTGAGGGCAGCAATGCAATATCATTTTAATGTTTAGGTTGTCACACAATGTTTTGAACAAATCCAATATCTACTTGTTAAATATTAACCTATTTTCAGTTAACATTCTGATTAATCAAAGGATGTGGAACGGAAGTTGTGTAATTATCACAAGTTGCGTTAAAATCTCTAATTGAGTGAGGAATTTAAATTTTTTTCCATATTAAACAAACAAACTTTCCATGTATTTTTTACTCCACCTATCCTTATTTTGTTTTCAAAACAATTCATACTGTTAAGGTTGCATAGTTACGCAATGACTTAAAATACTGTGTATCATTAAGAGTGCGTTTCCATTTAGCCCTAGCCTAGTTTCTTAGTTTTAAAATTATATTTAAGGTTTGAGTTAACCAAGGGCTGTGCCTCTGTGTAACCTTAATAAACTTAGTATGAAGATCATTTTTCTCAGTAATTTCCTTTTTAACGACGTATCACTTGGTGGGTGTGCTTTCGGGCTGTTCGGCCGTCGTCGTTGAAAATTCGTTCTCGACGTTTCGCCATCTCGAGTGGATGGCATCTTCAGGAGATGTAGACTGTTCGTCGCCTTCTCGAAGACTGGTGGTTAGTCTGTCGCGGGCGCAGGTTATATATGCTCTGGCGGGCGGGGCGTATTTCAGAGCTGGCCGGTGATTGGTCACTTTCCCGAGATTCAGTTTTGTTTTTGTAAGCGAGCCGTTTAGTGTTTTTAAGAACCAACAAGAGCAAACCAACACCAGCTTAAAGTACCTAAACCAGATAAAACGTCAACTCAACGCAGTTTTTTTACTTTCTTGCTCCCAGGACCTATAACTTGCTACCTGTTGATCTCAGACAAATAAATAGTAAGTCCCTGTTTAAAAACAAATTAAAGCATTGGATTCAAAATAAAACTCGCCAAGAAATTCATGCAATGGTTGATATTACAAAACAGTGATACAGCGTTCTCCTGTAATAGATAGATCTATAGTATTTTTATTTTTTTGCAATTACAACAAAAATTGAAGAATGAAATTTGAAATTAATTTTAAAAAAATATACATATATATTACTACTTGTACTACTCTTTTAGCTGCACAAGTTTGACCTAGGTTGGAACACCCAATATTTATTCCTGCAGCATAGGCACTTGTTTATATTTTTCTTCTGTTAAATGAATAAAATATATTTATTATACTGTAGTCAATATTACAACTAACGTGGCGTCCGTAAAAAGAAATGCGTTTTTGTAATTTTTTAAGAAAACAAACAAAAATGGGCGTCGTTAAAAATTATAATATTATGTTACCCTAACTAGTAATACATCATTCGACACAAAATTTACTTAGATTTATTCACCAAAATGAAAGTAATGTTTAGGTTTCGTGAAAACTGCAAAAAACGTATAATATATATATATATATATATATATATATATATATATATATATATTGTTAAATATGATTTTAATTTACGGGCGCCATTGGAGCGTCAACCACAATCTAAACTGCACTAGGTGATACACAATCTGAGTGAAAATTTAATTATTTTTAAAAGGTGTTTTATACTTTTCTTCCTAAAAGTCTTCGTTTTGGTTGTTAGTTGGTTAAAGTTAAAAATGTTTGTGCATTTATTTTGAATGAATTGTGCATGTTGGTGATGCTTAAGTGTACCTGTCTAAAAATGTTTGTGCATTTATTTTGAATGAATTGTGCATGTTGGTGATGCTTAAGTGTACCTGTCTTTAGAAGGGTAGTACCTAGGTACCCTGGAAGTATCTCGTTTAATAAGTTTTTTTTAAATAATTTTTTTCATTTTTAAAATTTAACAAAAAAAAATGTCAAATCTACAATAAAGTTTTAAACCATTAACAACTTAAATATCTTAATTAATTATACTCGCTAAAAGCTAAGATAGGTAAATTGTTCTAGTTCTGATTTTAAAAGAATTTTTTATTATTTTTGTTAATTTTTAATTTTAGTGATACAGAAGTGGAAAAATAATCCACAAAATATTTGATGGCTTTTATATCTGAGAACTAAAAAAATAAATGGACCCATGGTCGATCTGATACCTTTCTAGCCTTGAAAACAGTTTTTTTCTGGATGGGGAAGGGTAGCTTTTGCAAGGGTATCCTGCTTCCATGCCGAAAATATCATTTCCGATCCAACAAAAGCGTTTTTGATATCACCAGTCGATGAAAAGGCAAACTCTATGGCTCTCAGTTTTGTTTTTCGAAACTCCGTCTTGGCCCCTCACACCCTTAAAATGCGTTTTTCGACCTATGTTTATGGGGACTTTTTGTATTAATTTGAGGAGTACTACTTTCTCTAAATTATTTTACCCCATTTTGATGACACCCTGTATATTATATGCTAAATGTTATGTAATTCTAATAAAGACGCTTAAGCCCACAGGCTTTTTTAAAATCCAATCTTGCGTGACACTATGTTGTGACTACCTTGAACAATATTGTTAATGCTATTTATTTTTTTTTCAGATACCCAGAGAAAAAGCACGGTTGCTTGTCCTTGGAATAGCCACACTTTTAATATCACAGTCTACTGCACAGGATGACAATTTTTATGATACGGGTGACTGGATACCTGTAACGCCATCAGTGCCTAGAGCTAGTTTAGAACAAGAAAAAAGACAAACAGAAGCAGGAGATCGCGTCCTTAATATAGATTCTCCACTAGCGCAAAATTTTTTTCCTAACGAAGAGTATGAAAATAAAAAGATCAGGCCCCAAAATCAACAATTTTTAACAGAAAATGTTTATAGCAAAATTCCGGAAAATGCCAAACCTCGAAAAATCAAGTTCCAGCCAGATTATAAATTTGACAATGCTGCGCCGTCTAGAGAACAAACTAACTTTTATAATAAGGATGCCCTTAAACAATATTGGAAAGTCGAGCAGCCGCCGCCATTCAGAAATGAAAAAAACTATTACAATAACAAACAATATGTTCCCTTAGCAAGTCCTTCAGCAGCCCAAAACTATTACATCAATAATCAGGACACAACAAACCAAAGGCAAGTGCCATTGCAATCAAATGAGTTTTTTGCAATACCAAATGTGAATCCACAAGTCCCAGCAGTAGATGCTCCAAATATTTATGAGCAGTTCAATATACCATTTAATAGGAGCTTTTATGAATCACTTAATCCAAGTTTCATTAATAATGATTTTTATGAAGCAGTAAATAATACACCACAAATAAGCTCCACCTTGCAGCCAGTAAGTCAAAAGGAAGAGGTACAATTGGTATATGTACCAGTTGAAAATCTAAAACAAAATGAGAACATTCCAACTTCAAGACCATCACTAGGGCAAACTTCTTCAAGAAACAATGAAAATGCTTTAAATAGAATTAGAAACAAACAAGAGAGGTTATTGTACAACCCCAATACCTTTTCAAGTAATGAACAATTAGGTTCCCAAACTATTTTTAATAACAAAAATCGACACATTGAACCAGAGTTACCATTATATGCGGCAGTACTTCCAGAAGAGCAAAGACTAGCTGGCATACGCGAAGATTATTTCCAACAAACACAACAAGCTACAAAACTTCGTCAACAATTCCAAGATGAACCTCCATCAGAAATTATTTCCACTACTACAACGAACCCCAAACCTGACAAGAAGAAAAAACCACATCAACCCCCTCTCGCTGTTTATTTATCCGAAACCCAAGCAGATATATCCGAAGTCTTGGGACTTTTGAAAAATGCGAAATCAATTTCTGTACAGGACGCTGTTAGTCCTAACTCCCCAAAAATATTTATAGGACCATCCAACTTAAATTCCGCAAACGGGTATTCTAAATTTCCTCTTCCTTACTTAAATAATGTTAACGGGAAACGAGTTAATCCAAAAATAGAACAATTGCCATTTTTTGTGGCTCCATTAAACTACAAAGCACCTCTGGGTTACTCAAAGATTCCACTTCCATCTCCTCATGTGGGTTCGGTAGTGGTATCAACTAGTCAAGCAGCTTCTTCAACAACAGAACACACTGGGCAATATAACCAAGACAATTATAGAACAGCCGATGTTACTTACCAAAATATCGTCCCATCAACTAAATTTGATTTAAGTTATCAAAGTACACCGATTTCATATTTACCAAAAGAGTTAGGTTATTCTCCTACAAGGGGTTCTCAACAACAAAGTGAAACTGCTTATAATCAACCAACCAGAGGTTCTGTGTCAAATTTAAAAGATATTTCTAAAAATACGGAGTTACCAAATTTAAAGCCTTTTGACCTCGCTATTAATGAGTTTGAATTGGACCAAATTAATAACAGATTTGGAGAACCAAATCAATCAGTTAAAGAACAAAGACCTGATAGCGTCAGGGGTCAAACAAGGTTTGATCAAACCACCGCAGTGCCAGTCAGATCTAGAACCAGACCTTTACAAGAAAATCATGCCTCTACGGAAAAACTTCAGTCTAGGCGAAGAGGAAGGCCAAGACAAAGAGGAGGTGCGACAACAACAACTACTACAGAACCAGAGCAAGACCGATACACTGTTTTAGAAGAATTTGACTCAAGAAGAGCAAACAATCAGCAAGCAACGAAACACTATCCAAAAACAACCATAACGGATTATGAAACAGGTTCATCTACTCCTTCAGTGTACGAAAAATATTCCAATATTGAAAATATTAATGAATATGTTCATACCGATCAACCAAAAACTATTTCTATTTCTGACAATACTTCTGAAAAGCCATTTTCACAATACCTATTAGAAAATATTAATGAGTATACGCCGCCTTTGGATACGCTAGCAACCAAAACACCAAGCACGTCTCCATATGAAAATGAAGAAATTTTGCAAAACAGGGAAAAAGATCAACAGTTTTTTACTCCGGACGGAATTAGATATTCAATTCCAAATTCTGAAACATCTACAATAAAATCTCAAACATCTTTTTTTACCCAGTTTGATGAGACTACGTTGAAAAGTGTATCAACCGAGCGGCCGTATATTGTGAATCAGCAAGATTTTACAGATGAGACTTTGTCACTAAACAATAAACAAAATCAACCAGATGAATCAAGGTATTTCAATAGTCAAAATAATAAAAATATAAAACAAGATTATAATTCAAATATACGGTCAGAGTTTAATACTTTACCTCCAACACTAGCTTCTGAAGAGCGGTTTGAATCACAAACTGTCACGGAACAATATAAGCAACCCAGTACATATACAGACGTTACTAAATATGATTTTGATAATATGTTTATTAGTCCTTTACAAGACCCAGCGGTAAGATCTTTACTTCAACCCAATTTGTTAGCTCCAGGTAGCAAGCAAGTCGCAGCAGGTTCTCAACAAAGTGAACATCAGGCAAAAACGTTACAGGTATATACAGAGGAACCTTTAACAACAGTTAGAACCAGAGGCAGAACAAGAGGCAGACAGCCAACCACAACGTCTGCACCTAGGAGGGCAGCGGTTGGTAGAAGGCGACCAACTAGACCTACCACAGAAAGAATAGATGTAGAGTCATATTCCAGAGAAGAATATCAGAGTCCAAAATCAACTACTGGGCAAAGGTTTAGAACCAGAAGTCGTCCTACTCAAATCACTACGTCAGAAATAACATCTAGTACCGAGAGTGAATTAAAAGCGCACGCGGAAACAACCCATGAATATAAATATGATACAAAAGAACCTCAATCATTTATGCAATTTGAAGCACAAATAATTGGTGAACCACAATTTGTCACAGGAAAACCAGCTTCTGATGAGGAAAGTGTAAAAGAATATCATCAACTTTATAGTGCTTTGCCGGTCGGATCCACAGAAAAACAGTATATTTTAGAATATGAAAATACAAGTCCAGTTCGGGCAACTCAATCTAGTGATGTAACGATAACAAACCCTGAAGCTGATATACAAAAAATAGTTAATTCGGACACTATTGATGATAATGAAAATTTAATAAGGTACCAAAATACTGCAAGGTCAGATCCTAAGCAAAGGAAAGAGGAAACAACTAGTCGTCCAACAGTGAGATCAAGAACAAGAGGTAGATCAAGGTTTACGACAACTACTGCTAGATCCATTACTAGAAGTTCAACGCACCGCACCAGTACGATTCCTAATGAAAATGAAGAATCCAATGTTAAATTTGTAGGAGAAATAAGACCTAAATACAATCTTAGAAAATCAACAACCCCACCATCAGACGAAGAAACTGGGGCTCCTAGATCAAGAGTACGAAGTCGAGTAAGAGTACCGACCAAGACAAGAACATCTCCAAAACCTTCGGAAAATGACGTTAGTGGAATTGATGGCATTGAATCAATAACCAGAAGATCAAGCGTAGTCAGAACTCGCAACAGGGGGGCATCTCACTACAGACCCACACAAAGTAACAAAAGAAATAGTGAAGAAGACGCTGATCTAGCGCAACAAAACTACCCAAAAGATTTCTTACATAAATTGGGTACTTCCAAATCTTCTGAATCACAAGTGTTAGAAAGAGAAAATGACGATGATCAAACTCTTTATGCGTCAATTAACAGACCACGAATTTTGCCCGTTCCAGAAGGTTTAGTTGGTTTTCCAGAGTTTAACCATATTGAAACTGCCGATAAACCTCACAAAATAAAAATTAATCAAAGTGAAAAATCTTTTAGTGAACCTATAAATGAAGATTCTCAAACCATGCCTACAATAAGTGATACGAGTGAAGAAATTTTTAGGCAATTAACCGAAGCTGAGGAAACAGTGTTGTCGAACTTAGAAAAAACGCGACCTAATGAGGAAAGTAGTGAAATAAAAGTAAGTGAGACCCATACCACAGAATTTCTTAATTCTATAGATTCAACACAAAAAACTTCTATAAAGCCAAAAGGAAAAAGACGTGGAGTTTGGAAAGTAATTCGTCATCGCGTTTCAGATCCTTTAGAAACTGCAGAATCTCAAAACTATCAATCAGTAATAAATGCTTTTCAAACAATAGAAAAGCTGCCACATCCTAAATATTTAGATTTTATTGAAAATAGTACTCAAGAACAAGAGAACACAGTTACAACCTCAGCTTCAATTACAACTAAAGAAACAACAACTGTAGACCTTTCCAGCAACAATAAAGACTTGGTAACTTCCACACCAAACACAAACAACAATATTTTTGATACGATTTATAATATGTTCGGCGTATTTAAGATGGAAAATCCCCAAACTTCCACAGAGGAACCAGTTGTAGTACCAACCACAATATTACCAAATCCAACATTTCCGCAAGAAATTACTGACGAGGTGGTAGCACAAACCACAGAAGCAATTTTGTCTGAAGAAACAGTGTCTTCGTCAAATGTTGGTAATAATCACGATATTAAACTCGATACTGTGGAAAAAATCACTGAAAGAATTTTAACAACAAAGGCTGTAGAACGTCCTGATTTAAAACAATCTTTTGAAGTAGAACCATGGGAAATGAAAGCTGTAAAAACATCGACTTCAACAGAAGTTTCGCACGAGACAGAAATTTGTTATAAGGGTCGATGTATAAAGGCCAAAAACAAGAAAAAGGCTCAGTAATTTAGTTAATAGATATATTAAATCTTGTAAATATTGTATGAGTGTCATAGGTAGATTTTGTGTGCTGTGAAGTAGAACCCAAAATAGTTAGGCTAGGATAATAACCTTTAAGTAGGTATGTAAACGTGTAACATGTAAATTATTAAAGTAGACAAACTATACAGTTTTAATTATGAGAAAACGATTACTTTTATTAACGTCTCATTCTAATTAATGGAATTTCATTTCAAATTTAATTTATTTTTGTAAAATTTGTTTAGTAAATAAAACCTGTAAAATAATAGTGCAATATTTTATATATATAGGGTGTCTTAATTGCCATGGGTCACTATTGCTATCTCGGTAACTATAAGAACTACAAGATTGTTCAAATTAGACAAAATGAGCAGTTTTTGGGGGACATTAAAAATCTGGTCTCACATTTTAAAAAAAACTATTATAAAACGAGCTACGGGGGTTTTCAAAAAATTGCTCAAATCTATTTTATTAAATATCCTAAAAAGTATAGTTTTTACAAAAAGAAAGGGATTTTTTAAAAATTTTTGACGTTCTTCAATTCGGTATTTTCTAAAAAAATGTACCACGCCTAGTTTTCGAGATATTACTATTTACTTACTTTTTTTAGATACGGATTTGTATTTTTTAATCTATTTTCTAAAAGAACTTTTTTTATGATTTTAACGATGTCCATATTTATTTGTATTTTAATGCTAAAAAAATGTTATTTAAGTTTTTTGGCACTTTTACCGTTTTATCATAGGTGGCTTGGACAGCAAAAAAAAACAACTGCTTAAAATAACCTATAATGCGTAACACATCTGTTAAATTTAGTTTAAACCAATATGGCAAAACAATTGACAATTAAAAAAAACTGTTTACTAACTTTTAAAACATTTAAACTTTTTACTGATTAATTAAATTAAATTTATTTAAAAATATTTATTTTTATTTTAACACGCTTTTTCAAAATAAGATAACTTACTTATCCAAATGCTGAAAATGTCCACCGTTTCGTTGCAAGCAGAGGTGTGCCCTTTTCGTTATTTTATTTTGGATTTTGCTTAGAATCCTAGGGTTGATTTGGTTACAGGCTTGCCTTTAATATGAAGTAGGTTCTCTAAACCATATCTTTGATAAGACCCTATATGGAAAAATCCAGAGGAGTTATGTCCGGTGACCTGGCGGCCAACGTATTGGTCCGTCATTTCCGATCCACTGATTTGGTTTGACATTATTCAAAAATTTGCTACAACGACGATCTCTGTGGCCGGGTGCATCATCGTGCTAGTAGTACTCAAAATTCGCTCGAACATCGAAAGACAGATCATACAAAAAATCTTGTAATGTATTTGTCAGAAAATTGTAATAGGTTAATCCGGTCAGAGTTTCTTGGAAGAAAAAACATTTATCCCAAATCTTTCTTGAAATGTAGTTTTTCTTTAAAAATGCTCATTTTCTTGTCTCCACCGATAATGCAAGTTCCTGTTGTACCATCCATTATTGCAAAAACAGCTTTCATTGGACCATATTTTTTGTTGCAAATATCAATATCACGCCTCCGGCGTCCTAGTAACCAAGCAGATAACAGATGTATTACGCATCATAGGTTTTTATAAGCAATTGTTTTTTTTGCTCTCCAACCACTTATAATGAAACGGTAAAAAAAACTTAAATGTAATTTTTTTAGCAATAAAATACAAATAAATATGGACATGTGATACATCGTTGAAATCATAAAAAGAAGTTCTTTTAAAAAATGGAATAAAAAATACAGGTCCGTGTCTAAAAACAGTAACTTAATTATAATATCTCGAAAACTAGACGTGGTAAATTTTCTTAAAAAATACCGTATTGAAGAATGTCAAAAATGCAAAAAAATATTTCTTTACGATTTTTTTGTAAAAACTATACTTTTTGAGATATTTAATAAAATAGATTTGAGCAATTTTTCGAAAAACCTCCGTAGCTTGGGACGTAATAGCTTTTTTTAAAATGTAAAACCAGATTTTTAATGTCCCCCAAAAACTGCCCATTTTTCTAATTTGAACAACCTTGTAGTTCTTATAGTTAACGAGATAGCAATAGTGACCCATGGCAATTAAGACACCCTGTATATATACAGTTGGAATCATATGGAAAACTTTTTTATTATTAATTTTAGGAAAAAAAGTTATTCCTCATAAAAAGTTCAAAAAAATAATGACAAAATTCGTTTTTTTTTGGCTCACCCAGTATATATATACAGTATGTCCCCCTAAGTTGGAATCATATGGAAAACTTTTTTATTATTAATTTTAGGAAAAAAAGTTATTCTTCATAAAAAGTTCTGCATTATATAGAACCTAGAATTTAGTCATCAAATATCAAATTTTTTCAGTGGTATACGAGGTTTGTCAAAAAATGAGTTTTGCTTAAGAGTAAAGTACCTTTAAATTTGACAATATCGAAAAATGTTACCAAAAAAAGTTAACCAGAATTAAAAATTACGTTTAAATATGCAAGTACATCCATTTAAATTAAAACTTCAGATTATTATCTCTTTTACGAAACACATGATAACCTTTTAGTTTTTTGATGTTTTCTAATAATTTTGCAATTAAAACGCGTAATAAGTGCATATTTATTTATTTTGCAAAGTTACTTTACTCTTGAGTAAAACTCATATTTTTTGACAAACCTCGTATACCACTGAATAAATTTGATATTTGATGACTAAATTCTAGGTTCTATATAATGCAGAACTTTTTATGAAGAATAACTTTTTTTCCTAAAATTAATAATAAAAAAGTTTTCCATACGATTCCAACTTAGGGGGACATACTGTATATATATACTGGGTGGGCCAAAAAAACCGAATTTTGTCATTATTTTTTTGAACTATACAATCGATTTTAATATGACAAACTGCGGTTGGCAGAAAATGAATCAGAGTTTTAACTAAATATATTTTTTTGTCCGCTATCTCAAAATCCAAGATGGCGGACGAAAATAAAATGTATCCTTCAAAGATGCTCGTTTATTCTTGTGTTGCGAACATATTTTAATTATTTTTTTTAATTATTAAAAAAGCTGCATACTTGCCACGCACAACAAGGTAAAAATCAGCAAAATCGGTTCTGCGGTTTTTAAAAAAAATATTTTTGTTTCAACCATTGTTTTGCATATTATACGATTGCCTTGCCAATCATGTCTGCATTTATTTCCTTATAAATTCACTATTACTGAACCAATTTTGATGAAATAAAAAACATCCTGGTTAGAATTGATTTCTTTTTAAAGATCATGATCAAAGTTTATCGCCATCTTAAAATTTAAGATGGTGGACAGAATCATACCTAATTCTTCAAAATGGCGTGTTTGTTCTTAATTGCCGAACATGTTTTAGTTTTTTTTTTAATTTATAGAAAAGTACTAATTTTCCCCCACATAACGATGTACAAATGAGTAAAATAGGTGTGATGTTTCTTAAAAAATCTATATTTGTTTCAACCATTGTTTTACAGATTATACGATTGCATTCCCAATCCTCTCTACATTCATTTCCTTATAAATTCGTTATTACTAAACCGATTTTAGTGAAATAAAAACTCAAGGTGAGAATTGATTGCTCTTTAAAGATTGTAATCAAAATTTTCCGCCATCTTACAGTTTAAGATGTCGGACAGGATTATACTTGATGTAATGCAATCGTATATTTTTTGTAAAACAATGGTTAATACAAAATCAGATTTTGTAAGAACCACTTCACCGATTTTAGTATTGTGTACCTTCATAAGCGCGAAAAAAGTAGTGATTTTCTCTAAATTAAAAAAAAAACTAAAATATTTTCGGAACATAAGAATAAAGTTGCCTCTTTGAACCGACATCTTAACTTTTTAGATAGCGGCAAATTTCGATTATAGCCTTTAAAGAACAATCAATTCTCACCATGATTTTTTTTATTTCACTAAGATCGGTTCAGTAATAATTTTGTCCTCGTTGTGCGGGGGAAAAGTACTACTTTTCTATAAATTGAAATAAAAACTAAAACATTTTCAGAAAATAAGAACAAACACGCCATCTTGCAGTATCAAATATGATTCTGTCCGTCATCTTAAATTTTAAGACGACGAACAATTTTGATCATGATTTTTAAAAAGCAATCAATTCTCACCAGGATGGTTTTTATTTCATTGAAATCGGTTCAGTGGTAATGAATTTATAAGGAAATAAATGCAGACATGATTGCGTGGCAAGAATGCGGCTTTTTACTGATTTAAAGAAAACATTTAAACATGTTCGCAACACACGAATAATCGAGCATCTTTCAAGGGTACAATTTAATTTTTTCCGCCATCTTGGATTTTGAGATGTCGGACAAAAAAATATTCAAAAGTTATAATGAAAAATATTGTCCGATTTTTTTTGGCCCACCCGGTATATCAATTATATCGGGCTGACCTTTACATTTTACAGTAGTGTTATGACGTCTAATAACAACTGTTTATTTTTTTTTAAATTTTTTATGAAATAAATAAAATAAAACTTGATAAAAACCAGCTATATAATAATTTAATTATGCATTGAATATCTTTATTAGCTTTCTTTTTTGCAGCAGTTCAGCATGAGATTTGATGATTTAATTCTACGGCAAATGGGCGCTTGGCTGCATGGAAACTACTAAAAAAATCTTGCAATCTTCGCTCTCTTGAAGGGGTCATTTAAGAGTACTAGAAGTAGCGCCCGGCGTTCGTGAACTTGACTTAATTTTGGACCGTCAGATCGTCCTTGTCCTTTCAAGCGATTGTTCTTTTATCCATTTTTTATTTATAGAATAAACTGTTGTTCAGCTTACGTTAAAATGTTGGGCTACCACTGCAAAGGCCCAATCATTTTTTAACTTATAAGGCTCACATGGTGGCTTAGCACACACTACTCAAATTTTGGAAAAGTACTTTAAAGAGTCGTATTAGTTTTTTTTTAAATCAGCTGTACATATGTGCTCATAAAAAACAGGAAGATGTAAATAATAGACCCATTTTTTTTAGTATAACTCTCGATATATACAGGGTGTGATTCCTGGCATATTTCCATGAAAAAAGTTCCTAGAAACATTTGTCGAAAAATGGTTCCTATAGGAGCTGCACCCCTTTAAAAAGGGCACCCTGAATACTCCTTTTCCTTACAGAGAAATTTTACAATTTTGAGGTCATAATCGAGTTTGCCGTCAAAATTTTATGCCGTGTACCGAATTTCATGATGTTTTTGTGAGGGGTTTCGAAACTATTGAGGAAAACTTATCTTGCGGGTGTTGATGCATCAATTTTGAAAATTGTGATTTCCTCGAAAACTAGTCGCCCTATCGATATGAACTAAGAGCACCTTTCTTGGAAAATGGAATTCTTTTACCCCTTTAACCGAACCGAACCGAACCGAACCCCCCTGGTATGGTACGCCCCTGATCAAAATTTTGCAATTCTGAGCTGAAAGTCTAATGCAGCTTTAAAAGGTTATACGTTGTACCAAATTTCATGATTTTTGCATGGACGGTTTCGGAAATATTGAGGAAAAATAGTCTTCAGCGTGCCCTTTTTAAAGGGGGGCAGCTCCCTTAGGAACCATTTTTCGACAAATGTTTGAAGGAACTTTTTTTCATAAAAATACTCCAGGAATCACACAACGATTTTTTGACCAATATTTAGGAAACACCCTGCATGTGAGGCAAAAAAACTTTCTCAGATATAACCCAAATTAAAAATACGGATTCCAGTTTTTTATGAGCACCTGACACACATGTTGCAGTGCTCTACAGAGAGGAGAGATGACCACCCAGCTAGGAACATACGGTGAAATACGCCCAATTCATTAGTGACAAACGTCATAGCTTAATTCGCATGTTTAATAACATTCTATTATATAGAGACAGTAAACACACCTCAGAAGCGCGTGGTCCAATACGGACTTATTTCGTGTATACGATTACACGACAAAAATGACTCCATTGAATAGAAAAATACATACCTACAAATGGTTGGGCAGAATTTCAAAAAATGTGGTAATTTTCATATAAATTGGTACAATTAATAAACTTATGAAGACATTTAAAAAAATCTTATTTTTTTTCGGCGACGTAATTTATGCGGCGTCGCAGCGCGGCGCTTTAAAATGTGACGTGACATTGATCCAGATTTTTTGAAATAACTATATATATATATATATATTTATCGGTTTCACAACGTTCTACGTCTTCCGATACCCAATCTCCACTCGTTTCTGTTTGCCCATAATTCATCATCTAGGCCTCTTATTCTTATTTCACTGTCTATTCCTTCTCTCCAGCTTCTCCTTGGCCGTCCTCGTTTTCTTCGGCCAGTTGCTTTCCATTGTAGTATTTGTTTAGGTAGTCTTTCGTCATTCATTCTTTGTACATGTCCGTACCACACCAGTTGTTTTGTTCTTATATCATCCACTAAAGTACGTTCACCTACTGTCATAATTTCTCTTATTCTTTGATTTGTAACTCTTTCTCTTTTTGATTTCCCTGCTGCTCTTCTCCAATAGTCCATCTCCGTAGCGGAAAGCATTTTTTCTGTTCTATCCTTGATTGGCCATACTTCTGAGCCGTATGTAATAATACTTTTTATAATGGTGTTATATATAAGCTTTTTGTTATGTTTTGATATACTTTGGTCCCAAATTATTCCATTTAATAAAGTTATTGCTTTTCTTCCTTGTACGTTTCGATCTTTTATAGCTTTGTCTAGTGTTCCGTCAGCTGTAATTTTTAGACCTAAGTATTTATACTCATCACAGGAGTGAATTCGCTGCCCGGTATTTAAGATTAGATCCTGTTTCATTCCACCGATACACATATACTCTGTCTTATTGAGATTAACCTCTAGTCCCCACTTTTTGTACTCTTCTATTAGTTTTCGTGTCATATATTCGAGGTCGTCATAATCCTGAGCCACTACTATCTGATCATCGGCGAAACATAAAGTATACAGGGTGGTTTCGTCCAACGGAATTCCCATGTTTTGGCATTTTCTCTTCCATACTTTAAGGACTTGTTCCAAGTATATCTTGAAGAGCGTAGGCGAGATACAGCAACCTTGTTTAAGACCTTTATTTACTTGAAAGCCTTTGGTTAGTTTTGCTTTTATTTTAACTTTTGCCTTACTATTGCGGTATAACTCTTGGATGGCCTTAATTAGTTGTACGCTTATGTTTGTGTTTTCCAACGCTTTCCAAAGTAGATTTAGTGGTATACTATCATATGCCTTCTGCAAATCCACGTAAAGCAGATGCAGCTCTTGACCGTATGCCATTTTCTTTTCAATAACTTGGGTTATACAAAAGAGATGATCTGAAGTCGATCTACCCGCCCTGAAACCAGCTTGTTCTTCTGCCTCCATGTCTTTATATTCGCTCTCTACTTTATTTCTTATTATTTTACCGTATATTCTGCTTAGCGTACTAGTCACAGATATACCTCTATAATTGTCACATATATCTTTCCTTCCTTTTTTGTGTATTGTGGATATATATGACGTTTTCCACTCAGTTGGGACTACAGTTCCATTTAAATATTTTTGGAAAAGATTCCGTAATCTCCAAAACAGTTCTTCAGTGCCATATTTAATAAGTTCGGCTGGGATATTTCCGGGTCCGGCAGATTTACCGCTTTTTAAGGTTGTGCACACGTTTTTGACCTCAGAGATTGTGAGGGGTACTGGAGATCCCATCGTTCTAATTATATTGTCTCTTGCGTCTTCCTTGAATTCTGCTCTATCTTCAGTTCAAAGTTTTTTAAAATGCTCATCCCATTCTTTGTCTGGTATTGGTGAAATGATATCTCTGCATGTTTCTTTTTTAATCGATCTTATAGTTTTCCAGCTTTCGGTACTTCTCCTACCTCCTAAGTAAGAATCTATTTTCTGACACTTTTGCGTCCACGAATGATTTTTCTTATCACTGATCATTCTTCTCACCTTTGATTGCGCGATTTTGTATTCTTGTCTGCTTCTATCTGTCTTTTGGGATAAGTAGGTGTGATATAATTTCCTTTTTTCCTCTATTTCTCTCTCAATCTCAGCATCCCACCAGTATGGTTTTCTTCTTTTAGAAGTTTCTTCCACTAATCCTAGTGCTTCTTTTGCAGCTTGGTGGATGCTTAATGTAATACATTCGTATTCCTCATCTGGGGTTTCACCTGAACTTGTATTAAGTTTTTCGTTCAGTCTCTTTTTGTATAAGTTTTTTACGCTGTCATGTTCTAGGCTTAGTAGATTATATTTACAGTGATCAATTTCTTCAATCACTGTATCATCAAGATGTTGTTGATGCAGGCTTCGGCCTTGATAAGGAAAGAGAATTTTGGACTCCAGAAAATAGTGATCACTTCCGCATGTTGATCCACGCTTTGTTCTGACATCTTGAATTTTTAGTTTTGTCTTTTGTTTAGTGATAAGATAATCAATGACGGATTTCAGGTTTAGTGAGGGTTTGGTCCAGGTATATTTGTGTATTTCCTTATGTTGAAAAAAACCGTTTTGGATTTTTAGGTTTAATTGCTCACATACTGTAATTAGCCGGTTTCCATTGTCATTAACAAGATTTTCTCCATATTGGCCAACTGTCAGATCATTAACTCTGTTACCGGTTCTACTATTTAAATCTCCCAATATGACAATTTCTCTAGATGCACTTACTGCTGATATTTCATTGTGTATTTCTTCAAAAAAATTGTCTTTCACGGCTACATTTGCATCGTCGTTATACGCATAGATTCCAAAAATCGTAAGTCTCATTCCTTTTATTGTTATATTCATTTTAATTAGCCTTTCATTGACTGCTTCCCAGTTGGTGATAAATTTTCTAAATCTTTTGTTGACCAAAATAGATACTCCTTGTTGGGCATGTTTTTCTTTTGCCACTCCGCTATAGAAATGGTCATATTGTCCTAGGTTTTCAGATCCTTTTCCTTTCTTTTTCGTTTCTGTTAGTACAGCAAGGTCTACCTTCATTCTGCTGCACTCATGTACTATTTCATTCATTTTTCGATTCATTCCTTGTACGTTCCATGTACCAAAAATCATATTCCTGTTTCTTTGCTTGGTTCGTCTTAGGTTTTTCATTTCTTTCCGAGGCGTTTGATTGGGTTTTTTAACAGTGTACGTTTTTTCCGGGTATCAGAGAGTTAGTCTGATGCCCCAACCCCCAACCTGGAGGACCAGGTGATTTTTGATCGAGGTTTTCTTCCCCTAGCCTTTGACGATTCCAACGCCGGTACTACAAGGCAGTAGTCTTTTATACTATCCCTAACAGAAAGGGTTGCCACCTACGCTATGATCACCGTACCGAGGTCCATTCTCTCCGCCTTTCATATCGATGTGGTCTTCTCCCGTAACCCTGGGAAAGGGACCCCATACAGGTGCTAACTCTCCGGGTCGAAGAGTACCTGGAATCTACGGAGGGCAGGGGTCGATTCATTTCCCCTGATAGACATCTGACGAGGTCTACCCGTACCCCGAAATAACTGATTAACTAAAATAGCTTGGACAATTCTAATCTCACTTTTAGGCAGCCAATGAGTGTCCCTTTCTAACAAGGTGTCACAACTAATTATAATTAATAATTAAGTTTCTTTAAATAAAAAGTGTTAAATTTAGTTTTTATCAAAATTTACATTTTTGTATTTTTCCTTAATTTTGGTTTGTTTGTTGCGGTTAAGTGGTTTTAAGGGTGACTTTGGGTTCAGTTGCAATCTAAGGTTCCATTTAAGTCTGTCTCTAAAAATGTATTATAATTTGGATTTTCTACTTCTACAAAATGATGCAAACAATTTTTGAATTTGGTGAAGTCTGTTTTTTATAAAATCCATGGATTTCCTTCATAACAAAAACATTTGTTTACTAATCTTTATTTTGGACTGTTTTTTATTATTATGTTTTAGAATTTAAAGAAAATTTTTAAAAATATATTGCAGTTCAAAAAAAATAGAGCGCTTGCGAATTTAATCCAAAAACAAGAAATGATACTTTAAAAATCATTGAATTTTGAATTTTGTTCGTTTCCTTGGTATTTTTAGATTTCCCCGATGATTTTGTTCTTTCGGCAGAATTAGCTTTCCCAAGAAACAAGCTTTTAAAATTTGTAGGAATCTCCAAGAACCATATTGAAGTTGTCATGCCATTTGCTCTCAAAAATAGAACCGAACCGAACCGTTATTAATTAATTAGTGGGGGTGCTGACCACATACTACCATTTAGTTTAGTAAAATACCGGGTGGAGCAAAATAGACGAAAAAAAAACGGACTGAAAAAACTGAGGTTTGCAGGAAATTAATCAGGATTAAAAAAAAATATCTCCCATCTTGCAATCCATGATGGCGCAAAAAATCAAGCATAACCCTTTAAATTTGCTTTTTTATTTTTATGTACCAGATTTTTTTTTAGTTTGTTTTTAATTTGTAAAAAAGTCCTATTTCTGCCATGTACGGGTGAGGTATGAATTATTTAAATCACGTTGATAGTTCCAAAAAAATTAATTTTTGTTTTAAACATTGTTGTACAGATTATACGATTCCCTTTTCAATTTTGTCTCCATTCATTTCCTAATAAATTAATTATTACCAAACCGATTTTCCTCAAATAAAAAGCATCAAAGACAAAATTGATTGCACTTTAAAGGTCACAGTCGAAATTTGACACCTTCTTAAAATCCAAGATGGCGGTCAGAATCAAACTATTCACAGAGGCTCGTTTGTTCTTATGCTTCGAGAAACAATTTTTTTAATTGTCCGCACACAACAAGGTCTAAATCATTAACGTCGGCGAAATCCGAAAAGTCCAATGTGACAAAATTTACAGGAGACCAAAACCACGTTTTTTAAAAAATTGGATAACAGCTGACTGAAGTTTTCTATTTTATTAATTTAAAAAAATCGGCTTTCCTAGGACATACATCAATTTCTATAGTAAGAGCTTTCGTTTTTAGCTAATAGATGACACCATGATCTAAAATTCATCCTAATGTGGAATTACACATTTTTCGGGTTTCGTCGACGATAATTGGTTGGTTTAGCAGTTTTGGAAATATTAATTTTTGTTTTAAAGATTGTTATCGCAAACAAGATGTTTTACTAACTATACGATTGCCTAATTCTGCCTGCATTCGTTCCCTCATAAATTAATTAAAACTAAACCGATTTCAGTTAAATGAAAAGTATCATAGTGAGAATCGATTGCTCTTTAAACATCACCATAGGAACTTTCGTCAATTTTTAAATCCAAGATGGCCGACTAAATGAGATTTGTCTCTTTATGAAAGATTGCTATTTTTAGTTACGAGGAATTTTTACCCCATAAGCAAATGCAAAAAAGGGGGAAGCGGGCTGAAACAATTGAGGGTAACCACGACGCTTTTTTGTTCATTCAAAGCAGTTTAATAATAAGGATAAGCAAAGAAATGCGAGCAGAATAAAAAAAGAAAACAGGTTGGTAAAATATCCGAAAAATTAAGTTTTGTGTGAGCAGTATATTTTTATGGGCTTAATCGACATAATATAAAGTCAAATCTTGACAGCTCCAAAGAATTTTATTTTTTGCGGTCCAGTATCGATAAACCAAAATTAAGAAAAAATACAAAAATTTAAATTTTGATAAAATACTAATTTATTTTTTATCACGATTCTAAAGTGTGATATCTTTTTAGAAAGGGACACTCATTGTCTGCCTAAGGCTGAAAATAAAACTGTTCTAACTAATGTAGTTATTTAGATATTTCAAGACATCTGGACCTATGTCACGTCGCATTTTAAACATAGGCGCACCAAGGGAGGGAAGGGGGGCTTGGGGTCTGCCCCCCCCCAAGCCTAATTTTTTGTTGATATTTTTCACATATTTCATATATAAAAAGATAAAATAGCATAAAATACGACATTATGGTTTTCAACAATAGGCGGATAAATCCGATGAGACTGTTGAGTCTCTTTGGTTTGTTATTCACTAGTTTTTTAGGTATTCACTAATGTTTATTTGGCTTAGTTTTTTTTCACAATAGGCGGATCTTAAGTTACTGTAGGTTTATGCTGAATAATGTATAAAGAACACTGAGTTTTGATTTTTTGTTTCACGATCTAAGCGATTCTTAAACTGATTTTTAGTAGCTGATTCCACTGTGAGGTTACTTAAGTTATTCCAGTTGTAAACTACCCTGTTTACGAGAAAGTTTCTTCGATGTAGCTTGTTGCATTTTTCCTTAGACAACTTTTGCGTGTTTTCTCTTAAGTTTGTATTATGACTGAAGTGAAAAATATCTCTTAAACTGCACGAATAGTAATTATTTATTATTTTAAAAGTTTCGATTAGGTCCCCTCTAGTTCTTCTGTCTTTTAATGTTGTCAAGTTCAACTGTTTTAAGCGTTCTTCGTAGGATAGATTCTTGAGCTCTTGAGGTATTTTAGTTATTCGTCTTTGCACTCTTTCAATTTGTTCTATGTCTTTGACGTAGTACGGGTTCCAGATGGTCTGTGCATACTCGAGCTTTGGTCTAACAAATGATTTATGTAATTTCAAGATCATCTCTTGTGAAAGATTTTTAAAGGCATTTTGGATTAGGTAGATCATTGAGTTGGCTTTTTTGGTCATTTGTGTGATATGCGTTTCCCATTTCTTGTCGGTCGTGATGGTAATTCCCAGATCTCTCTGTTTTGTTACCGATGTTATTTGTGTCTGTTCAATTGTTTGATGCTATTAAGGTCATTTTGAAGGGCGGCATGTTGTAAAAGTGGGTTAGCATAAGCGTTTCCATCGTCAGCAAATGATGCATTTTGAGTTTCAAGTCCTCAGTAGAGATCACTTAAGTAAACAATGAAGAGCAAAGGTCCCAGAACTGACCCTTGAGGGACGCCACTATCCACTTCATGTTATGAGAAAGCGTAGATCCAACTCTTACTTGAAACGTTCGCCCTGTGAGAAACCCATCTCCTATCACCGAGAGAAGCTTTCCTCTGACTTCGAAATGGTCTATCTTACGTGTTAGAAACTGAGTTGGTATTTTATCAAAAGCTTTCTCGAAGTCGAGATAAATGACGTCAGTAGGTTGGTGATTGTCTTCAGCAAGATTAAAAGATTGGTGACTGTAGATCTCTTTGGGAGAAAACCATGTTGTTGTTCAGGGATAATTTTGTTGTCTAGGAAAAACTCAGTTAATTCTTTCGCCAGTATTTTCTCCATACATTTACATAAGGCACTTGTAAGACTAATTGGCCTATAATTTTCAGCATGTTGTTTGTTGCCCTTCTTGTAAATTGGTGTTACTACTGCTTTCTTCCAGCTCGTAGGAAAATCTCCGGTTCTCATAATATTGTTGAACAAGTCAGCGAGCGGATCTATCAATTGTTGGACGCAGTTTTTGAGAAATATTGGTGGAATCTCATCAGAACCAGGACTGGAATTTGATTTTAAAGAGTTGATGGCATTTTCCACTTTTTCGGATGTAAAAGATATGCTTTCAAGTTTTCTGTTGGAGTATGTTTCTATAGACATTTCAGGAACAGGTGTGTTATTATCCAGTTTGGTAAAAACACTCTTAAATTAATTGGCAAAAGATTCTGCAATGTCCAGCTCAGTCTCCAGTGGTTGGTGTGTTGTTTTGTCAGTTAGGCTGAAGCTGTTATGTTTTAAGTTTAGTGTGCGACTCATATAAGTGAAAAATTGTTTGTTATTGTCGATAATATTGTTTTCATAAGTTTTTCTTGCTGAAACTGTACATGCTTTAGTTATATTGTTTTGTTGTTGATACTTTTGATAGTTCTCTCGTATTCTGTTGTTTTTATATTGATGCCACAAATCCCTTTTTTTCTGAATAGTAAGTAAATATATATATATATATATATATATATTGTAGAGGACGATTAATTATTAGTCATTGTTCCAACAGTTTTAACCGGTATTAAGGATATTCTATTTTATTATTTTAAAATGCGGCTTTTCTGTTTGGAGAGTTGAAGCACTATTAACCATCCAAACGAAAATTTCATAGGATTGTTTTAATTTTCTCTAAGTATTTAGTAGTTTTGTAGTTTTTCTGTGTGAAACCACACCTTAAGGAAAACAAGCGTCTTGGAATTAAATAAATGGATCCATGACGGATCTGATTGATACCTTCCTAGCCCATTAGCACACTCCAAGTTATATCTTGAAAACAGTTTTTTGTAAATATCTCCGAAATGAAAGCTCCTTCGAACTTTTCGGTTATAACATAAATTTTTTGAAAAAACGCGCGCTACTATATTCCGATGCGACGTTCCGTTAAAAAGTTAACATTTTTAAAACTTTTTAACTGTCAAAAAACATTAGCATTAATGAATTTTGACTAAAATCTAATCAGCTCGTTGCAGTATCGAGTGCTATTTTACCTAAAAATTTAATGTAAATCTGTTAAGCGGTTTAGGAGCTATCGCATTACGGACAGATATACATACTGTAACGGGGTGGGTAAAATCGTCAAAAACAGGCCAGGGTAGCTTACAGATTGTTGTATTTTTGACAACTAAAATGTAACAAAACAACCGGTTTTAGGAGAAGTATTGCCCTATCATAACAAAAACGAAAATAGCAAAATAGGTGACAGAGAAAACCCTAAATATTATTAAATCTAAAGGGTACATACCTAAAATGTAACACCGGTATAAATCCTTCACAAAAAACACTATTTTTCGGAAAATTAAAATGCACCATTTGTGTACACTAGCAGTTGTCAATATATTTTTAACAAAATGAACCACCTGACTCGAAATACGCGGCT
Source organism: Aspidapion aeneum (assembly GCA_963576565.1). Classification (NCBI taxonomy): domain Eukaryota; kingdom Metazoa; phylum Arthropoda; class Insecta; order Coleoptera; family Brentidae; genus Aspidapion; species Aspidapion aeneum. Next base: position 163,612,441 of record OY755038.1, on the reverse strand, counting down.
GCGAGAAAAAAACCAAGATGAGAAAAAACGCTACAAAAAGAAATATCTACTTCCTTTTATCCACATGATAATTTTCGTTACATCCGCCCCCGTAACTAAAGATACCCTGCTTAAGGGATGATTTAGTTATTAGTAAAAGGTTCATAAAAAACTTTAAATGGCTAGCATGGAATGTGCCGCGTTCTTGTTGGGTTTTTGGATGGCTAAGAACGTACGTTGTAAACTGACCTTTTTTTCAATTTTATATGGCCCTTCAAATAGAAGCAAAAATTTCTTAACCTCTGAATTTAAACCTGATGACGTAGGATTTTCACGAAGCAAGACCAAACTCTCCTGGGGAGAAATCCCGATAGGGTCGACCTGGGTTAGCAGCGGCTCGCTTTTCAGCCTTGCCCAATAAGTTTTCCCGAACCAAAACCATTGTTTCGTCATGGGTGCACGCCTCGGGGGTCTCCGGAAAGTCACATATACTCCGGATCAATGTAGTAGGTGGCTCATTAAATTGATATTCCTTTGGACAGAAACCAGTGGATTCATGCACAGCCCCATTGATTATTTCGGAAAAATGCCCTCAAATGGCCACCGAGTGTGTTTTTGACCACAGAAGGTTCTGAAAAGACGCGATAACTCGCGCATCGATCGTTGCACTGCGGGTGACGTACGGAAGAGAAAATGCATTTTACCCCTAAAGGAGCAAGAGTGTTAGACCAGGAGCTGCTGGTGAATTGACTACCATGATCCGTAAGAATGGAGTCTATTTTCCCAAACTTCGGGAAATAATCCATAACCAGACGATTTAAAATGATCTTTGAAGTGGCTTTCCTTAAGTGTAATGTATTTCGAAAACAAATCAATAATGACACACAAGAAAGTTGCGCCAGCCCGTGAAGTAGAAAGGGGTCCATAAAGGTCAAGAGACATCATCTCATTTGGTTTCGTGGGAAGTATGGAATGTAATGGAGGGTTGGGCAAGATAGAAGTCTTGGCTTTTTGACAGACCTCGCAGTGTTTTACCACCGTTTTAACTGTTCTATAAATACCCTTCCAATACAAATCATGCCTAACTGCCATCACTGTCTTGTAGACTCCGAAATGGCCCAGAGTTTCGTGGTAAATTTGAGCGCACTGATGAGCCAACTTATCTGGTACGCAAAGTAAAAACGGATCGTCATCGGAAGATCTATAGAACAATAAATCCCCAAAAATTACGTAATTTGGAAATTTATTTTCTTGGCCGCGCTCAAGGACATCGCGGATAAGACAAAGATTTTCATCATGAGACTGAACATCCTTAAAAGAGTCCAATAATTTTTTCAACGATTCCGGTGGCTTAATTGCAAAGTTAGCCAGATGAAAACAGCGGTCCGATGGTGTAGGTAATCTCTCGCCGGGAAACCGTGATAACACATCGGCTACGATATTCTCTTTACCGCTCACGTGAGATATGGTATAGTCATACTCTTGTAGCGCGAGCGCCCATCGGGTGATTCGAGGTGTAAGCAACCTACACGTTTGGATGTAAGTCATACCCTTGGCGTCCGTAAGAACATGAAACCGGTTTCCTAAAAGGTATTTACGCCAACGCGTAAGTGCAAAAACAACCGATAGCACTTCCTTTTCAAAGGAGTTATAGGCTCGTTCTCTATTTAAAAGTAAGCGACTCGCGTAGGCCACCGTGCGTTTTTTCCCGTCCTTTTTTTGAAAAAGTTGTGCTCCCAATTCCCAATTGGACGTAATACTCTAACATGGGATCGGGTTGATACAAAAATACATCACTAGCGAGAGTTTTTTTAAGCGTTTCGAAAGCACCCTGTTGATCCTCGGTCCAACACCATTTATTACCTTTTCGAAGCAAGCGCGTAAGAGGCTCGGCCTTGGCCAAAAAAGACTCGCAAAACCTACGGTCGAAATTGCATAATCCCAAAAATGCTTGAATTTGACGGGGATTTCTAGGTACCGGAAATTGGAGGACGCTTTCCACGCGGCATGGGTCGGGTTTATAACTGTCAAAAGATAACACATATCCCAGGTATTCTAGCTCTTCAGGAAGAATCCTACATTTTTTAAATTTTAAAGTAAACCCGGCAGTTGATAATTTAGCGAAAACCCTCTCCAGATGTTCCATGTGAAGGTCGAAAGTGCTGGAAAAGATAAGGACATCATCTATAAACGGAATGGTAAATTCTTCCATTTCTGTTCCCAGGATTTGCGAAATACACCTAGTAAACAAAAACACGGCCGTCGATGGACCGAAAGGTAACGGCGTAAATTGCCAAGTTTCGTTTTCAACCATAAACCACGTAATATTCTATCTTCGGCCCTTAAAGGTATCTGAAAGTAACTTGAACTTAAATCTAAACAAGTTTTATAACGCACCTGCGAGAACGATTTAAGAATATCTTCGATTGGCTTAGGACTATTATACTCGGGTACTAGCCGTTGGTTCAAGGCCCTTGCATCAAGGCACACCCTTACCGATTTATCTTCTTTCATCGCGGTAACTAAGGCATTTATAAAAGCGGTGGGCGCCCGCTCTATCACTCCCCATGCTTCCATCTTTCTAATTTCCTGACGACTGCGGCCAGGATACGTAGGGGGTTGGAGGCCGATTGGCGATTCCAAACGCAGCTGATGTCAATGGCGTGAGTACTCGTTGAGGTGGTTGCTGAAGATTGTCAAACGAGGGTTGTTGAATGGCACGCTCGGCCTCGCGTGTCATTGACCTTGTTCTAACAGGTGTTTCTGCCCTAGGTTGGTTGCCAGATGTAACGGGGTGGGTAAAATCATCAAAAACAGGCCAGGGTAGCTTACAGATTTTTGTATTTTTGACAACTAAAATGTAACAAAACAACCGGTTTTAGGAGAAGTAATGCCCTATCATAACAAAAACGAAAATAGCAAAATAGGTGACAGAGAAAACCCTAAATATAATTAAATCTAAAGGGTACATACCTAAAATGTAACACCGGTATAAATCCTTCACAAAAAACACTATTTTTCGGAAAATTAAAATGCACCATTCGTGTACACTCGCAGTTGTCAATATATTTTTAACAAAGTGACCACCTGATTCGAAATACACGGCTGCGAGAAAAAAACCAAGATAAGAAAAAACGCTACAAAAAGAAACATCTACTTCCTTTTATCCACATGATAATTTTCGTTACAATACATACACACACAACACAGACAGACATCACGACGATATTGCTACGCTAGGTCAAAATACACCCAAATAACACATTTTCGGTGTTATCTGAAAAAAAATTTTTTGTCGAAAACAATACCTTATCTAGCCGTTGCTGTGCGGGCTAGGAATGTAAAAAAGGGGCGGACCGACTGCACACCAAGTAGTATAAGTAGTAGCCTTTAGACTGATTGTTTAGTTTAGACTTGAAAACGGTTAGAGGTACTTACTTACTGAAACGTCCTGTTTAAAATAAATCAACACAAAATTATTTCATGTAAAAAAGAGCCAAGTATGATTTCACTTATTTTTTAAAGGAATTGAATAATATTTAATTTTTAAAATAGTAAAATATGCGGAATATTGTTCAAAGCTTTTGCAATGCCTTACTTAACATTTTGAGGTTTTTCCATGGTTTTATCATAGTTGCTATCAGCCTTCCAAAGCTCAGCTCTCTAGCGTTTCTCAAAGTGGACAACGTTACTTTTACATAACTTTACATGTATAGGGGAGGGAAGTAAATTAAAATTTTCGTGTTTTTACAATTTTTCCTATAGTTTTATCATAGTTCCTGTCAGTCTTCCAATGCTCAGCTCTCTAGCGTTTCTGGAAGTTGGTAATGTTACTTTTACATAACTTGACATTTATAGGGGAGGAGAGTAAATGAAAATTTTTGGGGTTTTAGCTCTCTAGCATTTCTGGAAGTGTGCAATGTTACTTTTTTATAAATTTACATTAATAGGAGAGGGAAGTAAATTAAAATATTGGTGTTTTTAAATTTTTTCCTGTAGTTTTATGATAGTGTCTTTCAGTCTTAAAAAGTTCAGCTCTCTAGCGTTTCTGAAAGTGGGCAGTGTTTCTTTTGCATAACTTTACATTTATATGGGAGGGACGTAAATTAGAATTTTGGTAATGAGATTCGTAGCTCTTTCCGAAGTGGAGTTTTGGATAGGTCAAATATGGGCTGAAATGTTTCAAGAAAAGATGGTACGGCAGCGCGAACTAGGCGAGGCACTGCCGTGCCCTCAGATAAAGACAATGGAGGTCCAAAGTTTTATTTCTACTCAATCATTGTCTACGAGTTTCAAATAAAAGATTATTTCTTCACTTATATAATGGCAACAAGTTTAATTAGGTGAGTCCTCAAGTCGTAAACGGTTAGCCTAGATATTCCTAAGCTCTAAGGTCGACACTGACAGTAACATATGTTTGTATTAAATGCAGTGTTGTCTTGGTCGTCGGACCCGGTGTATTGAATTTTTGATGTTTTTTTACTGCGTGTTGAGTTTTATTGTTGTAAAAAAGAACTTAGTTGGACGTAAAAATAATCAAGAAGTGCTATATTTATGAAAATATTGTGAAAATTCAGCCCACTTTGGTTTTAGCGAGATGATTCCGGTGAAGCAGCTATGTTGCCATCGCCGGGGATTCTGTAAATTCTAAGTTTTTAGGAATGACCGCCACGAATAGGGAAAATTTACACGGGGCCGCGGTTGATTACTTCTCTTTATATTTTTATTACTCTAAGGTTCTATCTTTGATTAGCCATACTTCTGAGCCGTATGTAATAATACTTTTTACAATGGTGTTATATAGGTATAAGGTTTTTGTTATGTTTTGATATACTTTGGTCCCAAATTATTCCATTTAATAAAGTTATTGCTTTTCTTCCTTGTACGTTTCTATCTTTTATAGCTTTGTCTAGTGTTCCGTCAGCTGTAATTTTTCCGTCAGCTGTATTTATACTCATCAAAGGACTGAATTCGCTGCCCAGTATTTAAGATTTACCTCTAGTCCCCACTTATTGTACATACTCTTCTATTAGTTTTCGTGTCATATATTCGAGGTCGTCATAATCCTGATCATCGGTAAAACATAAAGTATACAAGGTGGTTTCATCCAACGGAATTCCCATGTTTTGGCATTTTCTCTTCCAGACTTTAAGGACCTGTTCCAAATATATCTTTAAGAGTGCAGCAACCTTGTTTAAGACCTTTAATTACCTGAAAGCTTTGGGTTAGTTTTGCTTTTATTTTAACTTTTGCCTTACTATTGCGGTATAACCCTTTGAAGGCCTTATTTAGTTGTACGCTTATGTTTGTCTTTTCCAACGCTTTCCAAAGTAGATCTAGTGGTATACTATCATATGCCTTCTGCAAATCTACGTAAAGCAGATGCAGCTCTTGTCCGTATGCCGTTTTCTTTTCAATAACTTGGGTTATACAAAAGAGATGATCTGAAGTCGATCTACGTGCCCTGAAACAGGCTTGTTCTTCTGCCTCCATATCTTTATATTCGCTCTCCAATTCATTTCTTATTATTTTGCCATATATTCTGCTTAGCGTACTAGTTACAGATATACCTCTATATTGTCACATATATATTTCCTTCCTTTTTTGTGTATTGTGGATATATATGACGTTTTCCACTCAGTTGGTACTACAGCTCCATTTAAATATTTTTGGAAAAGATTCCGTAATCTCAAAAACAGTTCTTCAGTGACATATTTAATAAGTTCAGCTGGGGTATTTCCGGGTCCGGCAGACTTACCGCTTTTAAAGGTTGTGCACACGTTTTTGACCTCAGAGATTGTGAGGGGTACTGGAGATCCCATCGTTCTAATGATATTGTCTCTTTCGTCTCCATTGAATTCTTCAGTTAAAAGTTTTTTAAAATGCTCATCCCATTCTTTGTCTGGTATTGGTGAAATAATATCTCTGCATGTTTATTTTTTGATCGATCTCATAGTTTTCCATCTTTCGGTACTTCTCCTACCTCCTAAGTAAGAATCTATTTTCTGGCACTTTTGCATCCACGATTGATTTTTCTTATCACCTTTGATTGCGCGATTTTGTATTTATTTTTGTACAATTTTAATAAACTAAACAAAAAATAGGAATAAAAAAATAAATAGTAGTCCTTAAAAAAATTATTTAATCTTTAGAACTATTTTTTAAAATTTTTTATAAAACGCAATATTGCTAATTTTGGTATTTTTTTGCGCGGTTACAAGTAAGATAATATGTAAATTTAAGCTCATTGTGATAGGCTAACTCAAAAAATACAATAATTTTCATAGGTAATCAAATCACCACGAAACTGTCTTGGAGGGAGCCAAATAATCCAAAAATTTTAAAAATTACAAACTTAAATTTTGGCGAAAATCTCACTTCTACAGTTTTTATTAAAAAAACTCAAAATATTTCTTGAGATTGTTATAGAGCGATAGAAAGATACATCAACTGGTCGCATAAAAGTGAAAGCAAAATTGTCCTACATATTACCGTTTTTGAGACATTTGACCAAAAGTAGGTTACTATCAATCTTAAGCTTTAGGGCGTCACGACGCTACCTATAATGCGACGCCGAGCAACGCACGGGTTTTTCCTAACTTCGGATAAAGTCCTTAAACAGCATGCTAAGTTATGTCAAAATCACCCAAAAATTGAATATTTCAAATTTGACTGCCCACCAAAAGAGTCCTTCCTGCTTGCTTTCGATCGCTGTCTCAAAAAGTAAATGCCAAAATGGCACACACACACACATATGTTCCTAGCTGGGTGGCCCCTCGATTTTTTGAAACTACACTAGCTCGATTGGTGATAGATCACACAATTTTAAGTCACCGGGTGTTTGCCTCCAATTAGAGTACACAGTAAAAAAAATTGTCTTAGATCAAAGCAAATTGCTTTGAAGTAAAATAATTTGTGCTTTTCTATTCACCAAGAGAATATTTTCTTGATATTGCACAAAAAATGTCTTGCCTCTTTATTTTAATGTGAAACAGATATTGTCTTATTATAAATTGGAACTTAATTAATCTAAGACACCGTTTTCTCTGGAAGCAAAATATTACTTATATGAAGACAATTGGCTTTGTAACAAAATGGAGTATACTGAAGCCAAACAATTTAAGAAGAAAAATAAAGTCTCATTTCAAGATTAAACGCTGCGTTGAACTAAAAAGAAATATTTTAATTGAAAACAAATTGTTTTAAGGTAAAACAATTTATTTAAGATAAAAACGTGTTTTCATTGTATACAAATTGTTTTACCGTGTAGGACTGTGTGACGTCATAAATCCAACAGGCTGTATCGAACTGTCAGGTATTTCGTACTGTTACACCAAAAAAGTGAACTTCAAACCTAATCTATACTAAACGAACGTTACCTAACTCAATGTAGTGGTTAGGTTTGGTTGGGTTGAGTTGACAGTTCCTCAAAATGTTTATTTCTAGCACGTTTACCTCCGTAAAATACTGGCTGCTATAAGGCAAATCGCGTACAAATTATTTAGACTGCGCATGCGTCGCTCTTTCTCTTTTCTTCGTATGTAATTTATTCCCCTCTCTTTTGCTCCCCTACAAATTTTAAGGATGGCGGCAAAGTCAAATCGGGAATTAATAATAATTTTGTTCTTGAATCCAAAAAATAAATAAAAACATCACTTGTAAACTAAACTATTAAAATGTTTCGGAATCAATAATATATGCAATATTTGAATCTCCATTCAATCTCCCTAATCTCCATATCATAATTTTTGACACTTATCAGCTGTTTACCATAACAAATAGCATAGGCCAACGAAAAAAAATTGTAAAAAGTTGTCTCAAAAATAATGATATGAACTTTAGTAGACCGTAAACCAGCAAAGTTTTAGGTTTTACTTGTTTGCCACTTGTCAATTACACACACAAGTGGTCAAGGCAAAAACTTATTATTAAAGTTTTAGATTATTTTTGCTATAAAACAATTCCAATTTCATAAAAATCGCGTCTTTTTTCAAAAAGGAACGTTCATATCCCGGTAGCTAATTACTCCTACTACTATGTCGGTTTAGAACGTCTTTCTACGTTGTCCGACGCCTATTCTCCATCTGATCTTCGATCCTGACAATCATCTTCCGTCAGGTATTTTAACTCATTGATCTTTGGATTGACTGTTGCTTTTCCAGTTTAGGATGCCCCCTTTTTCTGCGCCCTATTGGTTGCCATTCTAGGACCTGCTTTGGTAATCTTTCGTCGTTCATCCGTTGTACATGGCCGTACCATATCAGTTGTCTTTTAGTGATGTCATCCGTTATGCTTCCCTCGATTCCCATTCTTTCTTTAATGATCTCATTTCTTATATGATCTGTTCTAGATATTCTCATTGAATTTCTTATTGCATCCATTTTTGCTTTATATTTTTCTGTTACGCGACAAGTCTCTATTCCATACAACCATTGTTTCATATATGTTAAATTTTACATTCTTTTTTATCTGTTTGCTCCGAGGGGTGGCTCGATCGCCGATTTCTGTACACCAAAAGGGAATACCTGAGGTATTTCCTATTATTTCCCAAGTACTTCCCGGTATTTCCTAGTATTTCCTGGTACTTCCTGGTATTTCCTAGTATTTCCTAGTATTTCCCAAGTAATTCCTACTACTTCCTTATGATACATTACCTTTAAAAAACTTAAATATCTCGAAAACTAATGAACCGTTTTTAACCAGCATTAAACCAACTATCATTAAATTTTATGCAGTATAGGGTGTTCCAAGTTAAGTGTCCACCACTGCTAACTATGTTACTATTAAAGATAGAAAAAATTTTATATTGGCACAATAGTAGAATTCTTGATGCTGTTTAAGGCGCTCAAATTAAAAGAAAATCAAGCATCGCATTTTCGAGTTCTTTAAAAAACAATTATATATTTTTTTTAAACACCCTGTACTTTATATAAAATAACTTATCAGAAAAAAATATAAAATACAGGGTATTCAATTAAAAAAATATATGTTTTTGAAAAAACTCAAAAACTCCAAAACCCGATGTTCGATTTTTTTAAAACTTTTTTTATAAAGAAAATATTACTTTTTTTGAAAAGAAAATATACAGTACAGCAGCTAGAGTTACGTAATCTATTGAAAATTTAATTTTCAACAAAAATTAGGTAAACTAACTCCACCCTCTTTTGCTTTTATGTAAAGTTCTGGAAATGTATACAAAACGTCTTAAAGAAGTCTGGAAAAGTCCCGGAAAAATTCGAAAATGTTCTAGAGAAGTCTGGAAGTGTTCAGGAATACTCTTAGAAAATTCAACAAAAGTCTAAAAACCTGTTTAGAAAAAGTCTAAAAATGTATTAGAGCAGTGTAGAATGAACTGAAAAAAATTTTAAAATATTTTGAAAAAGTCTGGAGACAAGGGCGTTGCCTGACACGGCTAGGCTCTGGCTGCTGTGCCCCCCTAATGACAATTTTTTCAACAAAGTGACCAAGGAATTCGCAAAAAACATTATGTAGTTAACGACCTTTGTTCGTTTTTAATTTTAAAAAAATTAAAACTACTGTTATTTTTTTTATTTCTTATATGCTGCCCCCTATTTTACCGACTGGCGATGCCCTTATCTCAAAGTATTCAAAACAAAGTCTAAAAACATTTAGAAACAGTCTAAACATTTTCCGGAAAAGCGTATATTATTATAATGGCAAGGGCGTAGCTAGAAGTCATGAAACCAATTTTTTGGGGCCCTCATAAGTCAAAATACAAAATGCTTGTCAACAAAAATTTGTCTTTTGCAATAATAACAAAATGACTCTGTAGAACGCGCGAGTAACAAAAGTGCAATGTAACAAAAGCGCGAGCGACAAAAAAATAGCGCATGAATTCTTTCTTCTTTATGGTCTAAAACCAACGATTATAAACACACAGGATTGCTTATTAGCTTGAATCTTTCAGCGGTAGGCGGCGCCTTGCTTACGTCACTAGTGGACCTCTGCTCAGCGCGCTTCATTTAATACACATTGCAATCGTGAGTTTTTCCCGCTTTTTTCTTGCTTATTTGCTAACAAATTTTTTATTCGTGATAGTAAATATAATTAATAATTTTATTCATTCAAAACAAATGATTTGATAAATCATTTGTTTGTTTGCTCTGAGAGCTGAATTTTCCTACCAGACGATATGTTGGAGTTTCTTTTTTAAACAGTTGAAAGTTTTAGAATAAAAGTAGGATTTTTTTTCTAAAAGTTTAATCAATTTAAATCATTAGATGTATAATTTATTGTTTTTGTTGCGGATATAATAAAATACACTTATATTATGTAGTAACAAAAAGGTATTTATTTGATATTTCATATCTAAAATTGCAATATTTATTATATTATTATATCAAAAACCAGTCAGTTTTTGGAGAAAACAGCCAAATAAGATGTGTTTTTCCAATTCTTATGCTTTAAATCAATAGATTTTCATAAGTTTTTTTTTCAAATGATTTACATTGTTTGTGTTATGAGTTGTTTTTATCCCACCCAGCGCCCGTTTTCACTCCTTCTCCTGTAACAGGTTTTTGAATACTTCTATAAAGAGACTAAAAAAACTTTAATTTAATGAGCAAGGAGTTTCCAAAAATCCAAAAAAAATTAAAAGTTTATATAAATATAATAATATAAAAGTATATATATTTATATTTCTACACTGAAAGAGGGAACACAAAGCTTTTATTTCAACAATAAATTAATGTGCTTTCATATCATCACATTTCTAAAGGTTTATCATAACAAAAATATTTCATGTAAAAAAAAGCGCGAAAGTGGTATTCCGTAAAAAGAATTGAGATAAAAGTAAAACCAAGTTCTACAATACAAATTTCAAAATGAATGGTTCTTACTAGTTTGGAAATGTTTTTTTAAACTTTGCTATTCCAGCCAAACTTCTTTACGTTCAATTTCCTAAGAGTCATTTGCAGCCGTAATAGCCAAGTTTAGAAAAACATTTCCAAACTAGTAAAAATCATTCATTTCGAAATTTGTATTGTAGAACTTGGCTTTACTTTTATCTCAAATCTTTTTACGGATTACCACGTTCGCGTACTTGGCTTTTTTTACATGAAATGTTTTTGTTATGATTTCACTGCTTTTTTAAAGGATTTGGATAATATTTAAGTTTTAAAGTAATAAATTATACGGGATATTGTTCAAAACTTTTGCAATGCCTTATTAAAAATGTTGAGTTTTTTTTATATTTTCCTATGGTTTTATCATAATTCTTATCAGCCCTCTAAAGCTCAGCTCTCTAGTGTTCCTGGAAGTAGGCAATGTTAATTTTACATAACTTTATATTTATAGGGAAGGAAAGTAAATTAAAATCTTAGTGTTTTTAAAATTTTTCCAGTTTTCCAAAGCTTAGCTCTCTAGCGTTTCTGGAAGTGGACAATGCTCATTTACATAACTTTACATTTATAGGGAAGGGAAGTTAATTAAACTTTGGGGTTTTTAATTTTCTTTTATAGTTTTATCATAGTTCCTATCGGCCTTCCAAATCTCAGCTCTCGAGCGTTTCTGGAAGTGGACAATGTTACTTTTACACAACTTTACATTTATAGGGGAGGGAAGTAAATTAGAATTTCGGGGTGTTTTAATTTTTTTCTATAGTTTTATCATAGTTACTATCGGCCTTCCAAAGCTCAGCTCTCTAGCGTGTCCGGAAGTGGGCATTGTTACATAGTCTGCCATATCTGGAAGTGGGCAATGTTACTTTCACATAACTTTACATGTCTAGGGGAGGGAAGTAAATTAGAATTTTGGGGTTTTAAAATTTTTTTAAATAGTTTTATCATAGTTCCTATCAATCTGCCATATCTGGAAGTGGGCAATGTTACTTTTACATAACTTTACATGTATAGGGGAGGGAAGTAAATTAGAATTTTTTCCAGGGGTTTGGTCATAATTTCTATCAGTTTGCCAAATTTCAGCTTTGTAGCATGTCTGGAAGTACAGTAGAATTTTGATGATCTATACATGAGTGAGTGAGTGACAATTTCGACGTTTTTTGAAATTTCGTAACTACTTCAGTACTTTTGGGAATTCCATGAAACTAAACATGAAGGGATTGTTAACTCCCTGGAGATCTACGACTGCGCAAAGTTTGAGATTCGTAGCTCATTCCGAAGTAGAGTTTTAGATATTTCAAATATCGGCTGAAATGTTTCAAGAAAAGATGGTACGGCGCGTGAACTTGGCGAGGGACTGCCGTGCCCTCAGATTTACCTCCTAAATAGTCAACCAGACCGTCAAATAAATGAAAAAACGCAAAAAAAATGGAGGTAAAAACGTCAAAAACATCTTAAAATCACACGAACTCTCAATACAAACAAAGCACCTGGTCCGCTGGTGACGTAAGCAGACACTGTTCGTCTCGCTGAGCGACGCTAACATAGAGTTAAATGGAAATAAGCAATCCTGTGTGTTTATAATCGTTGGTCTAAAACAGGCACCAAGAGCACAAAATCCTTTCTGTTTTAAATAATCTTGGACTAAGACGACTGGAAAATGAACCATGTGTCTATTTCAAGAAAGATGGCGACAAACTACTGATTTTGACATTATACGTTGATGATATTTTAATATTCTGTAATGATCACACCCAAAAATCTAATCTGAAAAAACAGCTTATGTCAAAATTTGAGATGAAAGATAAGGGAGCTGTGAACACCATTTTGGGACTAAGAATCGGACGAGAAAACAATGGCATTTATGTTGATCAAAAAAAGATACATAGAGACCATTTTGGAAAAATTCAATATATCAACAAAATAAGAAATTTGAGAAAAAATTTCAAACCCAATCCAAAACGTCCCTACCAAGAACATAGTCGGTTCCCTTATGTACCTAGCAGTTTGTACCAGGCCAAACATTGCTTACGCAACAAGTTTTCTAAGCCAGTTCAACACTTGCTACAATTCAGAACATTTTGCAGCATTTTAGCTGAGAATAAGTCACAGATTACCGATCTGGATGTTGCCAAGCCAGTTTATGGTCCAATGTTTTTCCCCTCCTCTTATAAAATTTCCTTTTACACGCTGTATAACAAGGTAAGATTGGTCTCCAAGTTAAAACTTCACAGGCGTCCGTAAATTAAATTAATTTTTACAAATCACCAAACACACAAATTAATTTTGTTACAGGTTTTTTCAAATTTTCTCAGAAACTAAGCTCAAGAATGTCTTCTAAACTTTATTCTAGAAAATAAAATTCCCTTTTTAACAGTGTGTAATACAGTGAGGTTTGATAAATGACAAACTCTCTAGCGACGTCCACAAATAGGAATCATATAAAAAAATAAAATAAATAAAATTATTTTTGTCACATGCATCACCCGATTTTCGTAAAAACCAAGCTCTTTATTAAAAGTGTGCTCCATAGCTAATTGTAGAAAAAAAAATAAAAAATTCCTTTTAAACGATGTATAACAAGATGCGCTTTAATTATTTAATTAATTTTAAACTTCATGGCTGTCCGTAAAAAATAAAATTTTAAAAATCACCAAATAAATCACCTCACTATAGCTACAATCTGCATTGATAGTCTTCAAATCTCCCGAACGGGGCGTTCGGTTTACCCAAAAAAAAAGATGAATTCCCCCCCAAAACAAGATTCTAGGTACGGCCCCAGCAGAAAAAGTGATCCCTTCTACTCATACTACTCCTATCCTCCACACCCTGCGCCAATTTTATGTGGCTGAGGAGGAGAAGTATTGCTTAATCTCGCCACTAATTCAAATTTTGAAGATAATAAAAATATAGAACCACAATTATTTGGTTTGGTAATTTTTGAAAACTGATTTAATTTAAGGACGTATTAAAGTTTTAAAAATAAAATTTTTCTAACCTTGTTTAAAAGAACATTTTATTTTCTATAATAACGTATTGGAAAAATTTTATGATATTGAGCTTGGTTTTTACAAAATGTTTATTTTTTCATTTTTCTACATTACCTCAATACCGGGTGCCGCTGCGCGCTGGAGGGGTTTTCGTTAGTCGTACCTCACTGTTTTATATATTATTAAAAAGGAAATTTTATTGTCTAAATTAAAGATAATGACATGTTTTCCCCTAAGTTTTTGAGAGAATTTGAAAGAAAACTTAAAATTTTAAGTTTTGGAGCGTTGGGATGTTTTCGGGGCTTTTTGCAGCTAAAATTTAAAAATTTTTAAAATCTTATATATTAGATTTTACACATTTTTAAAGCATTTATGTGTCATCGTAGCTTTAGGGCTTAACTTCGAACACTACTAAGAGGAGGGGGGATAAAAAAAAATTGTTAATATATGACCAAGAATCCATTGTCAAATTGCGGTCCTCATATTTTGCATACTAATCGCCTGCACTAATCTAGTAGCGTAAAAATAATTGCCTTAACTAGACAGAATAGCTCATAGAACATATATGACAAATTTTAGTAAAATCGGTTAAGTAGTTTCTGAAATTAGCAGTAACAAAAAATTGTCATCTAACTTTCCATATTTTTTGTTTCTAACATTGCACTGTCACTAATATTCGCACACAAAGTGAAGAAACCATAAAAATATTCAATCTGACAGCATTGACGCGCTTGCGCAGTTTGATGTATTTCCTGTATTTCCCAAGTATTTCCTGTATTTCCCAAGTATTTTCTGGTATTTCCCGGTATTTCCTTGTATTTCCTTGTACTTCCTAGTATTTCCTAGTATTTCCCAGTACTTCCCAAGTATTTTCTGGTATTTCCTGGTATTTCCCCTAGCGTGTACACCAAAAGGAAATACCGAGCCACCCCTCGGTTTGCTCCATAAAATACTGTTAAGACAACCAATTACCTTTTTTGCTTTTACTATTCTTTTTTCCAGTTCTTTACAGTCTGTTCCTGTCTTATCAAATGTGACACCCAAGTATACATACTCATTGCATGGAGATCATCGAGATGATGGAGATATTGTTTGTCCAGTGGCGGCTCGTACATAGGTTTGCGCAACCCCCAAAAAATATAGGTAAAATATTAAAAGAACTATTAATTATATATTTTTAAATTCCCACCAGAATTATGTACATTTATAACGCTAGCGCACCTCTTATATCGCGCGCGCCGCCCATAACATATTGCAAAGCGGACTGAACCGAGCTCTTCTGTGGCGCCGCCCGCCTACAGCGACGACTTTATGTCGCGGTTTGCAGCTCGAATGCAACCCAATTCGCCTATGACAAAACGCGCGAGATTTTGTTTCTATGCGTGGAATTCAAAGCCGTCCCGTAAAGCTCAGTGAGGTTGCAGGTCAACTGCAAACCGATTGTTTATTTTGCATGCTTATTTCTTATTTTAATTTGTTGTGTAGTCCGTTTAAGTAAATCCCGATAGGTGTATATTGAATGTTAATTTTGTAATTTATTCCTTTATTATTAAAGCTTGATCCGTATACTGCCGACCTAAGTAAGACCCACCTATCTGCATGTCATTTAAACTCGCTTTTATCGAAATAAGTGAAAATGTAGATAGGTGGGTCTTACTAAGGACGGCAGTATATTTGTGTGTTAAAAAATTACGATTCTCCTTTGCAACCTCCAGATTTTTATTCTACGAGCCGCCACTGTGTTTGTCCATTGTCTAGTTCTAACTCACTTGATTCGTTTCCAATACATAAGTACTGTGTCTTGTCCACGTTCACTGTGAACCCCCACTTTTGGTATTCTTACTTTCTCATCATATACTCCAAGTCTTCTTTATCATTAGCTACAATTACTTGGTCGTCAGCAAACTGTAAATCGGTCGTTAAGTTGTATTCCCATGCCATGTACTTTACGTTTCCAGTTTTTTAGAGCTACTGCGATATTTTAAAAAGAGTTGGAGAGATACAACATCCCTT
Source organism: Aspidapion aeneum (assembly GCA_963576565.1). NCBI lineage: Eukaryota > Metazoa > Arthropoda > Insecta > Coleoptera > Brentidae > Aspidapion > Aspidapion aeneum. Next base: position 163,596,600 of record OY755038.1, on the reverse strand, counting down.
AAGCCTTTCGTTACCTGAAATTCTTTTGAAAGTCGATTTCCAACTTTAATTTTAGATTTTGACCCTTTGTACAGTTCTTTTATTGCTTTTATATATGTATGATTGATATTGGTTTGTTCTAACACTGTCCATAATTTTTCTACTGGAACGGTATCATATGCTTTTCGTAGGTCCACAAACCTAACATGAGTCTCTATATTTCTGGCACGCCTTTTCTCAATTAATTGTTTAAGACAAAAAACATTATCACTACAAGATCTGCCTGCACGAAACCCACTTTACTCTTCTTCTTCTTGGTCATGACAACCATTCTCTATTAGGTCTCTAAGAATCTTACCGTACAATCTACTTAGAGTACTGGTTACTAAAACCCCTCTGTAGTTATTGCAGTCCAGCTTGTTTTATTTTTTATGTATTGAGAATATGAATGATATTTTCCAATCATCAGGTACTAGATGTCCATTTATGCAATTGATAATATATATGAGATTTTCTAGTAGTTTCTCTGATCCATATTTGAGCATTTCAGCGAGTCCGCTAGCTTTTCCGGATTTAAGCTTTTTAATACTATTCTTTATAATTTCTTTTTCGATAATAACTTCGTCTCCATGTACTTCTATGTCTCTCCTCGCAGAGGCTGACAGATATTCGGGTCTTGTTTCCTGCAGCAGTCTCTTGTTGTGTTCTGTCCATTGTCCTCGTTTGATGATCTGGATGTTTACTTTTTCTTTTGTTGGGTTTTTTAACGTTAAAATGCCATACTTCAGAGCTCTGCCTACGTCCTACGTGAGTATTTAGATCGTCGTATTTCGCTCGAACATTTAATTTTTTTCTGTGCGTATCAGATTTTTTAGCTGTCTTCTGGTTTCCCTGTAGATTTCTAGGTCTTTTTGCTCTTTAGTACTGAGCCATTTTAAATATGTACGTTTTTTCTCCTTGACCATTTCCTGTATTACCTCCGTCCACCACATCTTATAGTTATTTTTTATTATCTTGGTATCCAACAGCTTCTTTGCTTGCTTCCTTCAAGCTTTTTTACTATGTTTGTATATATATCTCTTCAAATGAATGCTGTGTGTTTATTTATTTTTCATCTAATCGTTTCTGATAAAATCTTTGCGTACTTTCGATTTCTAGACTTCTAAAGTTGTATTTTTGATTTTCTTCGATGCATTCTAGGTTTTCACTTTCTCCAATACTTTCGTCTCTATTTGGCTTTTCTTACAGGGAATAATATTTTTGCTTTTACCAGATGGTGGTCAGATCCACAGGTAACATCACGAAGAGTTCGCACATCATACCACTTTAGTTCCAAGTGTTGTCCACCTATAGCATAATCAATGATTGATCTAAGATTTCTTGTTGGCTGAATCCAGGTATATCGATGAATTTCCTTATGTTTAAAAAAACCATTATTTATTTTTAGAATGTGGGATTCACACAATTGCATCAGTTCAAGTTCAAGTTCAAGTTTATTTATTGGCCAAATAAGCTGTAAGACAGTCTCAAGCCATTATCATTTGTTACCTCCTCTCCAAATGGTCCTACCACTTTGCTCTTGGTTTGTCTACCAGTTCAACTATTAAAATCGCCAAGCATAATTATTTCAAGTTGGTCGAAGAACATTTGTTTAATATCTACCGTTTCGTCATTTGACGGTGCATAGGCGGCTATTATGCTTAGTTTGTGTCCAAGCATCTTCATGTTAACTCGAAGTAAGTTTTCGTTAATGCACTCGTAGTCTGTAATCTTATGTTTGAGGTTTTTCTTTATTAATAAGGATACCCCTCTGGCTGCTCTCAGCTAATTAACAAACCACATTTTTTAAAGTGACATTTTTTTCAAAATGTTATTTCTCTGACTACTTTTGTGTAGGTGATCCCCCCCTCTCCCCCTAAGTATATGCTATAATTGGCAAGTGGCAAACCAGTAAAACCTGAAACTAGATGACCCCTCTACCACTTGAGTATCATAAAACTCGTACGTGATAAATATAGGTATTTTTGAAATAAGGAGCTGACTCGTGAAGTAGCTTTAAATTTGCGCCCCGACATAAATTGTAATTTTGGAACATACTCATTTCCATCTCTATTTAAAGCAGCACAGCTAATTTATTGCTATCCAACTCATAGCCCTGCAGAATGGGCTCCTGGACCTAATTTTTTACCAAAATTAGAAAAATAGGTTTTGCAACAATGTTTTGTTTGAGAATGAGAAAAAAAGTAATTATTAATCAACATGGCGGATTCAAAATGGCGAAGTTTCCTATTTATGAACCGATGAGTATGAAATGTAGAACTTTGGAATGTTAATAGTCGCTAAATATGATTTTTGACTTATATTTAAAAAAATATATTTACCAATAGGTATCAAATTTGGAACTTTGGCGTGTCTACAGTCGCTGATTATAATTATGAACTTAAACTTTTAAAAAATCACATGGCAGAGTTTTCTATTTATTAACTGATATGTATCAAAATTCGAACTTTAGGGTGTATAAACCCGATAAATAAGATTTACGACTCAAACTTAAAAAACAATATCATCGCGAATCCGAAATGGAGAACTTTTACATTTATGAACTGATATGTAATAAATCTGGAACTCTGTGGTGTTTAACGTTGCTTATTTTAATTTTTTACTCAAACAAAAAAAAACTAGCGTACCGGAACCAAAAGCTTTATCCTATAGACCAGTGGTTCCCAAACTGGAGGGGCGCGCCCACTGGGCGCAGACGAATATTAAGGGGGCGCGGGAGTCCTGATGTAGTTTAAATTTTAAAATGACAAAAAGTTATATTTGTATAAAAATAAGAAAATATTAACAATCCTGCAACAACGCCTTTTACGCCAAAGCATTGTCTGCCTCCCGTTTAAGTATTAGAAAATCAGAAGAGCAAACAGTTATAGTTTTACCCGACAAGAGCGATCACACGGTCTTCTCAGATTTTACCAAGAAGGATTATATTAACTATCTTTGCTTTTACATTGATACGTTGATGTTTTCACTAGTTGCATATTTTTTTTATGTTTGGCCTATGTTTAACTAATAATTAATACGTATAATAGGTAGGTAGGTAACTTCCCTAAAATGTTTTTCTTATATATTGCTTTTTGCCGGAAATATTCTTAATAGTCTCTAATTGAGTTTTTTATTCACCGATATCAAGGATTTCGGAATATTTAGGGTAGTAAAATGTTATACATAGTTTGGGCACTCGCTGATTTTTTTTTTAATGGGACAAAAAATATCAATTTAGCGTCGTTGAAAATTAAAGTAATTAATAAGAAAATATGCATTTTTTAATAAATTTTGGGTATTACAAATATTTAATTTTACTTGTGTTTATTTACAAAAATAAATGTATCCATGACGAATTTGATACCTTCCTAACCCATTCGCACATTCCAGTCCTGAAAACAGTTTTTTATAAATAGCTCCGAAACAAAAGCTCTTACGAAGTTTTTGGTTATAACACGAATTGTTAAGAAAAATGAGTTCTACAATACTTCGAAAACTGCATAATGATGCTATGTTCCGTTAAAAAGTTACCATTTTTACTGGATTTCAACCAAGCTTCTTTTAGATCGTTACAGTGTCGAACACTATTTTTTGTAAAAGTCGCATGAAAATCGGTTCAGCGGTTCCGGAGCTACCATGGGCCGAACAGATACACACACGAACAGACCTCACGTCACGCAGCAGCACCCTTCGCACTAGATTAGACGCCCAAGAGCGGACATTCGAGAAACACCTGCGGGGCATACGTGTGGGACGAGGTAAAAAAAAAGTGTCGAGGAGGCGGCGTTTACCACCCCCTCAACCTCCCTACAAGTGCCACCAACACCTTATGTTCTCAGGTCCGGGCCGCGATAAACTTACACCCGGGCTAGCGCGAAGAACATCGTTTAACCCAAATTATATTTTCGGGCATCAGAGAAGCGGTCCACTCTGTTTAGTTCGATACCAGTAGTTAGTACAATGAATAGAGGAGTTTTACCCTACAAAAGGTCCGGTAGTTCTGAATTTTGGATATGTTATTAAGGTCGAAAGGGTAGTTAAAAATCTGAGTTTTCGTCAGCCCCACCCCTGTGCTTCCTCCGCCATCTTAAAAAAACCATCAAAAATTGGCACTTTTTGTAGTTTTTTGCCTGTAACTTCGTTGCAGTACACTAAATCGCAAAAAGAGTTATATGAAATTTTTTAGAGGATATAATTATTTACAATTGGGTGGTACCATGGTTGTTCTGCGAGCAGTAGTAACGGAGCTAGATAATTTCTAAAAATGACTAAAATCACGTGCTTGGGCAAATTTTCAGATTTTTTCTACTTTAGACGGCATAAGCTCCGAAATACTTTGTTCTAGGGTAATTTTTTTCATATAACACTTTTTGCGATTTAGTGTACTGGAACGAAACTAAAGGCAAAAAACTAAAAAAAGTGCCAATTTTTGATGGTTTTTTCAAGATGGCGAAGGGAGCACAGGGGTGGGGGTGACGAAAACTCAGATTTTTAACTACCCTCCTGAGCTTAGATTAAGATTAAATGTTAACTAAATTTACACGATCTCGAAAGGGAATTTGACGGTTCTTGGAGGAAAAGTATGCTATAAACGTTTTTCTCAAATGTATAACTATTGTAGGATAATCATACATACCTTTTCAATTTTCTTCTTGTAGCTTCACACTTTCACTTCTTATATTTATTAGTTGAATATCGACTTTTTACTACTATTAAACTTTTGTATTCAAATATTAACACTTCTTAAACTTTTAGGTTTTATAAACCTTTTATATATTTGTTGTAAATATATATATTTATCAACATCTTAAACGTTGATTGAATGAAACTATTCAATCAACTGTTTAATTTACTTAATATTACTATTTAGGTTTGGGATATGTTATTGATTAAAAATGCCGATTTTAGGGCAACGAATGGTTTGTATTTTGTTGTTAAAATAAACCATAAAACAGATAAAAACATTATTTCAAAACACTGGAAACAGTAATAAATAAAAGCTTTAAAATTAATAAACTCTAAAAGAAAAGACCAAAATAATTATGAATATTAAAGTTAACAGTTTTATACAATGTTAAAATAATTGATAAATTTCCCCAGTTGAAATAAAACCCCCCTTAAGAAGTGTGAATGAAAGCGTAACGTACCAGGCAAAGGCAAACTAAAGAGTAAACTCCCTGACGACTTTCGAAAGTTTCCCGTCTCAGTTAAAGCGACCCTGCGCTTGAAGGGACAAATATCTGGGCGTTGATTGGCTAGAATTCTACTCCCTTTCGCTTTGGCGAGAAAGAGATAGACTGCGCTTTAAGCGCTCCACTAAGAAACAAAATAGCAATGCAAGCCAGACTGAAAAACCCGTTAGAAAGTAAAATTACACAGTGTGTTTTTTTTTAATTGAAAATAGTTTAGCTAATTTGTTTCCAGTTACAAAATATGAATTATTTTGATGTTATTGGCTCAAAGGACATATTAGCCGAATACAACTTTTATTAAAATACAGCGAACCTGAAAATATGCCTAAAAACAAGTCGCCGAGTTGCCATAAATTTTACTTAATCTTAATCTAGTCTTGCATATAATTAATGCCTGTTGATGTCAAAACAATATTTAATTAAAAATCTTTAAAAACCTATAAATGGCAAAAATACCATTTATGCTCAAATCCCGTTTTGTTACATTACTCCCCCCTGATTAAGTACAAACAATTTTTTTTAAACGCAAGTCGAAATAAAATGGCTTATAACAACAAGCATTAAGTAGTGCAGACAACACAAATCTAAACTAAAACTACAACGCTCTTCGTTTCCATTTTTCTTCTCTGGATATCTGATGGCAACAAACATTCTGGCTGGAAAAAACTTGAAGTTCCATTCTGGAACAAAACAGCAACACTGGATCAGGTACAATATCTTCAGATCAGCTAGTCAGCAACAACCATGGTGAATGATCAGTAGATTCCAAACAGTACTGAAAGAATCAGAATATCAGTGCAGCTTAATAACGACGATAACTTAAATTAAATGAGGGCAAAATAAAATTGACAAATAAACCGAAAAATATATAGAAATATATAATTTTAACACACATTGTTTGAAAACTACTACATTAAGGTATATATTATATACACGCTTATGCAGAAATATGTGGAGACAAAAAAAATGATTTAAGTTAACGTATATAAATTAAGGGAGTCTCCAAACCAAACCGTTTCCTCCATAGTGTTAAACAAACAATTGACAATTTTTGATTTTATGATTATATCTTATAAATAAGTTTTAGGTGAACTAAAACTAGTTAGACGGCAAATAACCTATAAAAGATTGTCTAACCCAAAAAAAACGTGCTTGCATAAAAAAACACAAATTTTAAAATAAAGATAAAAGCAAGATATTACAAACACTAACTGAAATATTAAAATTAATTATTTTAAAACTTTAAAACAGATATATTTATACCGAACAAAATACGTTTACTTGACCATAATTTATAAAAAATTCAAATACTTTAAGACAAAATTAATTTACAATAAAGGATTGACAATATTTGACAAAAAACTTAAGTAAATTTAAGTTGGTTTATTGTTTTCATTGTAATACAAAAAAAACAACCCTACCAGGTTAACACAATAAACTTTAAAACAAACATGGAATACTCTATTGAAACAAAAACAAATCATATAAAAATAACTCATGTGATCGAAAGGATAACTGAAAAAAATACAAGTTAGCAAAAACAGATGATGATTTTAATGATACAAAAATTTTAAATTCTATAAAGAAAATCAAATAGAACAGATAGAATAATCTCAAATGAAACAAATCCACATAGATTTTTTTTTAAGTAGAACAAATCAAAATATAATATTTTTTTATTAGAACAAATCAAATACAATGATTTAATATAGAACCAATCAATAAAAAAAAAAATTCATGAACAAATGAAAATAGAACAAATCCAGCCAGATGAATATACACATTTTCAAAATTACTTAGAATAAAGCTCCTCCTAGAATTTTTACAGTTTTTCCGAAATTTCTTTCTAAATTTTTTCCCCTGAAACATTACCTGTTTCAATTTAAACTTCCTTTTCCATAGATCTTGCTAAATAATTTTTCTTTAAACATGAAAAATATTTTTCCTTTCAAATTGATTTTCGGTGTGATTTTAGTATGTTTCAAAATGATAAGTTGGGTTTTTCATTTTCTAATTAATTTGTATTTTATTTTATTTTCCAATTATTTGTAAGCTGGTTTTACACAATTTTGAAAAACTAAGAACAGCAGCAAAACAAAGTAGGTTATTATTGATGTCATTGTTTGAAAATTAGACATCTTTGCTTCAAAATACTTGACTTAATGTAAGCAAATGTTTTAAAATTTGACCAATTTAGGTTTTTATCGAATTTCATACACACATAGGGGCGATAGATGATTTTAAAGTGCATGAATCAAAACAAACAAAATAAAATAATCTTAGTTAATAATAAAATTTTAAATCAAATTATGTTTTATTATATTCCAATTGAAGCGAATGACAAAAAAAAATTGAACAAAAATGACAATTGATGGATGCTTTAATCGACTCTTTTTGGTGCAAGGGCTTTCTTCGAAAATATGAAAAAAAATTAAAAAAATAATACTTTAAAATATTTTAGGTATAACATACTTTTTTTTCAATTTAATAAGTTGACAAAAAAAAACAAAAGGTATCTTAAACGATAAGGTTCTTTAGATAACGCAAGACTTAAAATGAGCAAATATTTTAAAAAATAATAATAAAAATAATAATAAATGAAATAATGCTTGCTAATATACGAAAAATAAACACTGATCTTAGAAAGACTAGTTTTACGAGTAAGTTTTCCTTAAACGATCAACTAGTGATTTAATGATTTGATTATTTACGCAAAAAGTATACATAAATTAATTTCTGTTTATCATTAATAGAGTCAATTATGTATAGGCTTTAGTTAATAGCAACAAAATGTATTTAAAGATGATAATAGAAATAAAAATAATACAAAAATAATAATTTAGGTGTTCTTGATTAGTGCTATGCCTGTGCACTAGCATATCATTTTAATAATGACGTTATAGAGAATATTTTTATTTTATCGATTAACTAGGACAGCAAACAGAAAGGAACAAACTAACAAAAAAACATTTTTAGAAAAAGACAACACATTTTTGTGATTTGTCATAGTTACCAAAAGAAAAGTTCTACAAAAACAATTGTACTCATAGAGTAAAAGAAAAGTGGAGATTTTTTTTAAGTTGTTTAAAAAAGTGTAGATTTTAAAAAAATATCAAAATAAAAAAAAATTATCAAAATTTATCCTTAAAATGGAATTTGATTGGCTTAAATGGTACAGACTGTACTTAAAGTTTATATAGTCGAATATTTTCCATATAGGAGAAAAACATAAAAAATTAAATATTGTTTTATTGACAAACAATACAAAAATTTAAAAATAGTTTTACACAATCAAATGTTATTAATTTGGATAATATTGATTTTATCAAGTTATAATATAATGAGAAGAAAAAAAAAATGTATCTTAGCAATGTTAAGATTGCTATGATAATATCCAATTGGATTCGAGAATGACTTCAAAATGGAAAAAAAATATATATATATGTACACAAATCGAAAAATTTTAACCGTTGATGACGTAGTTTTTATTCGGTTTATGAGATCTTAGAAAAGCACTGATTAAGAGCAAATGATCCCCATTTAAAAAAAAACAAAGCTTTTTGAAATAATGGACTCTAAAATACACTATATATAATCGATTTTACGTTAATACTTTAACTAATAGGTGTTGATTTACTATAACACACATATCCATCACAAAAGAACAAAACCAAAAGGCATGTGTGGATTTTAACAAAAAATAAAATGATATTTTATTTTTTTTAAATATAACAAAATTAAAAAAAAACAATTAAAAGTTTACAAAATATCTAAAATGTTCTGGTCACTAGAAAAAGAAAATGACCTTACCAAAATAATAAAAAGTTAAGTATTGGACTTTTTCCGTGTAACACAAAAAAACAAGATTAAAAATACACTTGACCAAAATAATAAAAAGTTAGGTATTGGAGTTTTTCCGTGTAACACAAAAAACAAGATTAAAATTACACTTGACCAAAATAATAAAAAGTTAGGTATTGGACTTTTTCCGTGTAACACAAAAAATAAGATTAAAATTACATATCTGATAGATGATTAATGCAGATATTATCTGAAAAGACACATTTTACTTCTACTAAAGCAAAGTACAAAAGAGATTAAAGAATTGGTTTTCACGTATAATAATAGGTTACAAAAGCTCTGTATACCTCAAGATAGAACTGTGGCATAACGCGATAGAGACCCTGTCTCTAAGTCCAGCGATTGTTATGCCAACTACCAATCTCCACAGCTAATTAGCTATTTTTTTATAAAATTTGTGCTTATGCACTTAGTTTTTATGGTAATTAGTTTGACGGGTAACATTTTACAGAAAAAAAACAGTTGTTTGCTGTACACTAGAAATTTTTTTATACAAAAATTTTATTTACTTGATTTTAAATATACCCTTCCATTAAGATGTTTTTGATTTAAAACTTTCTAATTCAAATGAGACTTTTTCGTTAGTCTATAGGTGTTATCACTGCTAAAGTCAAAGACAGTGGTTTTATTTATAAAATGTCAAGACAAAAGAAAATATATAAATTTCATAATGTAAATATTACCAAATGACATAAAGATTAGCTTAAATGGCTTATCAACCCTATAAAGTAAAAAGAGTAAAAATTTGATCATAAAATTTTATAATGAAAGAAAATACTTCTTTATTCTGCTGTTCTTGTCTGTTTTTCCAATCTGTGATTATTTCTTGATGTTAATATCTATTTTTTTTAAATATCACTGATAAAAATATAACGGTTTTCATTTGATATGGCAAGACTCAAGAGTCGTCTACTCTTTATGGTTGTATCTTCTAGGTTTTTCCTATTCCTATACCATTAAACACTAAATTTCTAAAAATCCTAACTTTTAGTTACTATCTCAAATATTATTTAATTAACCTATTTTATAACCAAGTCAGAAAAATTGTCCAAATGTCTACCATAAAACCTGTTTTAAAATAATATCCCATCATCACTTCAACACAGGTTCCAAAAATGTATAGTGACTCTTGTATACCAAATCTAAATCATGTTTCGTCACAATAAAAAGAATAGGTAGATCTACTATTTTTTATATTGAAAATTGTATTGTGAAATATAAAATTTATTCAACGACAACGCTTTTGTCTCCCTAATTAGAAAACCTAAGACACTGTGAATTCCACACTTACAGGTAGTGGCCACATTCTGAAGATAGAAAATCACAGGTGTATGACGAAGAAAGAAACTAGTCTACATCTTCGTGTTAAATAAATTTTTCGGTCTATTGTTTATCCAGTATAACTCAAAAATGAGTTCCCGACATGACGAAATAGAAAATTACCTAGGTCTCTTACTGGAATCTACTAGGTGTGACGTCACTGTCTTCATTAACCTACCCTGATATAACTTTTTATTCGTTTCATTGGTAAAGTTTTACCTCTACCTTGAATAGTTTTTCCCAAATTTAAATTCCCATTTTTACAAAATTATTTGACTTGAACGAAACCCAAAAATCCAACCCATATATTTTTCCGCTGTTTAAGACCAGTTCACCTGTAGACCATGTAAGCTATAACATGACGATTATTAATTCAGTAGTTTTCTTGATAAAGATTGGTTAAAACATTTAACTAACTATACCGTAACCCTATCTTTCAAAATTGAGCTACGATATTAGAAGATACGGCAACAAACAAAACAAATATAGACCAATAGAAAATTTTAATTAAAGGTATACCATTGAAACACCCTCTCGAGTGGAGAAGAAAAATTTTTCCAATTTACTCCTCAGCCTTCTTCTCAATGAATAGGGAGTTTAAAATCCAGCTAAAACACTCATTCCATAAAAAAACATTTTATAAAATAATCTATAATATAATGATACAAACAGCGAAAAAATTAATTCGCCCTCATCTTACAAAAAAACAACAAAAGAAAAAGAAAACGTGACGATTCCACTTGGCGAATTATTATTGGTCTATTATTTTATAACATTCCTTATACACCAAAAGATGCATATATCGAGCACATATCAATTTTGCCATACCATGAAGCCATATCAAAGTTACGTTAAAAGAAAATTCTAGGACGCTTTAATTCAAAAATACTTCCCTCTCACACATTTACTCAACAGATAGTAATAGACTTTTGTCATTTATAAAAATATCTCAAAAATTACTAAACAATTTTAGAACAATTCGTTCTTAAAAAATTTTAACTTGATGTTTTGGTCATATACAACCCAAAATAGAATAAATCAATCCTGAAATAAAAAAATATTAATTAAAATTTTTGGGGGAAGTCGAAGAATCGTAGACCTCTACAGTTGTTGAATGTCATGGTCTTCACCTATAAAAGAAAACGAAGTTATAATACTAATTTTATACATGGTTTAAACAAATATAATAAAACTTTTTCTTTAAAACATCATTTAATGAATTTATTATGCTTTTGACATAGTGTTTAGACACCATTATTTTTCTCTTCAATAAAATCGGTCTCGTAGTTATTAAAAATTAAAACAAGTTTGTACAAATTTTAAATGAGTGCTCATAAATTACGAGGATTAGATGATAATTAAAAACTTTTTAGGCGAATAAAACAATAAAACCTCTACAAATGCACAATTTAAAAAAGTTAAAATGCTAAGGCATTACTTAATTAATTTATGTTATATATGTCTATGTAATGATAGACAGGCTTGCTTTTGCAATGCAAGAGAAAAAATATCTTTAGTGTCAAAATTGCAAATATTGAAACAAAAAAAAACTTAAAAACTCAAGACAAAGATTGTCCCTTTTGACATCGACGATCTAATCTAAAAACTCAAGAGAGAGATTGATCCAGGATCTAGATTAATAATTTTTTTATAGGTTTTTCAATACGTGTGTGGCTTGAGCCATTACAAAAAAAACTTTTTGGCAAAAAATGGGTAGGGGATGAAATGTCAACTACCTCTAATTCAGAAAAATTAATCGTTTATTTAATCAACTACACTTTCCATTCCATTCCAATGGAAAGTGTCGAAATGGATGCAATAAGAAGATCAATGAGAATATCCAGAACTGATCATATAAGAAATGAGATCATAAAAGAAAGAATGGGAATCGAGGGAAGCATAACTGATGACATCACTAAAAGGCAACTGATATGGTATGCCCATGTACAACGGATGAACGACGAAAGATTACCAAAACAGGTCCTAGAATGGCAATCAATAGGGCGCAGAAAAAGAGGGCGTCCTAAACTGGAATGGCAGCAGTCAATCCAAAGATCAATGAGTCAAAAAAAACCTGACGGAAGATTACTGTCATGATCGAAGAAGGTGGAAAATAGGCGTCGGACAACGTAGAAAAACGTTCTAAACCGACATAGTAGTAGTAAACTACTGTGTAGAGTAAGTCCAACTACAGCAAAATAGTAATAACACATTAAAAAAAGAAGGCATTGTGTTATTAGCACTTAAAAAAAAAACATATAGTACGAAGTACGAAGTAGGCCTGGCAAATAGACCTTTCTTTTGGGCTACTTTTTTTTAGGAGTTGATAAAGATTACTATGATCAAAAAAAAATTACATTAACAGATAAAACAAATCAAAATTATCGAACGAACTCAAAACTAGAGAAACATTTTTACATATCTTTTAAATCTTAACATGGACAAAAAAAATACTAACCAACAGGTTTATGTTTTAATAGTTGTCTTAAACAAAAATGAAGGTTTAAAAGCTCAAATGACACGTTTAAGGTTAACAAAAATAGAAACAAAAGGTCTTAATTACTTCATGGTCTAATTTATAAAAATGAAATATAGTTTTAAAAAAAATGATAGATAGAAATTTATGTAAGCTGTTTTCAGTACCTCACTGTACACACGGGTCTAATGTGTAACACTGTAAATTACTCATTTTTTAACGTTTTACACGACGTGGTAGAAACTCATTGTTTTGCCAATATACTTATACATTAACTTAGTAGCAAAATTTTTAAGAAGAAGAATAATCTAGAAAATGTACTGGTCAACTGTAAAAAGTTTTTATGCAAAACTTTATATCATATAGATATCAAAATACCAATTTTTTTTAGTTTGTAAATAAAAATCTTATATCTATTTTTTAATTTAACGCACAAAAATCGTCACATGTGATGTGGTTACGAGAATATTAGGAATATTGTACATTGGTGTCTAGAGTTAGCTAGACAACTCAAAAATAACCGACCGACCTTAATGAAATTTAAATCAAAAAACTGCATTTCTCACTATAGATTTTGTTTGAAAAATATAAATATAAACCTTAGTATTCCTAAATGAAAAGTAAAAAATTGGACCCCCGTGAGCTTTCAAGCTACCCACGGAAAAATATAAGAGAAACAAAACTTTTGTTTTCACGAAAGCTTGTTTGATCTATAAATTCAATATCATAGTTTAGTTGATAGATATCGTAAAGTTAAATGTAAATAGATGCGTCAGACGCGGATCATAAAAAAAGGTGAAATTTCCCTCCCAAATCTTAAAATATATTTGTTTTGGACACACATAATACAGTGGTTCTAGTTCATTCATAAGATTATGTATAAAATTATTACTAACTCAAAATAAACGAGTTTTTATTTTAGGAAAAATATCAAATACCTTTATCCAATTTCAAAGGTCAAGTCAAATTTAGAAAAATAAATTGATTTATCATTATCTTTGGTTAAATTTTAGAAACAATTATTAGTACTTCTCTTATATAGTATGGAAAAGGAACTGCTAAGCAATATTTTTAGGTTATCTGGTGTTTTGGTGTAAACCTATATATTACATCAAACATGGTACTTTGATCTTATCGTATTTATTTATTTAAATTGTTTATATTTTTAGTTATTTAAAATATGCTACTTAATTTGTATATCTTTTAACAAAAATGAATAATGTACCTATATAGTCATAAAGACATGGACATGACCTGTAAACTTGGTCTTTTTAATAAAAATTACAAGAAAATATCTTCTAGCTTCAAACTAATCAAAACGATATCACTGTTATAACAAATTATCGTTTTAAAACAAGTAAAAAGGGTTAAAAAAAAGCCTTTACTGTGTTAGGACATTGATTTGTGGCTTTCTTTAGCCTTATGCAATAAAAATGCTATGAGATTATGTTTTTTTTTTCAAAAATTACTGTATGGCTTTACAAAATATTATTTCACTTAAGACATGGTCGATAGCACCAATACATTTGTTAAATCGATCGTCCTTCTGTCAAACAAATGTATTGTAAACTGGATACCTTGGGAAAATAAAAGAGGTAGTGGAAGACCACAAATGAGATGAGCGCACGATTTGAAGAAACATGCGGGAATTAGATGGATGAACACGGCGGCATACAGGAACGAGTGGAAGATATTGGAGGAGGCCTATAACCAAAGATGGATCGAAGAAGGCTAAATAAATAGATAGATAGCACCATTCTTTTTAAAAGGTAATGAATGTACTGTTAAAATTACCAATGCAAAACTTCTTTAATTACCGTGCAAATAAATACCTAACTCAAAAATTACTGTCAAAAAAATTATGTTTTCTGTCTACTGTGTTCTATGGTAACTTGTGAATGTCACACACATTATGCACAGAAAAATGAGATCTTCACTCTTGTTATTAGACAATAAAACTAGTGGTAGTTTATAACAAATAATGTTTAATTACAACTTGCGCAATGTCAGTCACTGCTCTAGGTGGCATTTTAGTGTAAAATACAGATCATAAAATAAAATATTCCTACAAGGACTTTATAAATAAAAATTTTGACTCGATCTAAAATATGTACTGAGATAAACGCTTATGGGCAGTTCTCAATAGGTAATATAGTCCTTTCTTAAGTTTAGTTAACGTGTTTTGACTTTTAAGTTAATTGGTGGATAATTTATTTATCTTTTCAGTAAA
Source organism: Aspidapion aeneum (assembly GCA_963576565.1). Lineage (NCBI taxonomy): Eukaryota > Metazoa > Arthropoda > Insecta > Coleoptera > Brentidae > Aspidapion > Aspidapion aeneum. The sequence continues at coordinate 163,581,500 of OY755038.1, read as the reverse complement.
GTTATTATTCAATACAATGACATACGAATAAAAAAAATAGGATGAAACTCTCTCTAAATAGGCTAAGTTGTGTTACCATCTGTAACTAGTAATCCGATATGGATGCCATTTTTAATTTTTCTACCAATAAGGTTTAGTTTTCTGTTAGGTTAATGTTTTGATTTTTGAAAATATGAGACATGTACCAAATTTTATTGTTGACAAAGATCAGTACTTTTACTCATAATATGAGCTTTTTATCAAACTCCTTAATCAGTTTTCTCTTTCTACATCATGGTTTTAACTCAGAATGATCTATTTGGTAATAAGTCGCTTTAGGTTTTAATTTCAAAGGTGTTAATATTTTATAAGATATTTAAGTGTGATGAGTTCATTTATTAACATAAATAGTTAATTACCTAGTTACTTTGCATGTAGCGGATTAATTCCTTTAAGGGCAAAGATAATGACAAAATAAAGCAAAAATAATTTTTATTGTGATTTTTTCCCAAAATATTTTTATTATGCTACATCTACATAATACCCGAGACAAAATTAGTTTACGACTTTACGGCCAAAACTCAAAAGTTTTTGGTCCGGTCAATTTAGTAGGCTTTACCTGAATTAAAGAAAATTGAATGAAGGGTTCTACAATAGGTTTTTCCATTTCATAATATTTAATTAGGTATACCATTTTACAAAAATGGCTTGACAATAACTTAAGATAATAAACGACAATATACTTTTTAATTTGATTAAAAATATTATGAAACGAAATTCACTTGATCACCTACATGTTAGTGAAAGAAAATAAATAAAATAGAGTCTCTCTCAAAAAAACCAAAAAAAATATACAGGAGGTTGTTTTTACATTTACCTCTCTTTACTTAAAAGCTGTGATTTTGCAGATAATGCTGATAATATCCAACTTAAGACAAAAAATCAAATTTTCTTTTATGAAAAGAATAATACGTACTTTAATAAGAAAATTATAAAGCAAAAATAGTTCGATAGGTACGTCGTTTTAAAGAATGCTATGTTTGAATGCTATGTTTTGTAACATAAAACGTAAATTTTTATTTTTAATTTGATAATAATTGTATAGAATCGATTTTTGCTGTGGCTACATTTATTTAGTCCATGTTTTTAACAAATTAGTGCTATAATTTGGCTTAGGTACTTTTTGCCAAATGAAATTTTAGCTATTAAACAAACAATAAAACCAAAATAAAGTAGAAATATCGATATCTACCAAGAAAAATACTTATAAAAACAATGTTATAATGACTTAACATAAATTTTTGTATTATTTAAACAAAAAATGTTATTAAATATTAATAAAAAAAGGTTTAATGGTTCAAAAAAACAAAAAAAAACTGTTATTAATGCAATAAAATAAATTAAAAATATCCTCCCTTAGTTATATTTGACGGGTGTCTTCAAAAAAAAATCAGTGGTTTATCAGAGGAAGGGTTGGCAATTATTGTTTCAGCCAACTAAATAAAGAGTTGCAATGGACTCTTTTTTTGTGTTTTTAATAAAAGATTCTTTAAAAAAAAGCTTAAGGAGCTTTTCGAATTTCGACAAAATAGGCTTTTAATGGCAAGAGAATGATAAGTTTAATGAGACTTTATTTTACCAACACTGTGCTACAATTAAGACAAAATAATGGATTCTTTTATCCATTTTATTTAAATAATGTTTTGATGGAACAATTTTAAAAGTTTACCAACGAGTTTTGGAGTTATAACTCAAATCTAGAGTTCAGTAAAACTTTATTAAGGCAAAAGGTTGATCCTTTCGCATGCTGGAGAATCCGTCCTCCAGATAGAAATGGAGAGCATTTTAGTTGCTGGCATATTTGGATAGTATTTAACCTTAACTTTTCAATAAAAAATATTATCCCAATTTACCTTTTCAAAATTTAAAGTGATCATATATCAATAGAAAAATTGTCATGACATTGACATTTTCCTTGTATTTACTGTTTCAAGGACAAAAAATATTCAAAAATATTAAAAAATACATAAAATAATTGTAACACAGATTATAACGTTAGTAAATTAAACAACGAAAAACAGTTATGGCACATCTTCCAACAAATTAGTTTTGGTTTCCAAAAACTAGACAAGACTATTTCTTTTAAAACGAACAATTTTACAAACATTTCCTTTAGTTTTTCCAACAAAATACTACCAATGATTTAACTAAAGTACTACTGAGTTTTTCTCAAACTTTCAACATACAATTTTCACAAATTTTCCAACATTTTTTCACAAATTTTCCAAAAACTAAATTACCCTGAACTACTGGCACCACTTTGTAACAGGGGCCTAGGATGTGACAGTGGTACTGTCACCTCAAGTGGCCAAGGATTAAATGTTGTAAGCTACCAACTTGGGCTACAACTTATATAAATTATATAAAAAGATTAAATGTTACTATATGTTATTAAATTTACACGATCTCGAAAGGGAATTTGACGGTTCTTGGAGGAAAAGTATGCTATAAACGTTTTTCTCAAATATATAACTATTGTAGGATAATCATACATACCTTTTCAATTTTCTTCTTGTAGCTTCACACTTTCACTTCTTATATTTATTAGTTGAATATCGACTTTTTACTACTATTAAACTTTTGTATTCAAATATTAACACTTCTTAAACTTTTAGGTTTTATAAACCTTTTATATATTTGTTGTAAATATATATATTTATCAACATCTTAAACGTTGATTGAATGAAACTATTCAATCAACTGTTTAATTTACTTAATATTACTATTTAGGTTTGGGATATGTTATTGATTAAAAATGCTGAATTTAGGGCAACGAATGGTTTGTATTTTGTTGTTAAAATAAACCATAAAACAGATAAAAACATTATTTCAAAACACTGGAAACAGTAATAAATAAAAGCTTTAAAATTAATAAACTCTAAAAGAAAAGACCAAAATAATTATGAATATTAAAGATAACAGTTTTATACAATGTTAAAATAATTGATAAATTTCCCCAGTTGAAATAAAACCCCCCTTAAGAAGTGTGAATGAAAGCGTAACGTACCAGGCAAAGGCAAACTAAAGAGTAAACTCCCTGACGACTTTCGAAAGTTTCCCGTCTCAGTTAAAGCGACCCTGCGCTTGAAGGGACAAATATCTTGGCGTTGATTGGCAAGAATTCTACTCCCTTTCGCTTTGGCGAGAAAGAGATAGACTGCGCTTTAAGCGCTCCACTAAGAAACAAAATAGCAATGCAAGCCAGACTGAAAAACCCGTTAGAAAGTAAAATTACACAGTGTGTTTTTTTTTAATTGAAAATAGTTTAGCTAATTTGTTTCCAGTTACAAAATATGAATTATTTTGATGTTATTGGCTCAAAGGACATATTAGCCGAATACAACTTTTATTAAAATACAGCGAACCTGAAAGTATGCCTAAAAACAAGTCGCCGAGTTGCCATAAATTTTACTTAATCTTAACCTAGTCTTGCATATAATTAATGCCTGTTGATGTCAAAACAATATTTAATTAAAAATCTTTAAAAACTTATAAATGGCAAAAATACCATTTATGCTCAAATCCCGTTTTGTTACAGTGCTATAAACAAGTGATAAAATAAAAAGAGCACTTTTAACCCCAACGTAAAAAAAATTTTTAAATTATTTTATTGTAGGCTGATTCTTTACTAATTTTCGCAGACCACAATAAAAGTTACTCAAATACGGAAAGCGTTATACAAAATGAAACAGAAGAATGCCAAGTAAGTAAGTCAAAATGTGCGTAATAAAATGTTTTGAGTTTAGGTCAAGAGGGGTCACCTTAGGTTAGAAATGCTTTGACATCTGGTAGAAAACCATTTAGTAGAATACATTTGGTAGAAAATATATTTGGTAAAAAAATGTTTGATAGAAAATGCATTTGGTAGAATAACACTTGATAGAAAATAAGTTTGGTAGAAATAACATTTGTTAGAAAAACATTTGGTAAAAAAATATTTAATGGACAATAGATTTGGTAAAATAACCTTTGATAGAAAGAGATTTGGTAAAAAAACATTTAAAAAGTACATATTAGGTCAGGATAGGTTTGGTTAGATTATGAAATATTTTCATACCCAATGTCCTTTCTAACATTTGCTGTTCTGCCAATTGTACTTTCTATCACATGTTATTCTAGAAAATGTGTTTTCTGTGATAGGTTTTTTTGCCAATTGTACTTTCTACCAAATGTACTTTTCCAAAAATATTTTTTACCATTTAAATGTGTTTTCTATGAAATGTTCGTATACCAAATGTTTTTCTAGCAATTTTTTTTTTATATTTTTCTACCAAATGTATTTAAAATAAAAAATCGTTAAACAGGACTCCATAGGACTTCCACAGGATTGCCACAGGACTATACAGGACCCCGAGGGTACTGGCGCCTAAGGGGTGCCCTAAGCATGATTAATTAGGGAGGCCGGCAAAGGCAAATCAACTCTCTAAGGAAAACGAGAGTTAAGACGTTTTTTTTTTGTTGGTCGCGAATTTTTTTATGGGCGCCTGTCAGTCAGGACTATACAGGACACTACAAGCCCAAAAATTTATTAAAGTCCCGTAGGAAGGTGTACAAATTTGGTTCAGCTGATCACCCCTCGGTTTTTATAAAAAAAACAAATTATATTCATAACACGCCGTAGATAGATTGACAATTCACATACAACATATTTGAACTTATATTTACACAGTAACAAAAATATTAAAAGATGGCTAAATAAAGTGAAAATACGACGGTGTCAAAAAGTGCCATTTTCCGTAGCAAACTCATCCAAAAAAATTGCCGCAAGTCAGTATTTTCCGCACGCGAGTGTAAAAAACAATTTGTAATTTTGAATTTAGTAAAACCCCTATCAAAGGAAGAGAGGCTACGAACATTTTATAAATTGTAAGCGTTTTAAACGTCCCAGATGCCATTTTATTTTAACAATTTTTTTTATTATTTAGAAGAATATCACCAGTAAGACGGAAATTCTTCCCCGTTTAAAACAAAGATCTATTTTCAAAAAAAAAATATATTATAAAATTGTCGCTTTGTGACTATATTTAAGCATAAATTTATTTAATTTTTGACATTTTGTTTAAACTTAAAAATAATTCTGGTCCTAGACAAAAGATTACTTTCAATAATTAAGGAAAGTTTTTGTAAAAATCTGTAGCCGTCTTGGAGAAAACCCTGTATTTCTAAACAACCACAAATTACATTTACACTAGAATATCGGCGCAATTCTGACCCTTAAAAATCTGTGCCATTATATTGATCTAAAAAAATGTCAAAAGGGTGGATGGAATTATGTATATTCAATTAATGCTAAATAAGCAGTGATTTTTAGACAGGTAATTAAAGTATTTTTATAGGTATTTTGTGGCACCCCTGTACATATTCAGGAAATAGCGTCCAGTAAACAATGTTGGTCTCACTGTTTAAAATTACACATAGAAACCTCAAACTCGGGTTAAGCCTTATAGAAACAGCCCTTTTTCGAACATTTTGTTCGATTTCTGGCTCATTCTCTAGGAGTTAACAATGTTAAGGTGAAAATGTCTAATTAACGTCCTCCTGTATAAATGTATATTTTTTAGTGTGTAAAGTGAAGACGAAAACGTGCCACTTTCCATACCAAACAACTCAATTCAAAAACAGTGCGGAAAGTATATGAGAATGTCAAATATAATTTACCATTTGGATTTGGTAAAACCTCTATCAAGGGGTGAAAGGGACTAAAATTTTAAATGCTGCCTCGGGCGCCAAAAATGCTAGCTGCGGCTCTGATGGTCCGGTTTCGTAAAAAACCGAAAAGACAAGGATATTGCTATTGTTTTAAAAATAATTCTTAGCGACCAGCAGAGGGCCCCACTTTATTGATGACAAAAGCGGCAATTGTTGGTCTTGTAAGGGTTTAACAATACACGTTTTCCTACCAGATGACCTGCAATTTTTTGTATTTTTATTTTTTATTTATTTAGAGGAATGTCCCTTGTAGGCCCGAAATTCTTCCCCGATTGAATCAGATAACAATTTCCTATTAAAAAAATGATATGAAAATGATCGATTTTTGACTATAAATAAGCATAATTTCATGCTATTTTGGAGAAATTTTTTTAACTAAAAAATAGTTTTAGGCCTGTACCAAAGATCACTTTAAACGATAAAAAAAAAGTTTTTGTTAAAACCTTTAGCCGTCTTCAAGAAAAGCGTGTATTTCCAAACCCTTACATTAGCACTAAAATATCGGCGCGAGTCGGCCCCTTAAAATGTTCGCTTTTTTTAAATAAATGTTTTTTGCAGTAAAAATACAGTGTTTTTGTTTTATTCACAGAAAGGGGGGCGTAACCAATTCAACATTTCAAAAATAGTTTGAGAACCACTGCTATAGACGATTTGTGTCAAACTTGGTACTTGAGCTTGTTTAAGTTTAAATTGTGCTCACCGTATAATCCATAACAAAGCTGCGTTGGAAAGAAGCTACCCACATAGCACAAAAATCACATCAACGTTAAATTAACGTGAACAGAAATAACAAAGTCTTTTTTTACTTGAAAACAACCTCATACCATGTAATATTTATTTTGTTAAATCTACATGCTTAAAGATAACTTAAAAACAAGGAGAAATCAAGCTATAAAAATGTACTTTTTGCTGATATTAAAGATAACAGTTTTATACAATGTTAAAATAATTGATAAATTTCCCCAGTTGAAATAAAACCCCCCTTAAGAAGTGTGAATGAAAGCGTAACGTACCAGGCAAAGGCAAACTAAAGAGTAAACTCCCTGACGACTTTCGAAAGTTTCCCGTCTCAGTTAAAGCGACCCTGCGCTTGAAGGGACAAATATCTTGGCGTTGATTGGCAAGAATTCTACTCCCTTTCGCTTAGGCGAGAAAGAGATAGACTGCGCTTTAAGCGTTCCACCAAGAAACAAAATAGCAATGCAAGCCAGACTGAAAAACCCGTTAGAAAGTAAAACTACACAGTGTGTTTTTTTTTAATTGAAAATAGTTTAGCTAATTTGTTTCCAGTTACAAAATATGAATTATTTTGATGTTATTGGCTCAAAGGACATATTAGCCGAATACAACTTTTATTAAAATACAGCGAACCTGAAAATATGCCTAAAAACAAGTCGCCGAGTTGCCATAAATTTTACTTAATCTTAACCTAGTCTTGCATATAATTAATGCCTGTTGATGTCAAAACAATATTTAATTAAAAATCTTTAAAAACTTATAAATGGCAAAAATACCATTTATGCTCAAATCCCGTTTTGTTACAGTGCTATAAACAAGTGATAAAATAAAAAGAGCACTTTTTAACCCCAACGTAAAAAAATTTTTTAAATTATTTTATTGTAGGCTGATTTTTTACTAATTTTCGCAGACCACAATAAAAGTTACTCAAATACGGAAAGCGTTATACAAAATGAAACAGAAGAATGCCAAGTAAGTAAGTCAAAATGTGCGTAATAAAATGTTTTGAGTTTAGGTCAAGAGGGGTCACCTTAGGTTAGAAATGCTTTGACATCTGGTAGAAAACCATTTAGTAGAATACTGGTAAGGTCAGGCCTTCTGTAGAAAATAAAATATACCGAAGGACCACTCGAGATAGCTCGAGAAAAACGTGTGGGAGTTAAGAGGGACTGTATCTTTCCACAGGGCTCCGACAGGGAAAAAAGAGCCTAAAAACTTATTTACTAAAAAATAGCGCAACAATGAAGAATTATCAAGAAACGACTTACCCTTAGATGTCTTTTGTAGCTACTTGGCTGGCCAGCCCGATTATACGCGAAGTACCAGACTCTCCATTGTTCTATAGTTCAAAATGTTCCAAACACTAATATCTAATAAACTAAAGCGTAAAATTAATAGTTTCCACAATTTTAATATAAAATAATAGCGGTGCGGTGACTTTACTTGCACGAGGCGCGTGGTTGAGTTGTTCGCTCAGACAATCGGCGTTTTCGTCTGCTAGGCCGAATTTAGCCGCTTATCTCAAATCCTTCATTGCTGGAAGAAGCGCGCGAAGTTTAAATTTAAAATATGGAAAGATATAGCGTAAAGTAAATCAAAATAATATTCTAAAAACGCTTGTAAGCGTAGAAAATGTAACCCAAAAATATTTAAAAACTAAGAGAGATAGCTTCTCTAATTTTAAGTGAAAATTAGAGAATATAATTATTTACAAAAATAAAAACAAGTTGGGAAACTTGTTCATTCGGCCCACCAAAATGAGCATCATTTTTCGGTAGGTGAATCTGAATCAATTGGAAGGGGGCAAAGCTTGACTAAAGGTCGTTTAAAGATACCGGACGCGGTACGAAGATTTGCCACCCTAGCGTGCCCATCAGGCCCTTTAAAAATTTCAATAATGCGACCTACCCGCCATTGAAGAGGCGGTGATAACTCGTCTTTGATAAGAACGAGGGTACCTATTTTTGGCTCTGCGCATGGTTCCAACCATTTATTTCGTACTTGAAGGGTATGTAAAAATTCTTGGCTCCAACGACGCCAAAAATCGGCTTGTATTCGTTGGACCAAGTTCCATCGCGATAACCGATTCTCAGGTTTACTTGAAAAATCTTCATCAGGAACAGAAACTAAAGGTCCATGTGTTAAAAAATGTCCCGGTGTTAAAACCTGTAGATCGTTACAGTCGGTAGATTGCGGGGTCAAGGGGCGAGAATTTAAAATCGCCTCAATTTGACAAAGAACCGTGTACAACTCCTCATAACTTAGAATTTGCGAGCCAATGGTACGAATTAAGTGAGTTTTCACTGATTTTATCCCTGACTCCCAAAGACCGCCGAAGTGGGGAGCTGATGGAGGGATAAAATTCCAGGCGATAGCTTGTTGCGTGCAAGCATTTCTTGCAAGATCAAGCAATTCTTTGCTTGATTTAACGAAATTTGTGCCATTATCTGAAAAAAGAGTTTTTATGTAACCTCTTCGGGCAACAAAGCGACGTAGCGCAGCTAAAAAAGCGTCCGAAGTTAGATCTGACACTAACTCGAGATGTAAAGCTTTAGTATTTAGACAAATAAAAAGGCAGATATATGCTTTTTGTGTTTTTACACCTCTGTGTTTACTGAGAGTGATAGGTATAGCACCACTAAAATCTACTCCACTAAAAGTAAAAGGCTTTTGTGGAATCAAGCGGTAGGACGGAATTTGTCCCATGATTTGCTCATAAGAATGCGGTTTGACGCGAAAGCAACGAACACATTTGGATAAAACCGTTTTAATTAAGCGTTTGGCAGATAAAATCCAAAAAATTTGACTAATGAGATATTGGACTGTTTGCACTCCGACATGCAAATATTTTTTGTGCATATATTCAATAAAAATATAAGAAAGTCTACTTTCCTTGGGTAAAAGAAGAGGATGTTTTTGTCCGTAAGAAATAGTCATGGCTTGTTGAATGCGTCCTCCAACTCTTATAAGACCATCTTGGTCTAAAAAGGGATTCAATTTTTGTATGGGTTTTATGCATTTTTTCTGGTTTTGAAGGTTAAGAATTACTTCAGAAAAGTATTTTTGTTGTTCGTGCTTAGCCAAACATTTTAAAGCGTTAAAGAGATCGATATAATCTATATTTGTCCTTTTTCTGACGTCTGCGGATAGTCTACAATTATTTATGAATCGTAAACTGCGGGCTAAAAGTAGTTGAATAGCGTAAAAATCGGATTTATTATTTAAAAGCGAATCTAAAAAATTTTCCGTTATTCGGTCACAAGAAATCAGAGCAACATTTTTTCGTTCCTCAGTCTCTAAACTGTCATTTATTTTGACTTGCGGGGTTTTTGTTGGCCATTTATCGAAAGATTCTTGTAAAAAACTAGGGGCGGCCCACCATAGGGGATGATTTAAAAGCTCACTCGGCGAGCAGCCGCGGCTGGCTACATCGGCACTATTGAGAAATGTGGGGGTATATAACCAACATTCTGGATTAATATTATCTTGGATAAGACTAACACGATTTGCGACAAAAGTTTTCCATTTACTTGGATGGGATTTTATCCAGTGTAAAACAACCATTGCGTCCGAAAAAGCGTAAATATTATTTATTGTGAACCTTTTTATGAATATATCATATGTGTATTTTAAGACCTCAGATAAAAGAGTAGCGGCTAGAAGTTCTATTCTCGGAATACTAACAAATTTTTTAAGTGGAGCGATGCGACTTTTCGCAAGAACAAAATATATGTGATATTTAGCGTTTCGTAAGACACGTAAGTATATTACGCATGCGTACCCTCGTTCACTCGCATCACAAAAACCACAGAGATCGATGGATTCGGCGTTGGTGATGTCAATGTGGCGGGGTAAACTAAATTTTTCTAAAACTTGAAATTCAGATTGATAGAGTGTCCACTGACGAACTATTTCTAAAGTAGGCGTGGCGTCCCAGGAAATACCAAGTAACCAAATTTGTTGAATCAAATATTTTAAAGTGAATGTTACTGGGGTAAGATAACCATGGGGGTCATAGCAGCGTGCTAAAAAAGAAAGAAGCGTCCTTTTTGTACAGCTTTGCTGATTAGGTAATATGTTAAATCGAAACTCGTCGTATGAAGGATGCCAGCACAGGCCTAAGACCTTAGTGACGTCATCCGAATCGAGAGATAAAACTGCGGGGTTGACTAAGGAGGGATCTAAATGAGAGATCACTTCTGAGCGATTGCTAGACCATTTGTGTAATTTCAAGCCAGCGTTTCCTAACAATTCCGTAAGCTCATGCTGCAAATTTAACGCCTCTTGAACCGTTTTACATGAAGTAGTGACGTCATCAATATAGGTATCGTTAAGTATAACTTTAGCAGCGTGAGGGTAGTTATCATATTCGGACTCAGCTAAGTGCTGAAGGGTGCGTAAAGCGAGATATGGTGAACAGTTCACTCCGTAAGTGACAGTTCGTAGTTTAAAAACGGAAACTTTTTCATTAGGGTTAAACCGCCAAAATATTTTTTGGTATTTTTGATGATCAGGGTTGATATTTATACCACGATACATTTTTTGAATATCGCAGGTGAGCGTCACAGGGTTAAGGCGAAAATGTAATAATATTTGAATAATATCTTTTTGTAGTTTTGGACCCGATAATAATACTTGATTAAGCGAAATATGCGTAAAAGGGTCAGTAATACTCGCATTAAAAACTACCCTTGTCTTAGTAGTGATAGCTTCATTTTTAACAACAGCGAAATGTGGAATAAAATAGCTGTCTGAATCGTCTTCTTTTTCTGAGTCATAGTCCATATGACCCAATTCCAAATATTCATTCATAAATTTAGAATATTCACAATACAAGTTTTTATCGCGAAGTAGTTTTTTTTCTAAAGATAAGAAACGATTTAGCGCGACTTGTTTTATTCCAGGAAACTGCGGTGGATTGTCAAATGTGCGAAAGGGAAGGGAGACAGTATACCGGCCGTCTTGATTACGCGACACGCTCTGTTTAAAATAATTTTCACAAATTTCATCCTCTGGTTTCAAATGAGTTTTTTGGGGGACGCAGTCGGTTTCCCAAAATTTTGAAATTAATTGCGAAAGCGAGTCATTTTCATTTTGACAAAAAAGAGCATTAATTGGCGGGGTAGAAATTAAGGGTTGATTTATTTGTCCCATCAAAATATAGCCGAAAATAGTTCCCATAGCAAAGGGATGATTTGGATCATCGCTAGCGATTTTTTCACCCTGTATAATTAGTGGAAAGAGATCCATACCAATTAGTAAATTTACAGGCGAAGGGTTGTAAAAAGTGGGATCTGCTAAGGGTAAATTTTTTATAAAATGCCAATTTTCTGTATTTATTTTTACTGACGGTAAATCAGTACAAACCTTTTGCAAAATAATCGCTTGCGTGGACACAAAAATATCTGGTTTTTGAAAATTACAAATTTTAATAAAAATCGATCCTAGATCAGAAGTAAGAGAGTTGCCTCCAACCCCCTGTATATTTGAACATAAGGGTTGTCTGGGAAGGCCCAATTGTTGCGCTAATTTTTGAGAACAGAAAGTGTTTTGCGAACCGCTGTCTAAAACGGCTCTAACTGTTTGAAAGTGACCGCGGACATCTTGAATTTTTACTAGGATAGTTGACAATAAAACTTGCGATTGCGCAGAAATAAAACCACAATGCGTGGGGTTAGAACCCGAAGGAGTTGCGATTGGTACTTGTGAATTAGAAGACGTCGAAGTAAAATTATTATTATTTTGAGTAGAGTAATTTTGAAGCGGACACCCAGTAGCCGGGGATCTAAAACTTTGCTGACTGGCCAAGTAACCACGTGGTGAACTATTTGGAGATGCGTTGGGAGACATATTAGAGAGATTTTGTGAGAAATTCACGTTAGCATCAAAATGGGATCTATTTTGATTTTGAGAATTAGCGTAATTATAATTTCGCTCAAAATGAATTAATGAGTGGTGTCTTTGATTACCAGGGCAATAGCGACATGAGCGTAGACTTTGACAAGAATTTGTTAAATGTATTGAGCTTAAACAATTTAAACATAGTTTTTTATTTTTAGCGTAAGAATAGCGTTCGTAGGGAGATTTACCTTTAAATGCGTTACATAAATATATTGAATGTGTGTTAGAATCACAAAAAGCGCATCTATCTTTAGAATGAGTATTTTCCGTACCAAGTAGCGTTTTTGTATAATAAGGCGAGGCGTTATTTTTATAAAACTGTTTATTATTTTTAAATCTATTTTTAGATTGTAGCGAATAAAGCGAATTACATTGACTTTCAAGAAAATTATAAATTTCTTGATATTTGGGCATTTCATTAGACCTAGAATTAGCTAGTTCAAAGCGCGAAAGTAGTACCTCAGGCAATTTATCTAGTAAAATGTTGGCGAGCGGAAAACACCATTGATCAGTGTCGTAATTTAGAGTTTTTAAAGCCTCAATGTTTTCTGAAAAAACATCAAGCAGCGTGCGCAGCGTTTCTGGATTGTCGTCTTTGAGAGCGGGAAAATTATACACGGAGCGCCAATAAGTTTGAGCCGATAAGCGGGGGTTATGATAGCGTTTTAGAAGCGTATTGTAAGCGATTATATAATTAGCGTCGGTTATTTGTAAATGTTTAACTACGTTTAAAGGCGGTCCTTTTAGGTAGGACAGTAACAAATTAAATTTAGCGTTTGTAGGAATACTAGGATTATTGTGTACAGAACTATTGTACATATCTAGAAAGGTTGGAAACTTAGTGATGTCGCCATGAAATTCGACAATGCGCAGTCTTGGCATTAAAGACGCCATAAAGCGGTCTGGATCAGAAGAATTTGAAATTTGCGTTAAGTTTTGAGGTTGAGGAGCTTCAATTTTCACCTCAAATAGTTGTTTTTGAATTCGTTTAATATCATAGAAGCTGTCGTCAAACTCAGTAAGGCGTTCATTTTCTTCTTCCAGTCTCTCCGGACTTGCCGAATAAGCCTCTATTATTTGATTTTGATAAATAAAAAATGTTTCTTTCATTTCATCAAGGTCGATAAGTCGAACCTGTAAACACGGTTTTTTTGTATCATCCGTTAGGCATGCATTAGCTAAGTTATGAAGAGTATTAATGCGATTATGTTGCACATTACGGAGTGCTTCTTAAGTTGCGTACTCATTGTAATGTTTTTAAAAAACTCCGTTAAAACAGGTGAACGATTAGTTTCCGAAATTTTTAATATTTAAAAATTAAAAGCGTTTAAAAAGAAAAGAAAATAGGCGATAAACAATGTAAACAAGTCTCATTTACCTCTCTAAGATCGTGTGTTGGAAACTTTTCCTACGTGCAGTCGACGCCAAGCCAAAAAGAGGTAGGAAATGCGCGAAAACAATGCGCGTTCGGTACTTTTTTACTTGTTATTTTTACTGCGAGCACAGCAAAAAGAGCAAGGTCAGCGTATTTATTAAAAATTTTATATTTAACAAAATGCGATTTAGACTTTAATTTTTCCCGGGGTCCTGTTATCAGGCTCGAACCTGGACCAATGGTGAGGTCAGGCCTTCTGTAGAAAATAAAATATACCGAAGGACCACTCGAGATAGCTCGAGAAAAACGTGTGGGAGTTAAGAGGGACTGTATCTTTCCACAGGGCTCCGACAGGGAAAAAAGAGCCTAAAAACTTATTTACTAAAAAATAGCGCAACAATGAAGAATTATCAAGAAACGACTTACCCTTAGATGTCTTTTGTAGCTACTTGGCTGGCCAGCCCGATTATACGCGAAGTACCAGACTCTCCATTGTTCTATAGTTCAAAATGTTCCAAACACTAATATCTAATAAACTAAAGCGTAAAATTAATAGTTTCCACAATGTTAATATAAAATAATAGCGGTGCGGTGACTTTACTTGCACGAGGCGCGTGGTTGAGTTGTTCGCTCAGACAATCGGCGTTTTCGTCTGCTAGGCCGAATTTAGCCGCTTATCTCAAATCCTTCATTGCTGGAAGAAGCGCGCGAAGTTTAAATTTAAAATATGGAAAGATATAGCGTAAAGTAAATCAAAATAATATTCTAAAAACGCTTGTAAGCGTAGAAAATGTAACCCAAAAATATTTAAAAACTAAGAGAGATAGCTTCTCTAATTTTAAGTGAAAATTAGAGAATATAATTATTTACAAAAATAAAACCAAGTTGGGAAACTTGTTCAAATACATTTGGTAGAAAATATATTTGGTAAAAAAATGTTTGATAGAAAATGCATTTGGTAGAATAACACTTGATAGAAAATAAGTTTGGTAGAAATAACATTTGTTAGAAAAACATTTGGTAAAAAAATATTTAATGGACAATAGATTTGGTAAAATAACCTTTGATAGAAAGAGATTTGGTAAAAAAACATTTAAAAAGTACATATTAGGTCAGGATAGGTTTGGTTAGATTATGAAATATTTTCATACCCAATGTCCTTTCTAACATTTGCTGTTCTGCCAATTGTACTTTCTATCACATGTTATTCTAGAAAATGTGTTTTCTGTGATAGGTTTTTTTGCCAATTGTACTTTCTACCAAATGTACTTTTCCAAAAATATTTTTTACCATTTAAATGTGTTTTCTATGAAATGTTCGTATACCAAATGTTTTTCTAGCAATTTTTTTTTTTATATTTTTCTACCAAATGTATTTAAAATAAAAAATCGTTAAACAGGACTCCATAGGACTTCCACAGGATTGCCACAGGACTATACAGGACCCCGAGGGTACTGGCGCCTAAGGGGTGCCCTAAGCATGATTAATTAGGGAGGCCGGCAAAGGCAAATCAACTCTCTAAGGAAAACGAGAGTTAAGACGTTTTTTTTTTGTTGGTCGCGAATTTTTTTATGGGCGCCTGTCAGTCAGGACTATACAGGACACTACAAGCCCAAAAATTTATGAAAGTCCCGTAGGAAGGTGTACAAATTTGGTTCAGCTGATCACCCCTCGGTTTTTATAAAAAAACAAATTATATTCATAACACGCCGTAGATAGATTGACAATTCACATACAACATATTTGAACTTATATTTACACAGTAACAAAAATATTAAAAGATGGCTAAATAAAGTGAAAATACGACGGTGTCAAAAAGTGCCATTTTCCGTAGCAAACTCATCCAAAAAAATTGCCGCAAGTCAGTATTTTCCGCACGCGAGTGTAAAAAACAATTTGTAATTTTGAATTTAGTAAAACCCCTATCAAAGGAAGAGAGGCTACGAACATTTTATAAATTGTAAGCGTTTTAAACGTCCCAGATGCCATTTTATTTTATCAATTTTTTTTATTATTTAGAAGAATATCACCAGTAAGACGGAAATTCTTCCCCGTTTAAAACAAAGATCTATTTCCAAAAAAAAAAAAATATATTATAAAATTGTCGCTTTGTGACTATATTTAAGCATAAATTTATTTAATTTTTGACATTTTGTTTAAACTTAAAAATAATTCTGGTCCTAGACAAAAGATTACTTTCAATAATTAAGGAAAGTTTTTGTAAAAATCTGTAGCCGTCTTGGAGAAAACCCTGTATTTCTAAACAACCACAAATTACATTTACACTAGAATATCGGCGCAATTCTGACCCTTAAAAATCTGTGCCATTATATTGATCTAAAAAAATGTCAAAAGGGTGGATGGAATTATGTATATTCAATTAATGCTAAATAAGCAGTGATTTTTACACAGGTAATTAAAGTATTTTTATAGGTATTTTGTGGCACCCCTGTACATATTCAGGAAATAGCGTCCAGTAAACAATGTTGGTCTCACTGTTTAAAATTACACATAGAAACCTCAAACACGGGTTAAGCCTTATAGAAACAGCCCTTTTTCGAACATTTTGTTCGATTTCTGGCTCATTCTCTAGGAGTTAACAATGTTAAGGTGAAAATGTCTAATTAACGTCCTCCTGTATAAATGTATATTTTTTAGTGTGTAAAGTGAAGACGAAAACGTGCCACTTTCCATACCAAACAACTCAATTCAAAAACAGTGCGGAAAGTATATGAGAATGTCAAATATAATTTACCATTTGGATTTGGTAAAACCTCTATCAAGGGGTGAAAGGGACTAAAATTTTAAATGCTGCCTCGGGCGCCAAAAATGCTAGCTGCGGCTCTGATGGTCCGGTTTCGTAAAAAACCGAAAAGACAAGGATATTGCTATTGTTTTAAAAATAATTCTTAGCGACCAGCAGAGGGCCCCACTTTATTGATGACAAAAGCGGCAATTGTTGGTCT
This sequence comes from Aspidapion aeneum, assembly GCA_963576565.1. Lineage (NCBI taxonomy): Eukaryota > Metazoa > Arthropoda > Insecta > Coleoptera > Brentidae > Aspidapion > Aspidapion aeneum. The sequence continues at coordinate 163,564,772 of OY755038.1, read as the reverse complement.
TGTAAGGGTTTAACAATACACGTTTTCCTACCAGATGACCTGCAATTTTTTGTATTTTTATTTTTTATTTATTTAGAGGAATGTCCCTTGTAGGCCCGAAATTCTTCCCCGATTGAATCAGATAACAATTTCCTATTAAAAAAATGATATGAAAATGATCGATTTTTGACTATAAATAAGCATAATTTCATGCTATTTTGGAGAAATTTTTTTAACTAAAAAATAGTTTTAGGCCTGTACCAAAGATCACTTTAAACGATAAAAAAAAAGTTTTTGTTAAAACCTTTAGCCGTCTTCAAGAAAAGCGTGTATTTCCAAACCCTTACATTAGCACTAAAATATCGGCGCGAGTCGGCCCCTTAAAATGTTCGCTTTTTTTAAATAAATGTTTTTTGCAGTAAAAATACAGTGTTTTTGTTTTATTCACAGAAAGGGGGGCGTAACCAATTCAACATTTCAAAAATAGTTTGAGAACCACTGCTATAGACGATTTGTGTCAAACTTGGTACTTGAGCTTGTTTAAGTTTAAATTGTGCTCACCGTATAATCCATAACAAAGCTGCGTTGGAAAGAAGCTACCCACATAGCACAAAAATCACATCAACGTTAAATTAACGTGAACAGAAATAACAAAGTCTTTTTTTACTTGAAAACAACCTCATACCATGTAATATTTATTTTGTTAAATCTACATGCTTAAAAATAACTTAAAAACAAGGAGAAATCAAGCTATAAAAATGTACTTTTTGCTGAAGTTTCTGGTGCTGTGTATATATCGTGTTTTTTTCCCTCGTTATTTTCATGTATCAAATTTACACTTAAAAAGTCCTCCACAACATGTTCTAAGACGCCACTAGATTAATACTTCTCAAACATGCTAACTTTCTGCGTCTTTTTTGGTCACGTTTTTTTAATAACATTTTTTTAACTTAAAAGGGACGCAAAAAAAAGTTATAAAAGTTCACTAGTTTAAGACTGCAACACTTCTAGACAATTTTGAAGATGGCGCTCGAGGCAAGACAAAATATCTATATATCTCTCTATATACATTATGTTTTTGATAAAAGCTAAACAAGATTTTTTAACAGTAAACACTTTCACAGAATCTTAATGTGTCTTTATCAGGTAAATAACAGATGCGTCGTGATCGTGAAGGATCAGGGATCAGTTCCTAAACAGGTTTTTGGAGTTTTAAGGCCAAAGCACTACCTGATAGATTTCATCAAAGTGAAAAATGCCGACAATAGGTGGCGCTGCTGCTAGTAAAATCTCAAAAATATTCGGTAGAAAAGCCATGTAAGTCGCGTTTTAAAATTCATGTAGAAAAGGCGTGAATCTAATATGATTTAACGTTTATAAAAATAGCTTGAAACTAACGTAAAAACATTGCTGTTTTAATTCGATAATGGCCTTATTACAACACAGTTTTTAGTAACGTTATTTTTTATAACGTTAATGAATGACTTATTAAGCTTGTTTTCATATATGAAATAAACGTTTTCTTCTAGCAGTTTTTAAAATCAACGTTTTTTTTCTCACTCTTATTTTACGTGTCAAACACGTGATTGTGCTATGTGGGTAAAAACCAAACTAAATCTTAAAAAGAGTTAAACTGTATACCAAAAACTTTATACCAAAAACGAGAAAATAATACGATGTAACCGTGACTTTGTAGCGGATAAGAGTCTGCAAGTTTAACGACTGCATAATCAAATAAGAATGATCTTCCAGAAAAATGTGTTTTTAAGTCCAACAAAATAAATATTTTTAAAGAATCCGTCCACGTTTTTATATTAGTTTGTTGAAAGTCAGGTGTGGTAAACTGCCGATGATTCAAAATAGGACCATTGACCGTAAAGGATTTTTTACATTTTCTTTTTTCAGGAACAATCCACGGGTAAAAGTTAACTTATCTGTAATTTTTGGTTTTTAGGATATTGCAGTTGGTATTTTTTATGGAGTAACCTTCCTTTTATTTGATTTTAGAAATTAGTATAAAATTTTCTTCCAAATGACGTGTCATACTGAACATTTATTTTTTTTTTATTTTTAAGTTTTTATTTTTTGAATATTTTTACATTATTTGTATGTTTTATTAATATATTTAAGTTAGCCTAAAGTGCTTTAAAAATAATAGACAACCACTTCTGTTAGCACGAGTGTACCTACCACTTTTATGATGCCGCAAGTGTACACTTGGGGACTAATTAAATGGCCGCTGCCGTTTTCAGAAGAGCTAAGATGAGAATCCGAATTTAATAGAATTTTGATATTACCCAAGCCAGCAATATTAGACTGCAAGCCAAACGAAATACAGTGAATAGCCCTGAGTTAATGCTTAAATTAAATTAAATAAGGGCCTACGTGCAAATTTTATGAAAACGAGTTTATTTAAGAAATCTAATGGTATATTTAAAAAAATATTAATTTAAATAAATAATAATGCCCTTAGAAGAACTCTAGCGCAATTCTATCAAATTCTAATCAAAAAGTTATTAATTCTAGACATTTACATTTTTTGAATAAATTGCATATTAATTTTAAAAGTACTTTTTTGCAGATAGGCCTTTTTAGCCGTAGAATGATGATTGTCGCGTCTGGCAATACCTACAGAATTTTTAATTGTGCAAAGAAATATTTCGTATTTTATAAATAATATGTAATATAATACAGGATGTAGCAGAATGAAGGTGCGTTTTTAAAATATGAATAACTCAGCTAATTACAAGAATTTAAGTTGAGATTTTAACAGTTGAAAAGTGAATTTGCGTTTCTGCAATGTTGGAGTCGTTCCTCAAAGTTCCGCATCACACAAATCAATTTCAATTGCCCATGGGCGTAGTTAGGGTGGCTTGGGTGGAGGTTAAGCCTTTCCGTCCAAAGCTTATTAAAATTAACCCCCCCCTGAAATTATTCGAACATTACCATAGACACACAACACACAATTCAGAAGAGAAAGTATGACTATATCCTCACAGATGAGAACACCTAACTACGCCCATGCCAATGGCCCACTTGTGCTCTGGGTAGTTATTCTGGGTCTTAAATGATGTGACCATCCACATCACACGCTTTGACCAATAGCAAACTCTGAGCGGTCGCTTTTTATGCGAATTGAATTGTCTCGACCAATAGCATAGTCACCCGCTCTTTAGAGTTAATGAATTTTACGCGTTTGAAGTGAAATCTGTTCTCCTGCCCTATAGCGACTGAATGTTTCTCGGTTATATCATAGGAGAAGCTTGCGCAATGGAGGTCTTTTCGCATGACACGTGACGGCTCGGAGCTAATTTAAAGCTTGCTATTGGTCAAAGGGTGTGTTGTGGATAGTTACACCGTTCAAGACTTAGAATAGATACCGTGATAGCTTCTTTCTACTCCTCCAGCCTACCTATTCTCGTACTTGAACGATGTGATAGTTCCCATCACATGCTCTGGCCAATGGCAAGCTAAATTAGCTCCGAGCCGTCACGTGGTATGCGGAAAGACATCTACTGCGCAAGGTTCTTCTACGGGCCGACCGAGAAACGTTCAATCGGTACGGGCAGGAGAACAGATTTTACTTCAAACGCGTAAAATTCACTAACTCTGAAGAGCGGGCGACTATGCCATTGGTCGAGATAAGGCATTTCGCACAACACGCAACTGCTCAGAGTTTGCTATTGGTGAGAGTGTGGAGCGTGTGATGTGGATAGAGCCTCAGGGTGGTTTAAGGTATTTCCCTTAAAAAATAATAATTATTAGTTGTGGTATCATGGAAACGAGTAAGCCACGACACTTTAACGAGACGCTGGATCACGTAACCACCAGGCCGTACCTAGGGGGAGATCAATCTTCCCCCAAATAAGAATGTATAAAGTGGGTTTAAAAAGATTTCGCAGTAACACAACTAGGACAAAAAAATTATACAATACGGTAATTTTTATTCAAATTTTTTAATCCCCTCCGAAATTGTTTTCTGGGTACTTCCCTCCGTGGACAGTCTGAAATTTTTTTCAAAACATAGTTTTCTTTTCTAATTGTTTAAGGTTAACATCTAAACAACAATTCTTCGTAATTATTTTTTTTGTAGTTAAGAAACAACAATTATTTTCATTTCAAAAACGCCATTCCGTTCAGCCCCACCCTTTATAAAAATGGCGCTACAAGGAAAAATAAAAATAGGTTATTTAAAAAAATATAAAAAATTGTTGGCGCCGCAAGGGAAAAGTTTTAGAGAAGTCCGTTTTTAATGTTGATTTTTGGGGAAAATTCATGTTTTAGTGGTTAATATTCAGGGTTTCTGCGTACGCCACTGATTTTAATAAAGTTTTTTCACATACATGGAGGCAAAAAATTCAACAGGTTTACGCGAACCTCTAACAGCGGGACGGACCGCTGCACGACATGGGCAGCAAAGCATTTTGCAGCCGGGGAATTACCTCTTTCGGTTTTATACGGAAAATAAATACTTCTGTCGTATTTACAACATATTTTATTTGGCGGGACTGCTGTTTTTTATTTTTATTGTTCAGTTGAGTAGAAATAGATGTCTTTGAAATGGCGCCTTGTAAAAAATTTCTTAGTTTACGTGAAAAAATGGAAGTTGTTAACGTTTCGGAGAAGGAACATCTATCAGCTCGAAAGATCGCTGAAAAATTTAGTATCGGAAAAACTCAAGCAGTGGAAATTGTTAATAAATATATATAAATATTTCGCAGTTCTCTCTCATAAGCGGACACCTCCAATAAGCGGACAAAATTCACGAAACCGTGAGTGTCCGCCTATAGGAGGTTTCACTGTATAAGTTTATGTCTGAAACGAGGGTGGGCGGTTTGAAAACATGCAGTAGAGTTAGTGAAAATTTAATCACGAATAAGTCACTTTGCAGCATTTATTAATTATTATTTTTATTTGTCCTGAAATGAGAAGAATTAGGTTTATGGAAAAATACACATACAAAAAATATTTGCAAACTAACTGAACTTGTAGATCTTGATTTTGACTCAGTCCACCGTAGTGCCTTACCTAGGGGGGATCAAGGGTATCACTCCCCCCGACATTTTTAGGACTAATAAATAATAAAATATTTATGGCAGAATTGACTCTGAAGATTTTTGCTTATAGCAGCTGAAAACATGGTTAAACTACAGTTTGGTTAAGCATTCTATTTTCTAAAAAAACTAAAATCTTGAGCGTATTTTATAGATAAATGCATGCAAAATGCGTAACAAACTATTTTTGTTCAATTTCTAAAAAAGCCCGTACTTCTTAATAACACCAAATAACTTTATTAATAAATAAACAGTTGTGTTTTAAACAATATTAATTGACTTGACTGCGAAATTAATCCAGGATTAGAGTTGTTGAAAAATAGTTAGTCAAGGATAGTTTTTGCCTGACAAATATAAATTTGACTAAAAAATTATGCTGCGATGACTTATTTTTTAGCCATCCATAGGTAGGAAGGCTATTGGGATCGTCAAAAAAACTTTTTTTTATTTTTCATCAAAATAATGTAACCTAATCACCAAAATATTTGATAGCGACGCGTCGCGTCGATTGTCTGGGGCACGATAGCATAAAAATTAATAAATATATTTTAGTCACTTAACTGTCAACGTTCCCATTTTTACAACACTTAATAGTATAGTTAATAACAAATAGTTTTAGAGGAATTCATAGTTTTTAAAAAAATAAAATTAAATATTTTTAGTAATTAGGCAATGTTTGCAACAAAGTATAAAAGGCAATTTCAAAGGGGTAAAGTCAACCACGAACACGGGTGTTTCGCAAAAGGAAATTTTTCACTTAATAGTATAGTTAATAACAAATAGTTTCAGAGGAATTCATATTTAAAAAAAAAATAAAACCAAATATTTTTAGTAATTATGCAATATGTTTGCAAAAAAGTATAAAAGGCAATTTCAAAGGGGTAAAGTCAACCACGGACACCGGTGTTTCGGAAAAAGGAATTTCCATCGTCAGCGTAGCTTGCCTGACTACAGTAATCAAACTGACTACAAGATACAAGATAATTTACCTATTTAGGAAATGCAGATCATTAAAATATATATCTTTTTTAGGTTAGACTAGAAACACAAGCCTGACTCCATCCGAGTACAATGTTACAAAAATTATATAATAAAAATAGCGTAACCAAAATCATAACATTTCTGGCTCCGATGCAGTTCACATTTCACTTTTTTTCACTCTTAAAACTTTCGTTTGTGAGATATTACAGCCTAAGTTAAAAGCCGCTTCTATCGTCCGTCTATAAAACCGAACCCCGTGTGCACTTCATTGCTAAAATGTAAGACACAATTTAAATCATTTTTTACACCCTAAAAGTGGGTATTGACTTGCAACAAAACACTACAAACACTCCAAACATTTTCGCCGAAAATGTTCGCTCAGTGAGTACGTGTCTATGCAATGCTTATGTGATTTTGCAATCTGGGAACACAGCGCGCAACAAACACTACAAACAGGACAAACATTTTCGGCGAAAATGCGCGGAGTGTGTGTGAGTGAATACGTGTACTTCAAAAGGACAGACCGCGCTGCAACAAATTTTGCAAGTCAATACGTCACGGCGAACGCGCAAAACATTTTCCGAGGCTTGTCGGTAAATCGGAATACCACAAAGAGATTTATTCCTTCTTGTTTGTTCAGTGGGTATGGTCGTTTTTTTTTTTACTTGGCAATTAAAAAATGGAATGGACCATCCATCTCCCGCACAACGCTCAAAAAATATTGAACCTTCATATCCTTAATTTCAATACGCATCTGATTATTCAGCTGACAAAACATATGTAAACTACGACATTGAGGAAAATTTTTTAAATTAATTTATGCGGTTCGGTTCATTTAGTTTAGTTACTAAGTAAAAAAAACTTTACCACTAGTTAATATGTTTGAATAATAATAAATAAATATTAAACTTATTTATAAAAAAAATAAATAAAAAAATAAATAAAAAAAACACCAAACTTCTTCAAAGTTCTACTTGTGCCTACTATAGTCGCAGTTGAGTATAAAATTGATAGGTATCACAAACTGTAATAGATATACTTATAATGTACGATATGCTTCAATCTTTAGTTTTGATGCCCAAAGCGCACTTACAAAATTATAGTTTTGTATTTTCATGAATTAGGTTTTTGGGTAATTTTAGCAAGTAGATTTAGCAGTTGGGTGTTTTTTGTTAATTTATTTTTTACATCCATTTTTTAATTCTTATTCAGCGTTATAGAAAGAATGCATTTATCATTCATTTAGCATTACTCGTAGATAGGTGCGTTTCTACAAACCTTGAGTCAAGGTGGGGGAGGGAGAGGGAGAGGGAAGTAGTAAAATGCTGTTGAAAATTTCTTAAACCGTGTGCAGAAAGAAGTTTTGAAATCGCTCCATATTTGTGAAAGTTATGCGAATATGGTTTTTGAAGAGGGTGAGGGGGAATGACAGGCGGCGAGATGGCTAGGACATGACATATTTTAAATAGAGACCCTGTATGTATGACATATTTAAAATATGTCATAGATACAGGGTCTCTAGCTAGGACCAGGGAGGACTACAAAGTAATTACAGCAAATTTTGTATGCCTTAACTCCTACATCATGTGACAAAATATGTACCTCATATATAATGTTTAAAGATGAACTAATTTTTCTTGTGTTATTTGTACAACCCGATGACCAACTTTGCGGAGACAAAAGAGAGATGAGATTATATTTTTTTTTTGCGGTTTCCTTACATTGTTCTACTTCATGGGGTGGATCTCGGACTGGGTTGCTGTCTGTCTCATTCTACCCAATGTAGAATGATGACAGCAGATATTTGGTCTAGATCTCCCCTATGACGGAATAATTTTGGAAGTATATTAATTTTTTTCAATCATTTATACAACTGAGTCTCACACTACTGACTCAGATGTAGGTACACTATGGCCTGTTAAAGGACTCCATCTACCTGTAAAGTATTTCTGTTTTGTCATCTGAATTCGATCTAATAGAATTTTATTCTGTTTATTTTTTTTTTTGCTTTTTAATTACACAAATATTCTGGAAGCCTCGGAAGTATAGAATTTCATTGTTTGGCTACAACGTTTGGGTTGAACTGTATTTTATTTAAGATCTTCTTTGTAAAACATTGGTATTAAATAATGTGGCGCACTTAAAATTTTCTTATTTCTGAACCCCCCCTTCTCCACTGTATAAAAGTTACCGGGCATATCAATGTTTTACCTAGCTGGAAAATACAGTTCTGCTTCCAGATATTTGTTTAATTATTCAATGGGTTTGTTGTGTCACAAAATGGCGGCAACGTCTTCAAGCTGCGACAAATGTCACACAACGCATTTTAAGAGGCCACAAATTGGCGCCCTACGTGTGTTTTGGCTAGTTTTTTAACATCTGATGTAATTTTTTGTTTTTTTTTTTTTTTAATTTGGAAAAAAGATAAAACTTTTTTTGAATTTTTTTTGAATTTTAAAAAAAAAAAAATTTTTTGTGGTACAGCCAAAGCCAGGTTAAAGGCTTTCAGTGGCTGTGGGTGGTTTTGACACTCAATCATTTTTTTTTCATAAAAAACAAGATCATTGGTTTTTGGAAATAACACTTTTTTAAATATTTTTTTTTGTAATATTTGAACGTTGATTTGGAACTCGGTTTGTTGTTTTAGTAATCCTCTTAGTTTTTATTAGCTTATCTTCACAAGTTTTTTCTTGGAAAATAAAAGATTCATTTTTATTTATTAAGGAAGAATAAGTGGGGAAAAAACATAGGAGTTTTTATTCAGCAGCGTCCAAATCATGTTCTTAATTCTTTAAAGTTTTTGTAGGAAAAACTTGTTTTAATTTTTTTTTAAGAAAAATAAATACGACAATGTAAATTTACTTCAATTTTATTTAATTTATAGGTGGATGGATTTCCAGACATGGTCTTTTTATGTTTTAAATATATGACATAGGTAGTGTGTTTTTTCTAACAATTTTTTTTTGCAGGTTCATTTATTTATATGTTATTATTTCCTGCTTGTGATAAGATAGAAATTGTTTCACCGATTATTTTTTAGTGCAGTCAATTTATTTAGGTCAACAAGTTATTTTTTTTTGGTGATTTTAATTTTTGTGGGATATCACCACTTGGTATTTGGAATATTTTTACAGGGTTTCACACAAATTTTTCTTGGCTAGGTTGTTTTAGGGTAAATATAGCTTAACAGCTGGTAGCTTTGTTTAGTTGAAAGTATTAATTAGTAATAAAGGAAAAGGAAAATGAGTTTATTTTGCTTTGTCATTTTCTTTTCTTGTTTTTGGAGGTAACTGTTGATGACAATTAAGAACTTACGTCACTCAGTTACATCGGGTCAGAGGAGGGTACACTACTAGTGTCGGCTCGGGAGGTTAGGAAACACAAGGCTAAAACCCCTAGAGTGACACCTTGGCTGAAGATCAATGCCAAAAGTCCAGTTGACATTTTTTTTTTGGGGTATTTTTTTGAAAGACAGTTTTTAGGTCTTTGGTTTAGTTGTCTAGTTGTGTTTCGTGACTGGTCAAATTTTTTTGGTGGAAAATACAGCGTTGGGCTTTGGAGTGCATTTTTTTTAAAAATGACCTACGGGTATTTCTACCAATTAAAGTTTTCTGGTTCACAATTATTTTTTTTTCTGTATTTTTTTCTGCGTTCAGGTCATAGCTTGGTCATGGCCATTGGAGAGCAAACATTTATGTTTGAGCCTTGAGAAGTTTTGCCTGCTCCGGATTGAATACAGGGAAAATGAATTTGAAGCCCAACTAGATATAATACCACAAAAGAAATGTTTAACTGAGACAGATATAGATATAAGTTTTTTTGATTTTCTTTAGTTCATTTGTAGAGTTCATTTGTAAAGTTCAGTAAATTTTTTTAAGTAATGTCATTTTGAGGCCGAAAAATTGGTCAGTGAATTTAAGAGAGACTTTCAACTAAATATAAATGCTAGGCGGTGGTAATTGGAAAAAATATTTCAAAATTTTATTTTTTTTAAATAATTTAATTTTTCGTAAAAAATTATTTCCTTTCTGTTAACATAACTTCTCGAATTCTTGTTTTGGTCAAAACGGTTTGTATAGGGGTCGTAGTTTTAAAGGGTGACCAGACAGGTTATATTTTTTTTAGGGGACCAAACGGGAACTTCTTGAGTTACAAAAAGGTGAACTTTTTTTGTCTTAGTTGATCAGGCAGGAATAAATAAATCTTTTACTTCCAAATCATAATTTTAAATAACAAAATTAATTGGTTAAGTGTTTGGGTCTTATATAATGAAAAACGTTTTGTTTTTGAGGATACTGGTATGATATGAAATTATTTTAATTTCATGCCAAATGTTAGTTGACGGCAGATATGCTAGTCTTCAGTTTTTTCGTTAGTTTGCATTTCAGGACAGTGGCGTGTACTTAAAGGGGCCTTACATCTGCGCCCATTGTAAAGCAACTTCCAACATACTTGCTTAGCTTTTCACTTAATCTTCGTTTTGTTGCTTCTGAAATTAAAGCGTTATGTTGGATAACGATGGATGGTGGTAGACTGAGAAAGTACCTAGGTATTTAGGGATGAAAACTTGGAAGTTGTGGACAATTGGGAAATAATTTTTGTTATTTCATTTTTTTTTAATTTTAAAATAATTTCATACTGGTGACCTCAAATAATGAAGCAAAATTTTGTGGAATAAATGGGAAACTGTTCAGGTTAAACAATAAATTTAAGATCATTGATTTCTAAAAAAAGATTCCAACCTAAGAATAAATTTAAAAACCAAGTTAAAATCTGAAACTGTAGCTAAAATACAACTAAATTCTGCGCTCAGTATAGCTTTACTCATATGGGAATTGGTTGAGTGTTCGAATATTAATAATGTGTATGGAGGGTGTCTCGACGTCCTTGTTATAAAAATTTCAACCGTGGAAATAGATCCGACAACACCTCAAGGTTTGTTTTACGTACTTCCTATCCCCTTGGTCGGTGCTGCCCCCTATATACCTGTATAGAACTATGCGGTATCTCCTCATTGGTTAGCGGGTTTTTTCTTCCAGTCTGGCCACTGAATGTAGAGATTTATTTTTGGCGGAAAAGTTTTTTATAAATAGGTTTGCATCCTTTATTTGAATTTCACCGGGAAGATTAGGTTGGTACTATTGCGTTTTACCGTCCCCACTCCCCACCAAATTTACAAAACGGTTTCCGGCCACTGCATTATTCTGGTATTCTCGACTAAGTGCTTTGTCTCTCTTTGCTAACAAATTTGGTTGGGTCGACAACAGGCTCTGGGATCGCCATTGTTTTTGGTTTTGGCACTGCAGCGAATTGTAGGAGATATCCCAGAGACTGTGAGGCGTGAGCCGTCGTGTCTAGGCAATCTGGAGTGACGCTCGCACCCTGTTTTGAGGGGGATTTAAGTCGGCCTACGCCATTTGCACGGAAAGAGCATCGGTAAGTTCGATTTTATTTTTTTTTTTTCATTTTTTTTTATTATTTGAGTACTCTTCAAGATAATAATTGCCTCCCAAATTGTAATTATTTTTCGTGGGAAATGTACTTTTTTTGACAAAGGACGTGGGAATTTGTTGGCGTTTTTATATTTTTCTTTTAACCACGTGTTGGATAAAAACTATATATTGTTTTTCTCCTTTGTCTACAGCCCTGTCAATTCCAGCGACGGGACAGTTGGGCTGGACGCTGGTGGGAAGCCGGACGGGCCAGTTATAACCCTGAGAAAGGTACGTTAGGATTATTTTAGTTCATCTGTTTAAATCTACTTTGTTTTATTGAGTCGACATGGGATTATCGAATTAAGTTACTGTGTAGGGGAACTTCGTGCAAAATTGACGAATTCCAGGAAACTGAAACATTTCATTTTCCACAGGGTTTTTATGCTCGGGGCAAGGAACCATCAACACTCGAGACCATGCGCTGCCCTAGCGTGATGTGCTAAGCGGCAGTAGGGGAGGCGCGGGCAAGCCGGAACAGCAGGAGTATGTCGGGAAACCTACAACACTTCCAGGTTTACCAAATAAACACCAATAATTATTAAATAATTCAAGGACCAAGGTAGGAGCGAGCCTTAACTATAATTTTTTTTCTCATATATAAATTTTTAATATAACTTAGACGTAATCTTTTCATATATAAGTTTCACAGTATAATTTCAACATTTCTTGTAAACGCAAGATAAGGTATGACGTCATAGCCCTGGTTTTGCGGTGTATTTACTAAGTTTTCCTTCATTTCATTTATTTAAGACAATTTCTCTTGTGAAATTTGGATTGTCTTGCTACTTAGGCCCCGACTTGTTCCACTACATTTCATTAATTTTTTTTTCTATTTCATGCTTTTGGTAATACTCCAGTTTTACCTTTTAAAATAAACAAGATGAACTAATTTTTCTTGTGTTATTTGTACAACCCGATGACCAACTTTGCGGAGACAAAAGAGAGATGAGATTATATTTTTTTTTTTGCGGTTTCCTTACATTGTTCTACTTCATGGGGTGGATCTCGGACTGGGTTGCTGTCTGTCTCATTCTACCCAATGTAGAATGATGACAGCAGATATTTGGTCTAGATCTCCCCTATGACGGAATAATTTTGGAAGTATATTAATTTTTTTCAATCATTTATACAACTGAGTCTCACACTACTGACTCAGATGTAGGTACACTATGGCCTGTTAAAGGACTCCATCTACCTGTAAAGTATTTCTGTTTTGTCATCTGAATTCGATCTAATAGAATTTTATTCTGTTTATTTTTTTTTTTGCTTTTTAATTACACAAATATTCTGGAAGCCTCGGAAGTATAGAATTTCATTGTTTGGCTACAACGTTTGGGTTGAACTGTATTTTATTTAAGATCTTCTTTGTAAAACATTGGTATTAAATAATGTGGCGCACTTAAAATTTTCTTATTTCTGAACCCCCCCTTCTCCACTGTATAAAAGTTACCGGGCATATCAATGTTTTACCTAGCTGGAAAATACAGTTCTGCTTCCAGATATTTGTTTAATTATTCAATGGGTTTGTTGTGTCACAAAATGGCGGCAACGTCTTCAAGCTGCGACAAATGTCACACAACGAACCCATTGAATAATTAAACAAATATCTGGAAGCAGAACTGTATTTTCCAGCTAGGTAAAACATTGATATGCCCGGTAACTTTTATACAGTGGAGAAGGGGGGGTTCAGAAATAAGAAAATTTTAAGTGCGCCACATTATTTAATACCAATGTTTTACAAAGAAGATCTTAAATAAAATACAGTTCAACCCAAACGTTGTAGCCAAACAATGAAATTCTATACTTCCGAGGCTTCCAGAATATTTGTGTAATTAAAAAGCAAAAAAAAAAATAAACAGAATAAAATTCTATTAGATCGAATTCAGATGACAAAACAGAAATACTTTACAGGTAGATGGAGTCCTTTAACAGGCCATAGTGTACCTACATCTGAGTCAGTAGTGTGAGACTCAGTTGTATAAATGATTGAAAAAAATTAATATACTTCCAAAATTATTCCGTCATAGGGGAGATCTAGACCAAATATCTGCTGTCATCATTCTACATTGGGTAGAATGAGACAGACAGCAACCCAGTCCGAGATCCACCCCATGAAGTAGAACAATGTAAGGAAACCGCAAAAAAAAAATATAATCTCGTCCCACGTTGGGCGCCAATTTGTGGCCTATTAAAATGCGTTGTGTGACATTTGTCGCAGCTTGAAGACGTTGCCGCCATTTTGTGACACAACAAACCCATTGAATAATTAAACAAATATCTGGAAGCAGAACTGTATTTTCCAGCTAGGTAAAACATTGATATGCCCGGTAACTTTTATACAGTGGAGAAGGGGGGGTTCAGAAATAAGAAAATTTTAAGTGCGCCACATTATTTAATACCAATGTTTTACAAAGAAGATCTTAAATAAAATACAGTTCAACCCAAACGTTGTAGCCAAACAATGAAATTCTATACTTCCGAGGCTTCCAGAATATTTGTGTAATTAAAAAGCAAAAAAAAAAATAAACAGAATAAAATTCTATTAGATCGAATTCAGATGACAAAACAGAAATACTTTACAGGTAGATGGAGTCCTTTAACAGGCCATAGTGTACCTACATCTGAGTCAGTAGTGTGAGACTCAGTTGTATAAATGATTGAAAAAAATTAATATACTTCCAAAATTATTCCGTCATAGGGGAGATCTAGACCAAATATCTGCTGTCATCATTCTACATTGGGTAGAATGAGACAGACAGCAACCCAGTCCGAGATCCACCCCATGAAGTAGAACAATGTAAGGAAACCGCAAAAAAAAAAATATAATCTCATCTCTCTTTTGTCTCCGCAAAGTTGGTCATCGGGTTGTACAAATAACACAAGAAAAATTAGTTCATCTTGTTTATTTTAAAAGGTAAAACTGGAGTATTACCAAAAGCATGAAATAGAAAAAAAAATTAATGAAATGTAGTGGAACAAGTCGGGGCCTAAGTAGCAAGACAATCCAAATTTCACAAGAGAAATTGTCTTAAATAAATGAAATGAAGGAAAACTTAGTAAATACACCGCAAAACCAGGGCTATGACGTCATAGCTTATCTTGCGTTTACAAGAAATGTTGAAATTATACTGTGAAACTTATATATGAAAAGATTACGTCTAAGTTATATTAAAAATTTATATATGAGAAAAAAAATTATAGTTAAGGCTCGCTCCTACCTTGGTCCTTGAATTATTTAATAATTATTGGTGTTTATTTGGTAAACCTGGAAGTGTTGTAGGTTTCCCGACATACTCCTGCTGTTCCGGCTTGCCCGCGCCTCCCCTACTGCCGCTTAGCACATCACGCTAGGGCAGCGCATGGTCTCGAGTGTTGATGGTTCCTTGCCCCGAGCATAAAAACCCTGTGGAAAATGAAATGTTTCAGTTTCCTGGAATTCGTCAATTTTGCACGAAGTTCCCCTACACAGTAACTTAATTCGATAATCCCATGTCGACTCAATAAAACAAAGTAGATTTAAACAGATGAACTAAAATAATCCTAACGTACCTTTCTCAGGGTTATAACTGGCCCGTCCGGCTTCCCACCAGCGTCCAGCCCAACTGTCCCGTCGCTGGAATTGACAGGGCTGTAGACAAAGGAGAAAAACAATATATAGTTTTTATCCAACACGTGGTTAAAAGAAAAATATAAAAACGCCAACAAATTCCCACGTCCTTTGTCAAAAAAAGTACATTTCCCACGAAAAATAATTACAATTTGGGAGGCAATTATTATCTTGAAGAGTACTCAAATAATAAAAAAAAATGAAAAAAAAAAAATAAAATCGAACTTACCGATGCTCTTTCCGTGCAAATGGCGTAGGCCGACTTAAATCCCCCTCAAAACAGGGTGCGAGCGTCACTCCAGATTGCCTAGACACGACGGCTCACTCCTCACAGTCTCTGGGATATCTCCTACAATTCGCTGCAGTGCCAAAACCAAAAACAATGGCGATCCCAGAGCCTGTTGTCGACCCAACCAAATTTGTTAGCAAAGAGAGACAAAGCACTTAGTCGAGAATACCAGAATAATGCAGTGGCCGGAAACCGTTTTGTAAATTTGGTGGGGAGTGGGGACGGTAAAACGCAATAGTACCAACCTAATCTTCCCGGTGAAATTCAAATAAAGGATGCAAACCTATTTATAAAAAACTTTTCCGCCAAAAATAAATCTCTACATTCAGTGGCCAGACTGGAAGAAAAAACCCGCTAACCAATGAGGAGATACCGCATAGTTCTATACAGGTATATAGGGGGCAGCACCGACCAAGGGGATAGGAAGTACGTAAAACAAACCTTGAGGTGTTGTCGGATCTATTTCCACGGTTGAAATTTTTATAACAAGGACGTCGAGACACCCTCCATACACATTATTAATATTCGAACACTCAACCAATTCCCATATGAGTAAAGCTATACTGAGCGCAGAATTTAGTTGTATTTTAGCTACAGTTTTAGTCACAAGTTTCCTTTGCTCTTTATATATGTTTTCTCTAAGATTCATATGGTTTGACGCCATTCTTGTAAAACATTACCTACTGTAATAAAGTTGTTTCTGAACCTGAACCCAAAAATACACACTGAACCATTGCTTAAAGGCACAAGAGTGTTCAGATGTTAACTCACACGATTTCGTTCATTCTTTCAGTCTTGGTTTTTATCCCTCGTTTATCTCCCATTTACAACAGTGCATAACTCGTATTTATTTTATCCTTTCCCTATCAAATTAATAAAGATATCAAAGTGGCGGAGCCTCGGTTGTTACTGGTCAAACCGTGAACCTAAATATGTTTTCGTGCTATCAGAACTAGCTAATCCGTGAAGAATATGGGGTTCGGATTGTCCCAATATCCTCGAGAATAAACGTAAGGGAATGAAATGTTCATCTAAATGTTTCCTTCCTGTTACTGAATCCATTTGTGATGCGGCAACGCCGCCATTCCCCAGCATAACAGCTGTTTAACTTTATGAACGTCAAGTGAATCACAAAATTCCACAGATAAAAACAAAACAATCAAAATTTTTATGTGATTTTTCCCGAAGCCTGTGATCTTAAATTCCAATTACGATGTCCAGATAATGCGATGTGCGTAGTGTCCACAGTAATTCGATGGAATGTCTCCTTTATAAGGTAACTTTTTGGACACTATATAACCTCCAAACCTAGCTCTATAAAATACTATATATTTGTGTACAGAAAGACGAATCAAAGAGCCTTGATTATTTACCTAAATAAACAAATATGTAACGTTGTCTTAAACGTAAAAATGACACGTTACAATATATGTAAAAAGTGCCGTTTACAAACAATCAAAAGTTTTTTTAATTTTAGGGATTTGTGTCATATTGTTTTTGTATGTTTAAAGTTGTAGCTATTGACAGAACAAAAAAGAAAACAATTGAATCAGCTCAAGATTTTTTAGTAGCACATTTATAAAAAATGGGCAGTACCCGGTCTACCCTACCTTTGATTCTGTGTGCCATCTTGGAATTTGATAGCGGACAAAAAATATTTTTGGTCAAAACCCAGACCAATTCGTTCAAAAGTGATAATAAAAATCATTTCATGCCTTTTTTTTGGGGGCCACCCGGTATATTTACCTTTATTTCATGTTTCACTTTTTCAATAAGGGCATTGCAGGTCTCTATAACTATAAAACCAACTCGTTGTTTTGATACTTTAAATAGGTAGTGTAGACTAGTGAAAGAGTCCCCTGTTGCTAAAAAACGTAGAGCAATAGCTAAGCGATCTTGAACAGGTATAGCATGTCGAACTTGAGTATCTTTCTTGAATATTTTAGGCCCACTAGACAAATTAAGTTTTCAAAATCCTCTGCAGATATTCTGGTAAAGTTTTTGAAATGTAATTAGTCCATATCTCTCAGTAAACTTAAATTTTGTCTTTGTAAATACAGACGTCTGGACCATTCTTTTCGCTGCTCTTTTTTATTTTTTCTTCTCAAACTCTCAATAAAACAGAAGAGCGCCGGCCGCTACAACCGTGTCGTCATCGTCCATCACGGTTGACGGTGATACTGACTTAAAATAGCGAGAAGACAGGACGCAGAGCAAATGCTATATACCAATTAAAACCGTAATTCCAGAAAAATGAGCCAATCACATTGCATCTGTACACCTGGTGCCTTGCAGATTTTCACTCCACGTGGACTACGATAACCTACTTGCTATTAGGGAAGTGTTGAATTGATTAATAATCACTTTTCCTAATTTCCACTAAATTTGACTCGTGCAGCGTTAAAAATCAATCGGTGTGTGGGTAAGTTGAAATATTGTTTGCCACCATGTCATTTAAGAAAAGTAAACTACTAATCCGATTATAATAAGAATTTTAAAAATAGTAAATAAAGAAAAATAATCAAAAATAATTTGCAAATAAAATACTCTCCCAATTTTTGGGCACCTAAGCTAACACAATTAATGTATGTATCATATAGGTAATTTTAACTAATTTTGGTCCACAAAAAAAACCTCTTTGCGACACCCGGGGACCCGACCAGTGGACCAGTGTAATACCAAGTATAATGTTTTAGCTCACACGTATACTATAAGTAGGGTGAGCTATGGTGTCTGTCTGTCCGTCTGTCCATCTGTCCATCTGTCCGTCTGTCCGACTGTCCGTCTGACCGTCTGACCGTCTGTCCGTCCGTCTGTCCATCTGACATTTTATTTTGCAGTTGTTGTGTTATTTTTATTATTTAATATTGTTATTATCCTTTTACCAATACCTACACTTTTATTCTAAATGACTCTAAATATTGAATAAACTTACTTAATTTAGATATATAGATATATATAATATATATATATATATATATATATATATATATATATATATATATATATATATATATATATATGTCTGTATGTCTGTATGTCTGTATGTCTGTATGTCTGTCTGTCTGTCTGTCTGTCTGTGTGTGTGTCTGTATGTCTGTATATGTGTATGTCTGTATGTCTGTATGTCTGTCTGTCTGTCTGTCTGTCTGTCTGTCTGTGTGTCTGTATGTCTGTATATGTGTATGTCTGTATGTCTGTATGTCTGTATGTCTGTATGTCTGTATGTCTGTATGTCTGTATGTCTGTATGTCTGTATGTCTGTATGTCTGTATGTCTGTATGTCTGTATGTCTGTATGTCTGTATGTCTGTATGTCTGTATGTCTGTATGTCTGTATGTCTGTATGTCTGTATGTCTGTATGTCTGTATGTCTGTATGTCTGTATGTCTGTATGTCTGTATGTCTGTATGTCTGTATGTCTGTATGTCTGTATGTCTGTATGTCTGTATGTCTGTATGTCTGTATGTCTGTATGTCTGTATGTCTGTATGTCTGTATGTCTGTATGTCTGAATGTCTGTATGTCTGTATGTCTGTATGTCTGTATGTCTGTATGTCTGTATGTCTGTATGTCTGTATGTCTGTATGTCTGTATGTCTGTATGTCTGTATGTCTGTATGTCTGTATGTCTGTATGTCTGTATGTCTGTATGTCTGTATGTCTGTATGTCTGTATGTCTGTATGTCTGTATGTCTGTATGTCTGTATGTCTGTATGTCTGTATGTCTGTATGTCTGTATGTCTGTATGTCTGTATGTCTGTATGTCTGTATGTCTGTATGTCTGTATGTCTGTATGTCTGTATGTCTGTATGTCTGTATGTCTGTATTTCTGTATGTCTGTATGTCTGTATGTCTGTATGTCTGTATGTCTGTATGTCTGTATGTCTGTATGTCTGTATGTCTGTATGTCTGTATGTCTGTATGTCTGTATGTCTGTATGTCCGTATGTCCGTATGTCCGTATGTCTGTATGTCCGTATGTCCGTATGTCCGTATGTCCGTATGTCCGTATGTCCGTATGTCCGTATGTCCGTATGTCCGTATGTCCGTATGTCCGTATGTCCGTATGTCCGTATGTCCGTATGTCCGTATGTCTGTATGTCTGTATGTCTGTATGTCTGTATGTCTGTATGTCTGTATGTCTGTATGTCTGTATGTCTGTATGTCTGTATGTCTGTATGTCTGTATGTCTGTATGTCTGTATGTCTGTATGTCTGTATGTCTGTATGTCTGTATGTCTGTATGTCTGTATGTCTGTATGTCTGTATGTCTGTATGTCTGTATGTCTGTATGTCTGTATGTCTGTATGTCTGTATGTCTGTATGTCTGTATGTCTGTATGTCTGTATGTCTGTATGTCTGTATGTCTGTATGTCTGTATGTCTGTATGTCTGTATGTCTGTATGTCTGTATGTCTGTATGTCTGTATGTCTGTATGTCTGTATGTCTGTATGTCTGTATGTCTGTATGTCTGTATGTCTGTATGTCTGTATGTCTGTATGTCTGTATGTCTGTATGTCTGTATGTCTGTATGTCTGTATGTCTGTATGTCTGTATGTCTGTATGTCTGTATGTCTGTATGTCTGTATGTCTGTATGTCTATATGTCTGTATGTCTGTATGTCTGTATGTCTGTATGTCTGTATGTCTGTATGTCTGTATGTCTGTATGTCTGTATGTCTGTATGTCTGTATGTCTGTATGTCTGTATGTCTGTATGTCTGTATGTCTGTATGTCTGTATGTCTGTATGTCTGTATGTCTGTATGTCTGTATGTCTGTATGTCTGTATGTCTGTATGTCTGTATGTCTGTATGTCTGTATGTCTGTATGTCTGTATGTCTGTATGTCTGTATGTCTGTATGTCTGTATGTCTGTATGTCTGTATGTCTGTATGTCTGTATGTCTGTATGTCTGTATGTCTGTATGTCTGTATGTCGGTATGTCCGTATGTCCGTATGTCCGTATGTCTGTATGTCCGTATGTCCGTATGTCCGTATGTCCGTATGTCCGTATGTCTGTATGTCTGTATGTCCGTATGTCCGTATGTCCGTATGTCCGTATGTCTGTATGTCTGTATGTCTGTATGTCTGTATGTCTGTATGTCTGTATGTCTGTATGTCTGTATGTCTGTATGTCTGTATGTCTGTATGTCTGTATGTCTGTATGTCTGTATGTCTGTATGTCTGTATGTCTGTATGTCTGTATGTCTGTATGTCTGTATGTCTGTATGTCCGTATGTCTGTATGTCTGTATGTCTGTATGTCTGTATGTCTGTATGTCTGTATGTCTGTATGTCTGTATGTCTGTATGTCTGTATGTCTGTATGTCTGTATGTCTGTATGTCTGTATGTCTGTATGTCTGTATGTCTGTATGTCTGTATGTCTGTATGTCTGTATGTCTGTATGTCTGTATGTCTGTAGTCTGTATGTCTGTATGTCTGTATGTCTGTATGTCTGTATGTCTGTATGTCTGTATGTCTGTATGTCTGTATGTCTGTATGTCTGTATGTCCGTATGTCCGTATGTCCGTATGTCCGTATGTCCGTATGTCCGTATGTCCGTATGTCCGTATGTCCGTATGTCCGTATGTCCGTATGTCCGTATGTCTGTATGTCTGTATGTCTGTATGTCTGTATGTCTGTATGTCTGTATGTCTGTATGTCTGTATGTCTGTATGTCTGTATGTCTGTATGTCTGTATGTTTGTATGTCTGTATGTCTGTATGTCTGTATGTCTGTATGTCTGTATGTCTGTATGTCTGTATGTCTGTATGTCTGTATGTCTGTATGTCTGTATGTCTGTATGTCTGTATGTCTGTATGTCTGTATGTCTGTATGTCTGTATGTCTGTATGTCTGTATGTCTGTATGTCTGTATGTCTGTATGTCTGTATGTCTGTATGTCTGTATGTCTGTATGTCTGTCTGTATGCATACATGTGAGCTAAAAATTAAAAAATATCAAAGTGCGAAAAATTATTTTTGAAATTTTACGCAATTTCAAAAATCATATCGAAAAAAGTTTATTAAAGATTAACTTTATGTAAATCATCATTTCATATTCTACAGAAGCGCACCTTTTGAGGATATGCCCACATACAAGGATCCTGGAATTTCTGTTCGATTTATATTTACCTGTAGTTTATGTGATTTCCGCGAGGGAAGTGTTGGAAGTCTTGTTTTCATTTCTTTTTAGTGACGTCGCGGCCTAAACTTTGGTGGGACCCGAAAAGAGCCGCGGCTGTTTGTGTCGGTAGGGTTGAAATTATACCAGGAAGATTTTATATGAATTTGGATAACTTTTGAAGGGCAGAATCAAGCAAAATTTCACGAAATCGTTAGAACCCCGTATTAGGAGGTATTTCAAATGACCTTGCAAACACGACGATCTTTTGCGCGCGAATGTTTGTTGCATTCGGAGGAAAAAGATCGGAATGTTCGTAGTGTTTTGCGCGTTTGGAGTGATTTGTTGCAAGTCAGTACGCACCTTAAGAATGCAAAATCGACTGGTCGTCCAAAAATCGTCGTGTGCAGGGGGTGCTGGGGGTAGATTTTCCATAAATTTGGAAAACAATTGTTTTGCATTTTTTGAATCTATAAAGTGTGCTCATGACTCCACCAAAAGCATATAGTAATATTACTATCAGAAACATTTATTTTTCAATGTTGAAAATATCGTTCCCAATGCTTTTATATGGAGTTCCCTATTAGTATAAGAGCCCAGTAGGATTTTGGGCTTAAATTGCAAATCGATACTCATATATTTTAATCTATTCGTCATAAGACCATGTCCCAAAAAAATGGAGATCGAAAATCCTGCATAAACAAGCCGCCATCTTTATTTAAAGATGGCGAAAAGGAGTTTGAATCAAATGTACGTAACTTTTTTATTACGAAATCGATTTTACTCAGACAAATTGTGATTAGCTTCTACTATAATGGCCTCTCCAATACACTATCAATACTTTGTTTTTTATTTGTCTCTATACTATAAATTCTGTTCCTTTAATACGCTGTTTTTTTTTAGGTTTTTTGATTTTTAAAGAAAATTACGGGTTTTACAAAAAAAAACATAAATACTAAAAAATATGCAGATTGTTAAGATGTATTCATCGTGGGTCTAATATTTGCTGTAGATTAAGCGGTTCTCGAGTTACACTAAAAAAACCACTAAATTGGCCTATACCTACCCCTGGGTACAAAATTTTCATATTTTCACCAAAGTCATGAAAGTTACTAAAAAACTAAACAGATCGAAAAAGGATGTCAAGCTAAATAAGAAACGGCTATTAGTTTAAAAAAAAACTGATATAGAGGTAGAAATGGCGGCTTAAACATGGCCGAAGCGTAATTTACAATTTTATTTTTGAGGGCAATTTTTTTTATGTAAAACGAACCCCCACGGGGTCAAAATGTACCCCCGATAAAAGACAATTTAATTGTGTTCAAAAAAGGATAGTATACTTTTTGTCGTAAAGTTAATAGTCTTCCTGAAAAAAACAAAAAATATGCAGCATACATAATTCGATGTTTTCGTTCCATAGAAGTACGACAATGGCATGGGTCCATTAAGGAAAAAATAATTTATGCACAAATAAGCGAACCCGCAGTTACATATTTAAACTCAGCATAAAGAATCTTACAAAAAACATATTTGATACTTTTCTGTTAAATTGACAGGTGGTCACGTGATTTTGGCAACTTCTTAACGGTTTAAGCTAGAGACTTGGTTCTTTTTTTGATTTGTAGACAAAAATGTCCGATCAAAGTTAATCACCACTGGCATGTTTTTAAATTTGTAAAAATATATACAGGGTGTCCCAAAAATCTGGGTCTAACTAAATATCTGCCCAATTATTGAAGATAACTGAACCCTATTTGGTAGTGATTGATGACATCGAGAGATTTATTTTATGCACACACGTTAAAATATACTTTGTTTGAAACTCGTAGACAATGATTGTAAAAGCCCTATTATTCTTTATTTGCATTTAAAACCTTAAGGAAGGTATCGGTTTCTTATTCCAATTGATTAATAACTAACCTACCAAAATAACAATAGCCGGCTTCGCTGGTTAGGCCTGACTTGCACGTGCCATAGCGTAAAAAAATCGCCTTAACAAGGGAGAATTGCTTATAAAACATGTATACCAAATTTCATTAAAATTGGTTAAGTAGTATCTGAAATAAGCGATAACCCTGTACCTTTTGTATTGATGTACTGATGGAAACGCAGTTTTTTCACTGAAAGAAAATATATAAATAACTCTCAGCTTTTAATTGTCTGCTATCTTTATTTTATATTTGCGATCATTTTTGTTTAGTTGGATTTAAAAGCTTATTTAATTTACATATATTTTAAATTTTTTTAAATCGGTACCTAGTCAAATATTTAGCTGCATTTTAAATATGAAATGTTTTTATAGGTCACCCGGTACATCGGTAGCTAAAATTTTGAGGATTTACTACCCCTTAATCTTGTAATACAAAACTGCTAAATTATAACAATTGGTCCCACTGTGCGACGACACTACACTCGATCATCGCCACTGCCAAGGGGTGCTGTGAAGTCTATACCGGCGGCGTTGCCGGGCTTCAGGCTAAATTTTGTGGCTAAAATTTTTTTGTCGGCCAAAACGATCGGAAAGCTAATTGAAGAAATCGACCCCCTCAGAAACTAAAATACCTAATAAAATAGTAAATGATACAATTCAATTTTCATTAACTACGAGAGGTGAGGTAATGCAAACAATAAGAGAATTAAAATTAAATAAGGCCCCAGGCCTAGATGAAATTCAATCGGAATTTTTAAAAAAATATAAAGACTTTTTATGCGATCCCTTAGTGTATATTTTTAATTTATCAATAAAATCAGGTATTTTCCCTAAACCATTAAAAGTAGCAAAAATAAAACCACTCTTTAAATCAGGAGACAAGGAACAGCTCAGTAATTATCGACCTATATCAATACTTTCATCGCTTTCAAAGATCTTTGAGAAAATATTTAAAGAACGCATTGTTTCATATTTTAACAGACATGATATAGTAAGTAAAAGACAATATGGTTTTCAGCAGGGGAGATCAACGCAGGATGCACTGGCTTGTTTGAGTAAAAGCATATATGAGGCAATTGATAAAAGTAAACAAGTTATGTGTATTTGCGTTGATCTTGCCAAAGCATTTGAAATGATGGAAACACTAAAAAACTTGGGATTTAAAGAAATGCCTTTTAATCTTATGAAAAGCTATTTTAGTGATAGAGAGCAGTGCGTGGACGTAGATGGCCACTTAAGTGACCTTCAAAAAGTGACGTGTGGTGTTCCTCAGGGCACAGTTTTGGGCCCTCTACTTTTTACAGCATATATAAATTGCATCTTTGATATTAAGACAGATTTGCTTGCATTTGCAAATGATGTGGGCGTAGTTTACGTGGGAGAAATTAAAACAAAGGCGGAAATTGATTTTAAAAAGTTTTCAGACTTTTTTTCTCAGAAAAAATTAACAATAAAATGGGAAAAAACAGTTTTTCTACCATTTGCGGCAAATGAATCAACGATGCCTAACTTTAACAAAGTAAGAGTTGGCAATAAAGAAATAAATATAACTTTTGAAACTAGATACTTGGGTGTAGTTTTGGATTCTCATTTAAAGTGGATTAAACATATTAGTCACATAAATAAAAAACTGATAGCTTTAACAAACGTGAAATTTCGTACCCGTGAATTTAAAAATCAAACAAGTTTCATGGCTAATCGGGCAAAAAGGAGTTTTTTGTTTCCCTTATATTTTTCTGTGGGTAGCTTGAAAGCTTAACCTCACGGGGGTCCAAGATCTAATGGACACCTAATAAGTGTTGACAGTTAACCGTTTCGTCCTTATGGGACTCCTCAGAACACTGCTGGTTAAGTGACAAATCTTGCGAAGTTAATCAGACGGTTTTGTCTCTAATTAAATGTAATTAGTGAGCGAACTATAGCAAGAGCCGCCATCTACCGAGATACGAGAGAAACAAAAAACTAAAAGCAGGCGAAAACACTGCTAGACAATGTCGATCAATGAAAAGATCGAATGCAAATAAAAGAAAACAACTATAGTCCGTGACCTACGACAGCTCTTTGTCTTTTCAGGTGAGGTTAAGCTTTCAAGCTACCCACGGAAAAATATAAGGGAAACAAAAAACTCCTTTTTGCCCGATTAGCCATGAAACTTGTTTGACTGATAGCTTTAGTTTTCAAATTTGAAACTTACAAGAAAATTCTTAATCAAGAAAAACTTAAGTCTTTATATACCGCACTCGTAGAGCCACACATAAACTATGGTTGGGTTGCGTGGGGGGGGGGGCGTTTTAAAAAGTCTTTTAAAAATATTGGAAAGAACTCAGAAATGGATATTAAAAATAATTTTTGGTAAACCTTTTCTTTACCCAAATGATCTACTATTTCAGGAAAGTAAGATTTTGGATACCAGACAGCTCTATTATAAACAACTTGCTATTATGTGGTATAAAACTAAAAAAGATATGCCACGAAATACGCATCGGATCAATACAAGATCAAAAAATCACCTATCGGTGCCTAGAAAACAGAAAGTTACTGGTCAGCGTTGTCATACTTTCATTTTGCCAAGAGTCTGCAATCATCTTCCTGATTATCTAAAAAACATAACGACCATAAGACAGTTCAAGGCTGGGCTTAACCAATGGCTGCAAATTATGCCAAGAAGTGATATCAATTTAATCATTGATTTCAAAAACAGCTATCAACATATGCTTATACATTTTTGTTGTTGATATTTTTAATATCAACCAATAATTTATTTAATTTTTTTATGGTTTAATGTTTTTGTTTGTCTTTTAAGTTAGTGTGTACTTTTTGTATTTTAGAAATTAAATTGGTTTAGAATATTGGTTGGAACTATTTGTGCAGAAACAGATAAACCCACAAGCAAGGAAACTTTTGTGGCGATAAGTTTGTTTTTGTACGGCTATTTTTATCTTTAATATTGCATATTGTAACTATTGGAGTACAGAAATAAACATTTATTATTATTATTATTATTATTATTATTATTATTTTTTTTTTTTTTAGGTTCACGTACAGGTACGGGATTTTCCTAGGAGCCGGTAACGGCATGTTACAAAACTCGTAGGTAAGTATTATTCATTTGGTTTTAGTTTTTGGTTTAATATTTTTCGCATGATGTTGCACGTTGAAAGTATAACAGATTTTTGGAGGGTTTGGTAAGTATTTAAAGGTAAGTCTAAAATTTGTAGTTGCTTTTTTAGATTCTTTGGTATTTCGCCTGTTGCTCCTATTATTATGGGTATAACTTTAACCGACTTTGCATTCCAGGTTTGTTTCATGTCCTCAGCTAGCGGTAAGTATTTTTCACTTTTTTCCTTGTGTTTCTTTTGCATGTTGGCTGGTGCTGGAACCGCAATATCTATAAGTAGTATTTTGTCTGTTTTTTTGTTATGGATTACGATGTCCGGCCTGTTATATTGTACATGCTTATCGGTTTGTATCTCTCTATCCCAGTATACCTTGTGCTCATTATTCTCTATTATGGTCTGTGGTGTGTATTTATAATAAGGAGTTCTTGTCTCAGACAGCTGTAGTTTATAGCAAATTTCATTATGAATAACTTTGGCAACATTATTGTGTCTTGTTGTGTATTCTCTTGGCGCCATAGTTTTATATCCGCTAATTAGGTGTTCTATGTTTTCATGTCCATCACCACACATTCGGCATTTGGTGTTTGTTATTGTGTTGTCGTGTACTATGTACTTAAGGTATGACTTAGTGGCAACGACTTGATCCTGAATAGCGCAAAGGAATCCTTCTGTCTCAGGAAACAGGTTTCCTCCCTTAAGCCATGCGTTGGAAGCCTCTTTGTCAATGTATTCATTGTTTAGGACATGTGGGTGTCTGCCATGTAGTTCCTTGCTGTACCAGGTTTCTTGCAGCTTTGCAACTGTATAGTTTAAGTCGCATTGGTATTCTCTGTCAACAAGATTTAATGGTGATATTTTTTTGTCAAGTTGAATGACGGCTTTGTGAACTAGAGATTGGTTTTCCTTTTCATAAAAATACTTTCGAAGAAGTTCAATTTGCTTCTTATGTTGTAGACGCATATCCGCTACACCTCTTCCCCCTAGTCCTCGAGGTAGGTGAAATCTCTCCATACAAGCTTTCGGATGGTTTTTTCGATGTTTTGTGAAATTTACTCTTATGGATCGGTTATTATTATTATTATTATTATTATTATTATTATTATTTTTTTTTTTTTTTTTTTTTCACGCTTTGAACGGATTTTAAGGAATGTCGGCTTACGGTATGTAAAGCAAGACAAACCCTAAGTGTTACGGATCTCTGTTTAAAACTCTCCTTACAATGCTACAAGTTGCCAGGATGACAGCTTTCTGCATCTCCAAATAGTGTTTTTCATTAATATTCAATGACTTTAACCCATGCAATAATTTTTTAGGTATTTCGCCAGTCACACCCAGGATGATCGGGACTATCTCAACCTTTTTGACCTTCCATATTTTTTGCAACTCATGACTTAGAGGTAGGTATTTTTCAACTTTCTCAGTATGTTTTTTGTGCATATTTGCTGATGCTGGTATAGCGATGTCAACAAGTAAAATTCTATTGGTTTGTTTGTCTAGGACAAAAATGTCTGGTCGATTGTGTTGAATGGGGTTATCTGTTTGCAATCCTCTGTCCCAGTAGATTGTAGCTTGATTATTTTCTAAAACATTGGCTGGTTTGTACTTGTAATATGGTTCGTGAGTTGTAACAAGTCCATATTTCATACCTAATTCTCTATGAATTATTTTTGCAGCATCATTATGCCTGTCTGTATATTCCCTTGGTGCTAAACTTGTGCAGCCACTCATTATGTGTTCGATATTTTCATGTCCTTGTTTACACATTCTGCACATTGTATTTTGAGTTGCTGGATCCTTTATGATATACTTCTTATATGACTTAGTTGGAATAACTTGATCTTGAATAGCACAAAGAAAACCCTCAGTTTCAGGAAATATATTGCCATTTGTTAACCAGCTCAGTGAAGCTTTCTTGTCAATTTCTTCATGTTCTAAAGAATGAGGATATCTGCCGTGGAGTTCTTTTTTATGCCAATTTTCAATTTTCTTAATTGTGCTATATTCCGTATCACAAGCAAAGTCTGGGTTTCCGAGGTTCAATGGTGTAAGATTTTTGTCATTGTGTTTTATTGCCTTATGTAACGGGGAGGTAGTTGCAGTCTCATAGAAGTAGCGTCTTAAGTTATTTATTTGTTTTTTGTGGAGCAGGCGAAAATCCATAACTCCTCTTCCCCCTACATTCCTCGGCAAATGGAACCTTTCCTTGCATGCTCTCGGATGGTGGGAGCGATATTTAGTATATGTTTTCCTAATCGTTCTGTTAAGGTCTTCTAGTTCATGCTCACTCCATTTTACTACGCCAAAGCTGTATGATACAATTGGTATTGCTAGAGTGTTTGTGGCGCTTATTTTGTTTCTGGCAGATAGATGGCTTTTTGAGATAACCCTAAGACGTTCTGCAAGTTTCTCTATAAGTTGTTTTTTGACAGTTCTATCCTCAATCCCTGTTGATTGCACAAATCCCAAGTATTTATACTTTTCGTTTTTATCCATGGCTTGTATATGTCCTTCTCCAGATCTTTGTAGCAGTTTAAAATCTTCGTTTTGTTTCCACTTTCCCTTCTCGATACTGTTTGTTTTGCATTTGTCTAAACCAAAATTCATTGCGATTTTGTCTAAGTAGCTTTTTTAGTCCTATTTGTGAGTCTGAGAACAGTTTAAGATCGTCCATATAGACAAGATGGCTTAACTGCTGGGTGCCGTTTGGAATTCTATAGCCAACATTTTTATTGTTTAAAGCATTGGATAATGGATTTAGTGCAATGCAAAACCAAAGTGCACTTAAGGCGTCTCCCTGATATATGCCTCTTTTGATTTTCATTTGAATGGGTTCGACGTTTGAGTTTTCGATTTTTATTTGAGTTTCCCATGATGACATTACGTATTCGAGGAAATTAACAATTTGAGGGCTAACTTTGTAGAGAGTGAGGCTACTAATTAGCCATGTATGTGGAACACTATCAAAAGCTTTTTGGTAGTCAATAAAAGCAATGTGTAAGTTTTTCTTATTTTTAATAGTGTCCCTTGTAACAACAGTGTCAATTAGCAGTTGTTCCTTGCAGCCTTGAGATTTCTTTCTGCATCCTTTTTGCTCCTCTGCGAACAGTTGGTTTTCTGTCATATGTTTGTACAGTTTTTCTGATATAATGCCCGTTAAAAATTTATATAATGTTGGTAAGCATGTTATGGGTCGATATTTAGAAGGGTCTGGTTGAGGCTGAATTGATTTTGGTAGTAGAGAGGTAATTCCTTGCGTCATAAATTTAGGCAAGCTTTCAGGGTTATTTAGGATTTTATTTAGCTGATCTGCAATACATTGGTGCGTGGACGTGAATCTTTTGTACCAATAGTTATGCAAACCATCTGGACCTGGTGACTTCCAGTTTTGTGCTCTTGCCAATATATTCTTAAGATCTTGTTTAGTTATTGTTGCGGGTAGCATCGCTGGCACTTTCTCTACTCTTTTCTTTTCAAGCTCGATCCATTCCGCTCCAGAATTATGTTTGGCAGGTTTTTCCCATATTTGACTCCAAAACTCCTTGATTTCTTTACTTTTTGGGTATTCTCCTTCTTGTTCATTGTTGCTGGGATTAAGGATTTGTCGGTAGAACAATCTTTGATTGGTTTCATATTTTCGATTGTCAATTCTTCTGTTATATGCTATTTTGTATTTCCTTAGTCTAAGTGTGTAGACTTGTAGCCTTTGTTTTAGGAAGTCGAGTATCTCCACTGAGGTGGGATTGGTAGCATTTTTGTATCGCGTGATGATATTTTTCGACTTAGTATTCACTTTTTTGCTGATATTTCCTTTATTCAACTGTGTAAGAAGGCCAATCTCTCCGCGGATATTATTGATTTTTTGTGCGAGTCTTTTTTCCCACATTGGCGTCGGCTGTATTTTTTCTGCCGATTTTTTATGAGATACTTGTTGATGGAGCTCTATAGTTGTGATTGCTGCTGCATAGACTAAATCATGGAGTGACTGGAGATCCTCACACTGTTGAATTTTTTTCTCTATAGCTAAGTTGATATTTTTAAGAATATTTTTTGTATCTTTGTTTGTCTTAAGTTTAGGTAGGTTTTTTCTTAGCAGAGGGTTAAGTCCTTGAAATCGTTCCAGGTTAGTTTGAAGAGTGTCATACGTTTCTTGTTCTTCCTTTGAAGTTTCTTGTTCTTCATATACAATTTCGGTTTCTTCCTGTGCGATTCTTGTTGGTGGGGTTAAGCCGAGCTCTTCTGATACTTCTCTACGTATTTCTTGGATGATCTCTGGAGGCAGTCTTTGTTTAGTAAAAATTTCTCTTCTTTGGCTAAGTATGTTCATAAGGGTTTTGCCGGTTAATTCTGGAAATTTATTTAGCATTTCTTGGTGTAGTCTATGACCGTATGGAGTTTTGTCAGTTTCCATTTTTGTAAGTAAGAGGTATGTGCGATAAAGATATATGTTCATGTCCATTTTCCATTTAAATCGTACGTTTCCTCTGCGGTTTCCAGGTATGGGTCCATCTTGACGATGAGCAGCATTCTCTGGAATTTTAATTATTTTATTTTCAGGTTCCACAGGTCTTCCTGGTTAGAGCTTCTCTCCGGTACTTGCGTACAAGGATTCGAAGTGGGGTCTACGGTATAGGTAAGTATTTTCAAGGTAAGTTCAGAACTTTACGTACGATTCCAGTAGTTTCTATCAGAGTGATTTTTTGCATTTGACTAACTAGATTTTCTTTTATTTCCAGGGTTTTGAGGCCATCGAGTGTTGCTGACGGTACTTCCCCAGTAGCTCCGAAGATTATTGGCACAATGGTGACTCGATCTTGGTTCCACATGTCTTTGATCTCATTTGCTAATGGCAAGTATTTGTTTATTTTTTCTTGGTATTTTCGTTGAGTGTTTGTGGGCAGCGGGATTGCCATGTCTATGATGTACGCTTGTTTTGTTTGTTTGTTCACAAGCACCATATCTGGTTTGTTATGTGGTATATGTACGTCCGTGATTATTTCTCTGTTCCAATATAGCTTGTAGTTCTCATTTTCATTCACAGAGTCGGGTTTTAGCTTATAGTACGGGGTGTGAGGTGCGTCAGGTTTTATTTTTTTTAGAAATTCCTGGTATATGACTTTTCCTACGTTGTCGTGCCTTTTTGTGTATTCGTTGGGGGCTAGTACTGTGCAACCGCTCACTATGTGATCTATCGATTCTGTTTGTTCTCCACACATTCTACATTTATCTGTTTCTATGCGTTGTTTCATTATGTGTTTTTGGTAATTGCGTGTGGGAATTACTTGATCTTGGATAGCCATGACAAACCCTTCTGTTTCTGGGAACAGCTGTCCCTTCTTAAGCCAGTCCAGTGATGCTTTTTCATTGATGTGGGCCTGCTTGAGTAATGCAGGATATCGTCCATGTAATTCTTTGCTAAGCCATTTTTCCATGTGATTTATGGATTCTTCTTCAGGTAATTGTCTGCTTTGTAGGTTCAGGGGCGTGATTTTATTGTCTTTGTTTACTATTGCTTTGTACAGTCCGGTCTCTTCCGCTTTTTTGTGAAAGTAGGTTCTTAGGTTTTTTATTTGTTTCTTATGTAGTTCTTCAATGTTTAACACTCCCCATCCTCCTTGCTCTCTGGGAAGGTGAAATCTTTCCATAGAGCTTCTTGGGTGGTGGAACCTGTGTTTAGTGGCTACAGTTCGTATTGTGCGGTTAAGTTCGGTTAGCTCTGTTTGTGTCCACGATATGATGCCGAGGCTATATGTTAGGATTGGGATTGCATAGGTGTTGATTGCCTTCACCATATTCCTTCCACGTAGCTTCGTCCTCATTATCATTTTGAGCCTTTGTTTGAGATTGCATCTAAGGTGTTCTTTGGTTTGTTTCTGATCTATCCCACGTGCTTGCTGGTATCCCAAATATTTGTACAGCTCGTCCTCTTCCATTCCTTCTATCACTCCAGCATCCTCTCCCATTTCTACTCCTTGATGTTTCCTCCATTTCCCTTTTTCCATGACATTGATGCGACATTTGTCTAGGCCAAATGTCATGTTAATGTCTTCACTGAACTTTTTTATTATTTGGATGTTTTTTTCCAGGTCTTCGTTGGATGACGCATATGTTTTGAGATCGTCCATGTATAGGAGGTGGGTAAGTATTTTGTTGTTTTCTAACTTTACACCTTTATTTTGTTCTTTTAGTGTGGAGGAGAGCGGGTTGAGAGCCAGGCAGAACCATAGCGGGCTTAGAGCGTCTCCCTGGAAAATTCCGCACTGTATAGGTATATCTCCGATTACTTGTTGCTTATTTTTAGCTGTGATTGTTAATGTGGTTTTCCATGTGTTCATTGCCTTTTCTAGGAGTTTTATTATTTGCGGGTCAATCTTATATAGTTCCAGTACCTCCAGCAGCCAAGTGTGTGGTACGCTGTCAAAGGCTTTCTGGTAATCTATATATGCAGTGTAAAGATCTTTTTTCTCTTTCTTTGCGTTTCCTGTTATTATGGCATCGATTACCAGTTGGTCTTTGCATCCTTTTGCTGACTTTGTGCATCCCTTTTGCTCTGTTGCCAAGAGTTCGTTCTCGGTTAGGTGCTTATATATTTTTTCAGCTATAACTCCTGTCAGTAACTTATAGAGTGTTGGGAGACATGTAATAGGGCGATATTTACTAGGGTTCTTGCTCGTAGGTGACGTTTTTGGGAGAAGATAAGTAATTCCTTGTGTCATAAATGTTGGTAGTTCAGTCCGGTTTTCCAGTATGTCTGTGAAGATGTCGGCGATTTTTTTGTGTGTGCTTTTGAATTTTTTGATCCAGAAGTTTTGTATTTTATCAATGCCTGGAGCTTTCCAGTTTTTGCTCTTTTTGATCACCTTCTCGAGTTCTTCCAGTACTACTGTGTGGTTAATCATTCTCCTCTTGTTTGTCATCCTTTCTTTTTCTTTCGTTATCCATTTTGCTTTCTTTTTGTGTTGTTTTGGGACGGCCCATATGTTCTTCCAATAGCTTTTTGTGTCTTCTTTCCCTGGTTGTTCGTCTTCTTTGTTATTTGTTGTGGATTTAAGTTGTCTGTAGAACCTTCCCTCGTTATCCTCGAATTGGTTGTTGTCCTGTCTTCGCTGGCGACTTTCTTTGAATCTTCGGAGTCTTTTAGCTCTGGCCGCTAATTGTTGCTTGAGTAGATCGAGTATTTCTTGGTTGGTGTTGTTACTTTCATTTTTGTATTTGTTTATCAGTTTTTTTGTTTTTCGTTTAAGTTTTTCGCTTGCTGTGTTTCTGCTAGCTTGTTCTATTTGTCCTATATGTTTTCTAAGTTCCTCGATTCGTTTAATGAGTCGTCTTTCCCAAGGTGGTTGAGATTCTGTTGAGGTCGAGGTGTCTTCTTTGGGTTTATTTTTTATTTGTTGGTTTATTTCAATCGTGGTCATTGCGCCAACGTAAATAATTGTGTGGAGGTCAAGGATATTGTGTGCATCGTTGATTTTTTCTGCTATTGTGTTATTTATGAGGGTTATTGTTTGCTTTGTGTTTTTATTTGTCTTTAGCTTAGGTATTCTTGGCCTCATTTCTGGTAGGGTTCCGTTGTATTTCATGTATATCTCATCGAACTTTTCTATTACTTGTGCTTGGCCTTCGTCTATCACATTTACATCCGCGTCTGCTACTGGGGGTTGATTTTCGTTCTGGTCTCGTACTCCTAGTTCAATTTCTGCTTCTCTTTTTATGCGTTGGGCGGTTTCGGGTGTTATTGTTTTTGAGGCCAGTAGTACTCGTCTTTGATCTAGTATATTTTGCACTGTTTTACGCGCAAGTTCAGGGAACTGCTGAGTCATTTGTGCATGCAGTTCTCTGCTGTAACCTGTCTTTTTGGTTTCGAGTTCACTTAGAACAAGGTAGCGTCCGTATAGGAATTCATTCATGGCTGTTGTCCATTTTGTTCGCTGCCTTGGTCTACCCTGTAATGTAGTGGGCTGAGGCGCAGCCTCAGCAACATCTGCATTGTGGATTTCATGTTGCTCTTCATTGAGGGGTTCTTGCGCGTTGGGTATTCGTTGTCCTTGTCCGTTGCCTTGGTCGTTTGCGGTGGGTCTAAGGCGGTTCCGACCCGGGTCCAGCTGCCCCGGCCCGCCTGAGTATCTCTTATTTCTTGTGTTCACAGCAAGAGAGTTTCACGCTAGATGGGTTGCTAACCCATGTAACGGTGCTGGTTTTTGTCCACCCCGGGTATTTTATTTCCCCGGTACTCTCCAGTTTTTAGGCTGGCGAGCATACCCCATCGCCAGGGGCAGCCTCCGATAGCAGACCAGCAACAGCCACGGATAATTATTTTATTATTATTATTATTATTATTATTATTATTATTATTATTATTATTATTATTATTATTATTATTATTATTATTATTATTATTATTATTATTATTATTATTATTATTATTATTATTATTATTATTATTATTATTATTATTATTATTATTATTATTATTATTATTATTATTATTATTATTATTATTATTATTATTATTATTATTATTATTATTATTATTATTATTATTATTATTATTATTATTATTATTATTATTATTATTATTATTATTATTATTATTATTATTATTATTATTATTATTATTATTATTATTATTATTATTATTATTATTATTATTATTATTATTATTATTATTATTATTATTATTATTATTATTATTATTATTATTATTATTATTATTATTATTATTATTATTATTATTATTATTATTTTTTTTTTTTTTTTTTTTTTTTTTTTTTGGATGGCCTTTATTATTATTATTATTATTATTATTATTATTATTATTATTATTATTATTATTATTATTATTATTATTATTATTATTATTATTATTATTATTATTATTATTATTATTATTATTATTATTATTATTATTATTATTATTATTATTATTATTATTATTATTATTATTATTATTATTATTATTATTATTATTATTATTATTATTATTATTATTATTATTATTATTATTATTATTATTATTATTATTATTATTATTATTATTATTATTATTATTATTATTATTATTATTATTATTATTATTATTATTATTATTATTATTATTATTATTATTATTATTAGTATTATTGAACAAGTGTTCCCTTCGAAATGCATGCGCTCCCGGGACCGTTTTCCTAAACATTACATCAGGTAGCACAGCCGTCTTATGTGTGGTCACTACATCTCCCTTCCGCCGTAGCGATTAGGAGTTCGTGCATCATCTATTTCTCTTCATTCCTCTTTCCTTCTTATGTACCCAGTTATTGGTTTCTCTGTGCAACATCTCTTTGTCTACTAATCTCATCTTTCTCTTTTTTGCTCATGAGTGCTTTCAACCATTTGTGGATGATGTGCCAATTGTCAAAAATCTTCGTTTTTAATCATGTTGGTTACAAGGTTGTATTATTATTATTATTATTTTTTTTTTTTTTTTTTTTTTTTTTTTTTATTCCACGATATTTATCGGATCTTTTGACAGGCATGCATCGGCCTTGACGGCAAGATGCAGACTCTGTGTTTACGTTTCTAGAAACGACCTAACTGTATGCGTAGTATCTATTATCACTGACTTCTGCATTAGATGGTAGGTATTTTCTGGAATATTAAGTTTCTTTAAATTTGTCCTTAGGTTCTTAGGTACCAGTCCCATGGCACTAATAACAAGAGGTATGACTTCAACGCTTTCCAGTTTCCACAGCCCTTTTATTTCTCGACATAATGGTAGATACTTGTTTATTTTTTCTTTTATTTTTGTGTCCATGTTATTGTTGTTGGGTATCGCTATATCAACTAGATATGCTGTTTTGTCTTTTTTGTTCACAATTGTAATGTCTGGTCTGTTGTGTTCTACGGTTCGGTCCGTAAGCAGTGTTTTATCCCAGTATATCTTGACATTGTCATTTTCTACAACTGGTGGGGGTTTTAGTTTATAGTAGGGTGTTTGACTTTCATATGTGATATCATGTTTTTTGAGGAGTTCTTGGTAAACTATGGCTGCAACTTTGTTATGTCTTTCCAGGTACTTATTGTTTGCTAGGCATTGACAGGCAGAGATAATGTGTTCTATTGTTTCAGTGTTATTGCTGCATTTTCTGCATTTATCAGTTTCAATGTTTTCTTTTAATATGTATTTACGGTGGTTTCTCGTACTAACAACATTATCTTGGATGCTAAGCATAAATCCTTCTGTTTCCGGGAAGATTATACCTTTTCTTAGCCAGTAGAGCGATGCGTTTTTATCAACTGACTCTCTTTGTAGGTCATTTTGAAATCTTCCATGGAGTTCCATACCTAGCAGATCTCTTTTCTTTTGTTCGTTGGTCAGCATATTTGGAAACGGTAAGTATCTTATTTCACTAAGGTTTAGTGGTGTCAGTTTTATGTCGGCATTTATAATAGCTTCAAACAGGTGGTTATTGTTGTTTTCATAGAAGTACTTTCGAAGAGAACCAACTTGTTGTGCACACAGCTGAACCATATCAAATATACCTCTTCCTCCATCTTCGCGAGGGAGCGTTATTCGGTGTTTGGAAGATTGCGGGTGGTGCTTCCTGTGGCCTGTCATTTTGGTTCGTATTTGTCTATTAACATTTTCCAGCTCTGTGTGGGTCCATCTCACAACTCCAAATGAATAAGATAAAGTAGGGATTGCATAGCTGTTAATCGCCTTCGTAAGTCTTGATGAAGTCAGCTCTGTTTTAAGTAGAGAGATCAGTCGGGATTGGAATTTTTTGATAAGCTTTTCTTTGATTATTTTATGTTCAACTCTGTTTGTCTGAAGATAGCCAAGATATTTATATGGGTCCTTTGACATAGCCCCAATAGCTGTTTCTGCGTCAAGCTGCAAATCTTCACTTTCTATAAGTTTTCCTTTATGCACGGTAACCGTTTGGCATTTACTAGCTCCTAGTTTCATACCAATGTCTTTGCTGATTTTGTAAACCAGCTTTATAATTGTCTCTAGTTGCTTCTTTGTGGCAGCATATATCTTTATATCATCCATGTATAAAAGGTGGCTGACCAGCTTTAAATTATTATTGGTTTTGATATTGAAACCGTAGCCCGTGGAGTTTATTGCATTTGATAGGGGATTTAGAGCCAGGCAGAACCATAATGCGCTAAAACTGTCACCCTGGAAGATTCCACGTTTTAGGTCAATATTACCAATTTCGATGTTGCTTTTTACATTTTTTATTTGCAAGCAAGTTGACCAACTCTTCATAGATTCTTTAAAGAAGTCTGTTATTTTGCTGTCTATCCCATATATTTGGAGTGTTTGCAGAAGCCAACTGTGAGGAACTGAGTCAAAGGCCTTCTGATAGTCTATATAGCCCATATGGATATTTCTGCACTTACTTTTTGCTTGCTCTAGTACTATCGAATCTATCACCGCCTGTTCCTTCTTATTATTATTATTATTATTATTATTATTATTATTATTATTATTATTATTATTATTATTATTATTATTATTATTATTATTATTATTATTATTATTATTATTATTATTATTATTATTATTATTATTATTATTATTATTATTATTATTATTATTATTATTATTATTATTATTATTATTATTATTATTATTATTATTATTATTATTTTTTTTTTTTTTTTTTTTTTTTTGTGGTGGCCTTACTTGCGGTCCCGCGGCTCCGACTCACACGGGTGCAAGTAGGCCAGATGGTCCGTTACCGTTTCTACTCCCCACCAATCGCGGGGTTAGTAGAAACGGTGTTCCGCATCGTGTGCCCTGAGTAGACGCAATGATCCGAGGATGACTGCTTTCTGCATGTTGCCTGCAAGTTGCTCTGCCCTGTCACGGCAGGCCGGCAAGGTCTTGAGAGCTGAGAGCAGTGTCTGCCGTGCGCCTCCGAGAGCTCCAATTACCAAAACCACTAGCTTGACTGTATAGCCCCGGTACACTCGGCGAAGGTCAAAGAGAAGATCCTGATATTTCGTCCGTTTCTCTTCTTCCTTGGCAATGATGTTCGTCTCGGCAGGAGCCGAGAACTCAATGACATACATAATTTTGTCATTTTTGTCAAGGAGTACTATATCCGGCTTGTTAGCGTTTACAAGCCGGAGTGTGGGGAATGCGAAATTCCAGTATATTCTGGTTCTGTCATTCTCCACGACGGACGGAATATCAGAGGGGACATATGGCAGCACTGGAGCATCATCAACACCGTACGAGTGCCTTAGATGGTAATACAGCACCCGTAACGCTGCGTTGTGTCGATGGATATACGCCGAGACCGCATAGCGCCCGCAAGCGGACAGCAAATGATATAAGGTCTCCGGCGCCCTATGGCAGGCCCTACAACTTGTATCAGGAACCTGTATACCCATCACGCGACTTCGGTGTTCCAAGGTGTTGATGACTCCGTCTTGGCAAGCAATGATAAACCCCTCAGTTTCCGACTTTAATGCACCTGACCTTAAGAATGCAAAGCTTAGCTTTTTGGATAAGCCAGTGTTTTCAATGGTTTTATAGAAAACACTGTGCAATGGCTTATCCATATGTAGACGTAATAAATAGTCTACCTCTGCATTCTTTAAGGTGGTTTTAAGTCTTTGGCAGGTCAACTGTGTAATGGAGTTTTCCTGCCGCCGACTTATGTCGAAAACTATTTGGAGCTCATCTGCTGCTCTTTGTGCTGCTTTAAAAAGAAATGCCCCCACCCCAAATGTTTCATGGTTACGCACCATGCATAGCAGGGGATCCTCGTCTCTGATTACTTCGCACGCGGTACTTAGGACTATTCGTCTGTGTAAACACTCCAAACTTAAGAGTCCACGGCCTCCCTGATAACGTGGGAAGTAAAGCCGTTGGACAGACGCCTTAGGATGATGGCTTCGGTATCGAGTCATCATCTTGCGGGTTTTCACGTCAATTTCACGCAACTCGTTCACGTTCCACTTAATGACTCCAAAGGAGTAAGTGATTATAGGGACGGCAAGCATATTTGTAGCAGCGACTTTGTTCTTTCCAGACAACTCTGAATTCCAGATTTGTCTTAGTCGTTGCTGATACTTGTCGCGAAGAGACCCTTTTATTGCTACACTATCATGGATGTGTCCCTGGGGAACACCCAGATAGGTATAGGTCTCTCCGGCATCCAGATGTCGTAGGATGCTCCCATCTACAAGTTGCGCGTCCTCGGCGTGATCCGCATGGCGTCCTTTCTTAAGTTGAACCGTCGCACACTTATCCAACCCAAACTCCATCCCGATCGCATGAGTATACTCCTGTACTACCCGAAGAGCTTGGTCGAGGTCTCTCTTCGTCGACGCGTAGAACTTAAGGTCATCCATATAAAAGAGGTGAGTAACCTTATGGGTTCTACGGCCAGGAGCACCGCACATGTATCCCTTTGTGTTCCGCAAAGCAACGGATAACGGAAGTAGCGAGACGCAAAAGAGGAGTGGGCTGAGGGAATCACCCTGAAACACTCCCCGTCGGAATGACACCAATTCAGTCGACACCTTTGCGTTACCCGTACATATGGTAAATCGGGTCTTCCAAAATGGCATCATTCCTGAAATGCATCTCGCTATGGGATCTGGCACCGCAAGGCCTCTCAAAAGGTGAATAATAAGTTCATGAGAAGTTGTGTCAAAGGCCCTACGGTAATCAATCCAGGTCATTAAAAGGTTTCGCTTGTACTGGAAGGAGTCCTGTGTGACACATCGGTCTATTAGAAGGTTCTCCTTGCAGCCGGCTACGCCTTTCTTTGACCCTCGCTGCTCGTATACTCCACTAAACACGGGACCCATGGCTTGGAGTATCCGCTGGTACAAGAGTCGCGTAAAAATCTTGTAACAGGCGTTTAAACATGTTATCGGGCGATAGTTCTTTGGGTCGGACAAGTCTCCGTTTTTGGGGAGAAGGACGGTTCGCCCCTCAATAAACCAGGGAGGGATTGGCTGCCCCTCATTAACCCAGGAGTTAAAAATTCGGGCAAGGGCCTCATGGGTTGATGGAAATTTTTTCCACCAGTAGGTGTTAATTCCATCAGGCCCAGGGGCAGCAAAGTTCTTAGCACCCGTAAGAGCACTTCGAACTTCCTCCACGGTTATTGGTGGGCACAGTTGCTCAGGTGGTGGAAACCCCCTCACAAAGGTTTCAAACTGTGCCAGGGCTGGTGTGTTTACGTTGAGCGGCCGAGTTACCTCGTAAATACCCCTCCAGAAGTTTTCCACCCTCTCAGCGGTCGGAGGATCGTTAATAATCCTCGGCGGCGCCTGAAATAGGCGACTGGGGTTTTCGAAAAATAATTTATTTTCCGAAATACCCCTCGCCCGCCGAATTAGATTTTGTTTGGCAGTCACTAACATCCGTATCCTTTCGCAGCACTGCTGCTTGATGGTCTGCAACAGTGCTTCGTTCAGTGTGTGGTGGGTGCGTCGCAGGTTGGCCGCTATGCGGCGCACTTTTGGCGTAAAAGGCCTGCCTGCCAATTTGTATTCCACCACACACTGTATACGGGATGCGTGCTGCCTTGCTGAGAGGATTTTTGCTTCCATCTTCTTCACTCGGCGTTGCGCCCTGTCGCCGCAGGGGTCCCTATTGGGCGCCCTGGGCGACACGGAGCAAGCTGCCTCGTAGACGAGGCAATTAATGCGCCAGATGTCAGCTTCTTCTGTTAGAGTATTCAATAGCTCTGCGTCCGCTCTAGCTAGGTCTTGTGGCTTCGGGCGCTTTATCTTGTGTAGCGCCCTGCGGTTTTGAAGACTCTCTTCTGGTGCAATGGGAAGTACCTCTTCAGCCACATGTACCTGCAATTCCTGTACCCCAGGTACTGCCGGCTGTTGAGGTCTTCTTACATATCCCCTTCGCCGAAGGTAGGATACATAGTCTCGCAGGCTCTGAGCAGTAAATGTATTATGCTCAGGATGCATAACATTCCACTGCTCACGCATACGAGCCATATATCCCCTTCGACCTGGGCTACTGCTCTCATAGCATTCCAGCAAGTCATCTCTCAGATCATTGGTCCACTCAAAGCGTCCTTGGTCATCGCGGTCGTCATCGGGCAATCCATCCGGCTGGGCCCCTCCACCTTGCCTTTGACCCCTCATCCGACGAGGTCGGTCGTGGGGGCCCTCTCGATCCTCCGCGTCCTGAACCGAGTCTTAGGGACTGGCAGGAGGTTACCCTGGCCAGCCCCCGGTCGACATTTAGGAGAAGTAGATTTTCGTCCTCGCGGGTCACCTGTTTTGCAGGTTGCCGATCCGATTTGACCCTTGCAGCTGGGGTAAAGGGGAGTGTTGCTAATACCCAGGCGTTGTTCTTGTGTGCCTCCTTGCCCTATTATTATTATTATTATTATTATTATTATTATTATTATTATTATTATTATTATTATTATTATTATTATTATTATTATTATTATTATTATTATTATTATTATTATTATTATTATTATTATTATTATTATTATTATTATTATTATTATTATTATTATTATTATTATTATTATTATTATTATTATTATTATTATTATTATTATTATTATTATTATTATTATTATTATTATTATTATTATTATTATTATTATTATTATTATTATTATTATTATTATTATTATTATTATTATTATTATTATTATTATTATTATTATTATTATTATTATTATTATTATTATTTTCAGGTTCCACAGACGTATCTGGATATGGCTTCTTACCTTTTTCGGCATTAGATGCAAGAAAACAGGTAAGTTTTATTTAATGACTTGTGGTGTTGTCGTTCAGTACTCGTCTGACAATTCCACTAGTTTCAATGAGTACTATTTTTTGCAACTGATGATAAATTTTTTCTTTTAGATTCAGCGTCTTAAGACTGTCTAAGAGGGTATGCGGGATTTCTCCAGTTGCTCCTATTATGATTGGTACAATGGTGACTCTTTCCTGGTTCCACATGTCCTTTATTTCATTTGCGAGAGGTAAGTATTTATTAATTTTTTCTGTGTGTTTCTTTTGCAGGTTTGTAGCTAGTGGAACGGAGAAGTCTATCAGGTAAGTATGCTTGGATTTTTTGTCTGTAAACACCATGTCTGGTTTGTTGTGCTGTATGGGTATATCTGTTACTATCTCTCTGTTCCAGTATATCTTATAGTTTTCAGTTTCGATAACGCTTTCTGGATTGTACTTATAATAGGGAGTTGTTTCTGTTAGTTCAGTGTTTAGCTTTAGGAGTTCTTGGTGGATCACTTTCCCAACGTTGTCGTGTCTTTTCGTATATTCTTTTGGAGCCATTGTTTGGCAACCGCTTATTATATGGTCGATGGACTCGGTTTGATTCCCGCACATTCGACATTTATCCGTTGGGATGTGTTCTTTCATTATGTATTTTTTAAAGTTTCGTGTTGCAATAACCTGATCTTGGATTGCTATAATGAATGCTTCTGTTTCGGGAAATAGGTATCCTAGTTTCAGCCACATAAAAGAAGCATGTTTGTTGATATGTTGTTGCGCCAATATTGCTGGGTAGCGTCCGTGTAGCTCTTTTCTTTTCCATCTCTCTTCTATGTTATCTTCTGCAGGTTCCTCGATATTGTTATCTGCTAAGTTCAGTGGAGTTAGTTTGTTGTCTAGTTTTCTTAGAGCCTGGTATGTTTGGTTATTTGAGTTTTCATCAATAAAGTATTTTCTTAGACTTTTTATTTGTTTTTCATTGTGTTTTGCTATGTCTGTGATACCTTGTCCTCCATTTTCTCGTGGTATGTTTACTCTTTCTATTGAGCTGCGTGGGTGATGTTTGCAAAATTTTGAGCCTAGAGTGCGGATGTCTCTGTTGAGCTCTTCAAGTTCTGTGTCTGTCCAATTAAGTACCCCAAAGCTGTATGTGAGGATTGATATCGCGTACGTGTTTATCGCTTTTGATGTGTTTTTGCTGTTGAGTTTCGTTTTCAATATTTTCCGTACTCTTTCTTTAAATTGGTTTCTTAGTGTCGCTTTGCTCTCTTTTTGATCTATTCCTCTAGCTTGTTGGTATCCTAGGTATTTATAAAGTTCGTCTATTTCCATTCCTTCTATTTGTCCCTTTTCTGCACCTATGTCATATCCTTCATGTTTTTTCCATTTACCTCTTTCCATTGCGTTTATTCGACATTTATCTAGTCCGAATTCCATATGGATGTCTTCGCTAAACGTTTTGGTGGTTTTGATAAGCTTTTCAATGTTTTCTTTGTTGTCTGCATACATTTTAAGGTCATCCATATAGAGAAGGTGACTAATGATGGTGTTTCCTATGGTTGTGCCTTTCTTTGTTTTATTCAGCATGTTTGATAGTGGGTTTATTGACATACAAAACCATAGTGCGCTAAGCGCGTCGCCTTGAAAGATA